>VZTR01029505.1:124499-178545 GCA_013400775.1 Chaetops frenatus | reverse complement strand
GGGAGTTACAGCCTGCACAAGATTCTATTTCTTTCATTACAAATCTGTTGTGTGGGGGGTGGAGGAGGAGTAACTGGTTACAGGGATAAAAAAGAATAGCACAATTGTTGTAAGAACATCTAGTTTTCTCTATGTATTTCTATCCATCACAATCCATCCTGAACTTCACATCTATTTTTTCTCATTAACTTAACCTATACTATGTCAGCTAAGAATATTTTAATGCTGGATGGGAGCACTCCATAAATAAAAGTCCCTGAACAGGACATCACAAATTCATTAGTGAAGATCATTAAACAGCATTCGTTTTAAGCGAACAGAAAAAACAAAGAGAGCTGATCAAGCTCCATCAGGAGAGTGAGTAGGACTGGCAGGAATAGCAGCTGTGCTCGAGCTCAGATTGGATTCATGTTGGCATAACTGAAAGAAAGCCTGCAACATACTGTGCTTTTATGAATCCTGCTTTCCCAATAAAACGCATCCAAGGAATTTAATGCTTATGTTTTGCCTTTCACAGGCTGTTTTACTTAGGATTATTTCTGTACAACCAAATTTATAAAAGTCCAAGATGCAATTATTTAGACATGGTGCTCCTTCTAACAGTGCCCTCTAACACATACACTAACATAGCCTCATTCATCTGAGTATATCCAAGTGCTTCATAAATGCCAATTGAACAGATGCCATGAATCTGAGAAATATTACTGCTGGAAAATTTTCTGCTATCTGACTTGGTTACAATAGTATGTTTCATTATACAGTAAAAAAAGGTCAGTGAAAGGAGAAGTCTAGCTTAAACTATACATTTAACAGCATTTTCCCTATATCAATTTTAATAATACATTTTTCACAGCCAATTATGAGTTCCTCCCTTACCAAGAAAAAAAACCACTAAAATCTAAATAAAAAGACCCAAGAGTTTCTTAAGAACAAATTTAAAAACAAAAAATTACGTGAAACATATACAAAAACCTAAACTTCAAACAAATACAGAAGTATATGAAAGACACATAAATTTTTTAAAAATCCTTCTTATTTTCAAAGGAATGTGAATATATATATTTAGGATTACATTTAATAGAAATTTATGCATATTTTGTACCCTGGTTAAATGAAAAAACTTAAGTAATTTTATTTCATTGAGTCTCTTATTCCTGGGCATAGAATACAAAAAAGGAGGAAAAACCTAAAGAAAGGGTGGAGAAATGTGTAGGAAGATCTCAGAGTACATAAATACAGTGTTGTTCTTTGTGTTCCCATGTAGACAGTACAAAAGTAGGTCACCTATTATATATTACAACAGAGCGATATAGACCAGCTTCTTCTGACTGTCTTGGTAGGGGGAATGTTTTTGAGTATAACATTACATAATACATTGGTGCAACTACCTCAACCTGCTTTAAATAAGTAACACTTCAGAATTTGTGAAACTGATGAACCAAAACTTTGACAGCTCAGACTTTCAAACCTGAAACAAGCTAGAAACAGAAGCTCAAGTCCAGAAACTTCAGGATTTCAATGATTTCCTATTTTCTGAGCAAGAATTCAGAGAACTTCTCTAAGAATGGGATCACTGCACTCATGCCTTCTCAAGTTGGATCACTTATGCAGGGAAACTGCGCAGTGTACTTCCTTCTACAGGTATGTATACCAGTCCTTTTTTTCATTTACCTTCTTTCTGAACCAACCTCATAACCCTGATTTTTGTGCTACTATAGAACAGTAAACTATTATTTTATAAATCAAGCTTCAGATCAAAAGGAAGAAGAAAGTGTCATTCACTGCAATTCAGAGGCAGGTGAAAGGGCTGCAGTGTAATGTTCCAAGACAGAATTGCCTTCTCTTTGTGCTTTTCTTAGGTTCTGTCTAAGCAACCTGCCAATTTATTTAATCCATCCACGAATGAAGGTAAAAAAGATTTGTCCAAGATCACACATAGTTATAAAGGAGAAACTGTAAGACATCTTTGTCTGCTGAACTCCCTTCAAGACTAAAAATAAACTTCTCCAGAATTAAAAATGCTCTAATTGATTCAAAACCCAGCCTGGTTTGTTCAGTCTGAGATCCAGATCACTCCACTCAGAACTCAATGCGTAACTATTCTATCTACAAGTGTGGCATAACAGTATGATAGAAACTTTAAACACAAATATAGAAAACCCTATCATCCATAAATCTCATTTATTCACAGGTTTAGCAATCACCAATAAGAGAATACTTACTTCTAATATTTAGTATTTTACTAGAAAGCCAATATGGTGCTTTACATTTCATGTGTGTGCCTTGGTAATACAGAGAAGAGCAGTATTTATTATATTCACAATAGCAGAATTATAATTTTGTCTCTTATATTACCACGACCATCTACAAAAGCAGGTTTTTCATAATAAGCATCAACTTAAGGCAGACAGCATTGAATTCATTCTAGTAATTATGGGAACTAGTGCAATAATTAGTATTTTTTAATTTATCAAATATAATCTCTAGATTACAAACAGAAAGGAGAGCATTACTTCAACACCATTTCTTTCATCATGCTTACTTTAATGTAAGTTCAAGCAAGGAAATCCTAAAAAGAGCCTGAGAAGATATAACTTTTCAGATAATTTAAAAAGCATGCACAACTACACACAATGGTTTACACTCAGAGGTTTCCTGGTTTCCTTCTTCAAGTATGAGTAAAATATCACTCTGTAGGCACTGATGAAGGACTACAGTCTATGTTAATATTTAATAAATAATGAAAGAGAAATTTGATGTGTTTCATGCACTGTTAATTTTTTCAAACAACTGTAATTCTAAAACATCTTTTGAGCAGTGCCAGTTTTTTCCTTGCTGCCATTTTCTGCACAAAGGTGATGGGGCCTATGGAGACTTAAATATTTTATTATTATTAAGGGAGAATTGCTTAAAACTAGTTTTAGTACATTCTGTTTAAAATCTTTTCTTGAAATTGCAGTATTTGAGTCTACCCAGATTAAGTTTTTCACAGTAATTTTTCCTCCAGTCTTTAAAGCTATCAATATTTACACAGCCAATGATGCTCAGCTTTAAACTGTTAAGGAAAGGAAAGCACCAAATTCAGATGCAATTGCTACAGCACTTTCTCAGGATATTTTAAAAGGCATTTGATGCATGAAGCTTGGAAGAAAAATCAGTTTCCCTACTGCTTTTCAATCATCATGCAAAGTTGCAGTTTGTAAAATTACTCACAAACCACAGGGACTGTGTTTTTGTAATAACTTTCAGAAGCTAGCACTTGTCTACAGTTCCCATCTTAAGATCTCACAGCATTTTTGGCTACCTTTTTAAGCATTTTTATAAAGGGAAGAAGTTGAATACCAAGTAACTTGTCTGAGAAACAAATTTACAGTTAAACCCAGCTACCACACAAGTCCTGTGAACAGCATTATAATAGAAATATCATTCTTTGTATCCTACCTAATACCACCTTAGGATTTTGTCCAATGTTTCATCCATTCCCAGCTGATTAATTATTTTTGCTTCAGTTTTTTTCCCCTTTGACTTGTTTCTACCCATGTGTAGAAATGGAGAGTTAGGGAATCTACTAAAGTGGGAGAAGTGAAGAAAAGAACATTCTCATACCTTCAACTATATATCTATAATTTCTTTAACCTTTAGGAACTGGTTTGGTTACACAAAGGAAAATCCCAAATCATGAAGAATTTCTTCACTGCAAGGGTGATCAGGCAGTGGAACAGGCTGCTCAAGAAGGTGGTAAAATCACAAACCCTGGAAGGGCTCAAGGAACAACTGGACGTGGCACTTAGTGCTATGGTTTAGTTGACGTGGCGGTGTTTGACCAAAGGTTGAACTTGATGATCTTGGAGGCTTTTGCCAGCCTTAATGATTCTATGATATTACTTCACCTTAAAAATATAAAAGAAGACAGGAATGCTATTACTTCATTTGTACAAAAATCAAATTTCATCAGGGATTGAGATTTTAAGTAGATCTGTGTCCATCTTTTCTCCTTCCCAATGCCCACACATATAATACTACTTCTGATACTTTTAAGCAGAATAAATGTTGAAAGAAAAACTTTTTTTTTAATGGAAGAGAAGGGAAAAGTTATCTCCATTGTCAAAATTAATAAAACCAGGGTCAAAATGTCCATTCAAACTATAGCTTGAACTGATTTTTCTGTTGCCATTGCAGCATGCCCATCTGTTGGAATCCCAGGCCCAAAAAACCTTCAAGGCCNGTACGTGTTAATTATCTATTGGCTATGTAACCTTTAAAAGACCTCGTAGCTGACAGTCTCCCTCTCTTTCTCTTGTAATGGCTGAGTTCTAATAGCCTCTGTGAGGGAGTCCTCAAACTTCTGATAATTTGCAGCAATAAATCTATCTTGAAGCATACCAGAGCACAGGCATCTCACTCCCTACCATCTCGAGACCCATCCTTGGAAAAAAGCTTCTGGGCTAAGGCTAAATTTCCTCAAATTCCGCATTCTTTCTTGGTACCTTTTCAGAAGCAGGATTCCACTTTGAAAAAAGCACTATGCATGGGAGAATCTCCATTTGAAGAATTCAACAATTACACTGTTTCTGTTGCCAGCAAGAGTGTAATTCGTAGCACTTCTAAGAATCAAGTCATTTTTATAACCATTTTTATACTTTTTATATACATACACACATTCATACAAAATACAACTATGGTACATCTGTCACAGGAGTTATAGAATAACTACTCTGTACACAGTGTTCAGCTGAACACGTCAGGGGAGCACTGCTTAGCATTGGTGACAGCAGTTTTAATCAAGTTGAGCAACCACAGATTTCCTCAAGAGCAACAAGAGCTGTCTTGTTCCAGCTGAGTCAGCACCCCAAAATCCCAGGTTTGGTAGAGGACCTGAAACAGTGCTGAAAATGCCTTGGGTGGTAGACACAGCAGGCGTTTTGAGCAGGCCTGTATGTATCAGCTAAACTAAACAGCAAAGAGTTGGGTACTGTAATTAAAACTACTAGGATACTACTTTCTTCTCCCAGAAGAAGCATAGCAGAATTTCCTCATTTAAAGTTCAAATATCATTCAAATATCAAAACAAGTAAAATACTAACTCAGTAGGAATTCAAAAGCCAAAAGGCAGTCAAAGAAATACATTTTTCTGTTCAGAAGGTAAAACAATAACTGCCTGGCTGCTTCCTTGAGCCACTCTCAAGGAACAGGCTGACCCAATCTGTGACCTGCTCACACTGTTCACTGCTTTGATATCTAACAAGGATTTACTAGATAATAGTAATCAGTGGAAATTGGAAGCTACACATTCATCTGTGAATGTGTAATATTTGTCAAGAGAGAAACCAGCATCTTGCATTATTTTGCAGGTGCTAAAATTACTTAAAAATAATAAAAGCTCAAGCTATAAAACTCAGCATCATTCACATTTATTTCTAACTGCTACTATTATTCCACTATGTCAGTAACCAATAATGCCATCCTAGAGTAGAATATTGCTGCCAATTTTACAAGCAAAAAAATAAAAATAGGTTTTTCCAGAATTAAAACTGCATTTCTTTCCATTTATTTATTCATTCATTCAACAGATGCATTAGCCAAGACTCTGCACAAAACCAGAATATTAAATTATATCAGCTGGATGTATTTCTAAAAAGAATCTAAAAATTTAAAAAGATTAGTGATTTGGTGAATTCATTTCTTCAGTATCTACATCTAGCAGCTCTCAGCGATCTTCAAACATACTTTCAAAATATAGATGTTTTCAGGCAAGCACAGAAAGAGAAAAATAAACTTTGCATAGTAATCACAGAGTTAAACAAAGATTTAAAATTACAGATTAGCAATTTTATGTGGACTCTCCACAGTCCACAGTTCCCTCTGCAGCTGTTGGTTATGGAATTTTTGGGATCAATCCCATTTCCATTCTCATTTCCTTGTGTTGTGGATCAAATATGCTCAAGGCAATTTTGTGCCCAGCTGATCACAGGATGCCATTCAGCAAACTGCCATACATGGTAATCGTACCCAACAGAATTATACTGTGGTACCAAAGTGAAGAAATATCGATATTGCTGAAGAATTTTTTCAAAACACCCAAAACTTAAAGCAAGGTTACAAGTCAAGCTCTCAGCAGTTTCGTACAAGAGAGACCATGAAATTCAACACTCAACATTCTCTGTCTATTTATAGCAAAAGATCATTAAGAAAACAAAGAAAGCCTACATAAATAAATCTGAAGAGCAGCTCAGTCACCCTTGCAGCAATTCTCACAATTTCCCTGTCTTAGCGTGTGACTCCTTTAGTTCTCATCAAATATTCATGCGACCAACTCCATGCCTGGCTCATCCTCCTGTCTTTTCTTCTTCCTTCTGCCACATCACACACACGTAAGGTGGCACTGGAAAGGATAAGAGAAGGAGAAATGCACCAATACAAGGCACTTAATACATTAATGACAACTTCTTTTCAGTATGGCGCAACCCAAAGCACCACACATAAGAACATTATACCCAGTTTGTTCTACTCACAATATTGGTTTCTTTAACTGTTGTTAAATTGCATGGTACTGCCTGTTTATAGGTTTTATTTATGAAGCATCTTTACACTTAATTTAACCTCCTAGTTGATGTTGGAAGCAACAACTTCTCAATGTCAAATTCCAAGTGAAATATTCTCTAAACACACTTTTGCATTTTTGCCCTGTGTTTAATAATCTTCAATGCATGCTGCAAGGCCCGTTTCGTTAGAGATGGGGGGGTGTTTAATTTTGAAAAGATGGATGATGAAGTAGAGAGTTCTATAGTGTTTCATCAATACGTTTTTTTAAATCTCATTAATTTTTTGCATCTTCTGAAGGTTTGTTTTGCTCCCCTACTCCTCTTCCAATGCAGTTGAGGGCTTAAAGCAATTTAGTCCGAAGTAAAATTAGTGCAAGAAATAATTTATATTCTGACTTTACCAATACATTACTTTACTTCAGAAAAAAATAAATTTATGTCTTGAGAGATAGATACATGAACTATTTTTTCCACTCAAATCTCAATTCTATCCTTATTACTCCAAAGCATTTCCTTGGTTAAACTTTGTCAAGTCTAGTTAATCATTAAAAAATCTGCGCTTAAAGATCTGCAAAGAGAATAAATGTGGAAAATTTCTACAGTCCATGCATTCTTCAAAAATAAATTGATCTTGTATTATAGAGACTGGACAGATTAATGAAATACAGACGGACTTCTCAGATCTGGAAAGGCATCGAGGACATAACCTAACTGTTTTTCCACACAACACAATAATGTGAACAGAAACTGTGAAGCAGATACAGGATTCTCAGGCATTGTGGTCATGGTCATCGCACAAGAAGCTAAAATCCTTAGTTAAAGTGTTAATCCACGCTATCTCTAACTGTCCATATAAATTTGCTTTAGATCAAGCGTACTGAATACAAACTAAAACTCTGTGTCTAGTATCAATCTTTACTGCCCCAAAGTAGACCGTAATAGCTGCTCTGCCTACAGGCTTCAAGCTTTCTGAGAGTGGCTTTTATACTCTCACAAATGCTATCATCACAGCCTGTAACATTTATCAAGGTATGCACTTAACCGACAGTCCAAGAGCCACTGAGTCCTTACATACAGATGCACTCAAACACCATTGGAAAATCCCTGTTGAAGTATTCTACCCTAGACCTGTATTGCTTACTGAGATAATGCCAGCTTAAAGATCTCAGAGTGGGAGTATTAAACAGGGTATTAGCAAGAGTCCAATAAACAGGTAGACGCCTAGAATTTTCTGATGGTGGCAAACACAGTAGGTTTCTGAAGGATATATAAAAACTTTGCAGGGAAAAAAGCAACTGCCCTGGGGGGAACAGAAAGCACTGAGTTTTCCTGGTACTTCTACAGCAAGGCAGCAGAAAAGGTATTACAACATAAAGCAACTTCAAAGAAAAACATTTCAAGCCTAACCACCAGCAAGCTTAAAATAGTAACCACTTTAAAAGGGCAGGCTCTCTTTTCCTTTTCTTCTTTCCTCGCATTAAGACTAATTTGCTTGATTAATAAGATAAAATAATGTTCTCCATATCCAGCTGTCTCTCAGGGGGAGTAATTTCTCACTGGGCACCATATCTACTGCAGAAAGAATGAGAACTAGAAAAGACCTCTACTTGTGTCAGAACAGCAATTTCTCTTTTAGAAAGACAGCATAATAACAGGCAGTCAGTAACTAATAACTCACACGGTTTTTCTGTTGATGGGTTGTTGCTGTTGCTGTTCTCCATCTTCTTCATTTCCTCCAGGAGCTCCTAACCCAAGGTATCAATTTGCAGAGCTGCTAGCCTACCAAGTAATAACGAAGCTTCTCACTTTGAAAGGTACCAGAAATAATGCACATAATATTTTTCCTTTTTCCTATTCCAACTACACTTCCTAGCTCCTATCACTGCAACTCAAGCTACCTATATGCTTTAATTGATTACGCAGATCAGCAGTGAAGGCTGCCAAAAATTTGACAAGCTTTTTCTCCATAAACCTGTATTTGCTCATCATCTATCAGAATAACAAAAATTACTTGAACAACCATTCTAGATTTCTCAAGATTTTATTAGTAAAATAAAACTTAGGCTTCAAGCCTAATGACTGCAAAGCCAGCTCCAGGCATCAACCGGTTTGTTAGCAAAACAGTATTCTCTTCCTCAGATACACCACTGACACCACTGATCTCAGCCTTCTCCCAAAAAACAGCAAATGAAAGCATTTAGCATTTTTCATACAAGCTGTGGTTTGCTTCAGTATTATAGTAAGTGATTTCAAAGACAAAAATTATGCAGTGAGGTTAAAAATACTTTAGAAGATGGAAAAAAACTGAAACTATGGTTTAGGCACAAAAATCCTGGATATTTGAAAGCTTCACAGACAAAATTATTTCTTCGTATGCATGCATATGCATGCATTTTAGCACAGTTTAGGTATTTATTTTAGATTCTACAGCTACAATATATATGTTTTTTTAAAAAAAAACAGAAAATATGAAGGAGTTTATACTTCTCTTTTATTTATCCACTTAAGAAAGTAAGAGATGGTTTTTAATAATCAATTAAAAAAATTAAACTATTTTATGGATACAAATTATGAAAATGAATGAACCCAAACAACAGAGGAAGAAAGAAAATAAACTGAATATGATACCAACACAAATCTAAATTTAGATCAACATGCACATCAATCAAATGAATATTTTTTTAGCAGAGGAAATGTGAAGCCAACACATTGCACTAAATTAGTTCAATTTCCATATTATTATGCATTTATCATTATAGCCTATTAGTTTTAAACTTCTCTCACATGTCTTTTTATGGCACCACATAAACAGATTTTCTATCAGTTTCCCTGAACAACTTATAAAAACAACTGAAGAACCAAGGTAGCAAAGAGGGGACAACAGAATAATTTATCATTTAAAAAAATCAGAAAAGAAAACATACAGCATATAATTTTTCAGATTCTGGCAACTTAATTTGTGGAATATCACCACTGTCAGACTGATGTGGAGACCTTCCTACATTTTAACCAAACACAGACGCTGACACGGCTTTAAACACTTGTATCAGTCATTCACAATAAGGGAGGGAATCTAACTGCTGTTCTTAAGTTTTATTTTGTTGTCTGAAGAAGGCAAAGTATGCTCCTGTCACATGCAGAGTTACTGTGTGTGGTCACTGAACTTTGATTTTAAGGGTAGTAAACTTACTGGATCCTTTCCACACAGTTTTTGTAGCGCTTCCAAACCAAATCAGCCAAGTGCCTACCTGAGTGAAACTGACAAATATGAAGTCATCCTGGTGGTAAACCTTACACTGTTGTGTTAATCTTAACAAAACTACAGGTGATACCTATTCATGTTGTGTTCACTTTTTACTCACAGGGCAATTAAAATCCTAGGATTTGTCTCTTAATTTCAGCTAGAAGAGTGCTCACTACTAGGCACATCATGTGAACACTTTGTCTTAATTAAGAGACAATGGTACTGCCTTTTTAGTTTACAAAATTACTAGAAACAAAGCCTATCCCAGATCTCTGCTGAATAAACAGCTCAAGAGAAAATGTTCCTGTTTTCTCATTTTGTTTTAAATTAGCAATTCCACTTGAAGGATACTACAGCAAGATGTGTAACGAAACTCCTGCATCAGGGGATTGTAACAGGGCAGCTAGTGCTGCTCCTGCTGCTGCCCATCCCGTGTACCTGGCTACACATAACTTTCACAACAAGGGTATCTGATGGAGAATCCTGAACCAGATCCTAACGTTTAAACCCTGCATGTTAACTTCAGCTGCCTCCCAATCCAGTGTAACATAATCAGCCAGGCAGAGCACTTCCTGACATGTCTACACCGCGATGCACAAACACAGAGCTGCCAGGAGCTGGCACTTGGAGGTGCTGGGCAACACAGCCACCCAGCAGCAGGGAACTGCGCTGAAAACCTCCTCCAAACTACAAAATATATTCATGAAAGAAAGGTAAGCAATCCCACGGTACTTCAAACCACAAGGAGTATTTCCTCATCCCATAGCCAACACAGCATGAAGACTCCAGCTCCAGAGCACTTCAGCTACTGTGCTAAACCAGTTTGCAACTTTGGGAATGAACATTCTTTCAGGCATGCTTTCACAAGGCTCACACAATGCAAGCAGGTGGCTTTTTTATTTGTATGTTCAAAGCAATACAAAAGATATGATGTCAGAACTCCAAAATCCTTTCCACAAAAATGAAAATCCTCACTAAAATTTAGTAACAATTACCCACTTAGAATTAAGAATATTTTACACAAGTAGAAACCTCTCAAGTTCTCATAATAGTGAAAGCACAATTTTAATGAAGAAGAAATCAAATTCACAGCAATATTACAATTTTTAAAGAAAAATTAAAAAATATCTTGAAATTTATAATCACTAATTAAACTTTTGCTCAAAACTACTACAACATACAGCACTGCTCATTATGAATGTTTGTACTACAGGACAAACCACCTCCATGGAGAAAAGCTGGAGTGAGACTGATGTTATTCAAATTATTATTAAATTTACCAGACATACTTCTCTCCTGAGCATAACTGATACTGCTTCTTTTCTTCTTTCCACTAAAATGCTTAAATTATTGTTCAATAATACACTAGGACCATGATTTAGCTGTACCACTTAACCAAATTTATTGTTATGATACAAGAAGGATTGCCTTCCTTTTTGAGTGATAGCCAGCAATAGTTTTGCAATTCTTCTTTGATATCACTTCATTGTGCAAAACTAAAACAAGATACATATTTGATATTAACAGCTAAAGGGCATTCTCTAACTTACACATTTCCTCATGAGTATAGAACCTTCCAGTGCTGAAAAGGTCAAGTTGTTCTATCATAGAATACTACTGAACAAATAACCTATGCCTAATAATTATACAAACCCAAATCAATCTAATAAAACTTTCTTATTCCATGGTAAAAGTACTTAAGTTTTCCATACTTAAGATGCTATGCTATCATTAACTATGAACCTTGAAAATTAATATGTACACACTAGATATAAAAATACATAAACATGTAAAATATAGATACTATTATATTATATATATCATTTATATATAATCTATTTCAAAATACTTGTCTTTGTGCTGCTTCCAAAGGTCTTTATCTTTGCACATACAAGAGGAAGCACAGTGAAACAACATACAATTAATCTGGAAAATTCAGATTTTTCCAGGAATGTAATTCTACAGAGGCGGAACTGAGACCAACAATGTCCCATGTGTAGGACTGTTTTCTGTCAAGGGAAACATGAATGTTAGAAAAGTGGAAGAAAAACCTTCACAAAACTCAACCTAAATAAGTCATTATAAAAATAAGAAAACCAAGCAAGCTGTGTGGCAATCAACAATAAGGATGAAGAGAAAATAAACTTCCAAGGGTAGGACACTGAATGGAAAATTAATTTTTTTTGATGTCAGTCTTGCTGCAGAAAAGGAATTAGTAGCCTCAGAACAGTTCTCTATAGGTTACAGAAATTAGAATAAAGTACTTGAGCCAAAAGACAGAAAAAACCATGTTACCATCTGAATCAGAATGGTACTATCTACAAATTCTAACAGAATTTTTGTCATCTATTCAGCATATCACTCTTAAATAATAATAAAAACCTTTATGACTAGACCTTGTCTATGGGTCAGGAGTCAAGATTTACATAAAAGCATGCTACAGTATGATTCAGACCAGCAAGCTGTAATTTCAGTATCAGGTAAAAGCAGAACACAGTTACGAATTCAGCATAACAAGGGCACACCAGTACAACTCCCAAACCCAAACAGCTATTATCCACTGCTTATTTTTCCTTGATACTATAGAAGTTACTGGATTTTCAACAACATTCTAACAAAGTTCTTTGCAATTGACTACTGAGGAAACTGAGATACAAGAAGATAAGAAACAATTTTAGATATAGATCACAAACTGCTAGAACAGATGAAAATCACAAAATATTCAGAAGAGCTAGGTTAGAATTGGGCATGACACTTCTCAGAGTAGGTAAATGAAAGGTACAGAGGAGCTATCTAGCTGGAATTGTGCAGATGCACCATGTAAATAACGCTGAACAACAATCCCAGGGCAGGATGTCCAAAAACACCCAATATTCATTTTCTAAAGCAACTTGAGCTCTAAAGACACTATCTGGCACTAAAAAAATTGTATGAGTTAGGATCTCAAGTCTCTTCTAATATGAAAACAAATGACATGTTCAGCCCCAAAAGCAGTGAAATTCTAAATAGTCACTAAATGAGCAGCAAGATTCAGACTAGGAACAAAATGAAAAAATCAAAGAAAGAAAGTGTGCAATACAAAGAAAGAAAGCATTCAGGATGAAATGCTGAGAACAAGGGACGTGAGCAGACACAGTCTCACAACTGTGCCAATAAAGATCTTCATCAAGATCCATGACATCTGGATGTTAAAATAGTCTGCAGTAGGTTTATGTAGAGTTAAACTCTAAAACACATTAAAAGAATTCTAAAGCTCCAAAATCAAGGACTCTGATAGAAAAACATTAGAATTGGGTACTTCATTTGGCCCTGCTAGACCTTTTGAGCCTAATTAGTCTTTTTAAACAAACAAAGCTTATTTAAAACACTGCAGTTCAAGAAACTGATTCAGGATGATCTTATCAACTCAACAGCAGAGCTTTGCCCTTCAGATCTAGAGATGACCTACCACCGTTTGGGAATGTTGGGCCATTACTTCCTCTGTGTAGAAAGTAAGACAGTAGATAAAAGATGGAAGACAACCAAGAAATACACTACAACTTGCAAATTTCTGGACTTCCTGCTCTCAGCAAAACAGAAAGATATATTCTCACATAGAGTTATGACTACTGAATTGAATTTAGAAGTACTACATGAGTGTGTGCTATGGCAATTGCCATTATCTCTACCCCTGTGCACCCAGTGTCTCTTTACATGCACATGCCTCTACACTCTTATGCTCCACTCTGATTCAAGCTTCTGCCTCTCTGCATTTCTTTTCCCCCCACATCAGACCCAGCAGCCTCAACCCTTCACAGTCTATTCTCTGTCACCATCTGGATCTCCCTCTCCCCTTGTGTTGCCATTCTCAATCCTAAGACCCTTCACCATCAGTCTCCTGGTTTAGGACTCCTGCTGTTCCCTGATACTTCTACCTTCTCATTACCTTTTCGCCCCATTTTTCACTACACTAAAAGCCAAAATACCAGCCAAACTCTTTCTCCCATTCTTTCTCCCTGATATAGAAACAGGTATAAGAACAGCACATTTTCTGTTTATGCTGGGTGCCTGCACATGGCTCTTTTTGCCCACTCTTCCCTATCTACCCTTTGAGGATGAAGTCATCTGTTCACACCATCTTAACTAGCATCTGCACAGCAATGGCTTGTAAGCATGTCTATCCATCCACCTACTCCTGATTGCCTCCATATGGTACTGCTTCTTTTCCTGATTTTGTCTCCAGAAAACTTAAGCTTAATACATGTTCACAACTCCGCTCCTTATCATTCCTCTCAAACACTTTTTGCAGATACAGCTTCTGCCAATATCACCTCCTGTCATATAGGTAGTCTTTTGTGACCCCTTTGCCTGCATTTGAACCGTATATTCATTGTATACCCAAAATCCTGTTACAATCTTCTTCTGTGTGCAGATCTTTTCTAACAGTACAGCTCATCCAATACCTCCATCTTTGTTCAGACACACACTGAAGAATTAGAAATGGAGATGGAGATTCATCTGTTTAAATTCAGACAGGCTTCCTTACTTATCCTTAGTCATACTGAAAGTGAAGCAAGTAAATCTCTTTAATATATTAGTATTTATGCTTTGATTCCAGGAATCCTCTTTATCACATCACCCTTAAGAGCTATGCTGGTATCACTGGTTTCAAGCTCTTGAGAGGCAGACGATACAGAGACAGCTCAAAGGGCCCAATCAGCTGCTACTCAGCATAGCCAGCTGGTACCTACTGATCTCTGTGCAAAGTTTCTGCAATCTTTATTTACATGGCTTCTGAATGGAAAAGACTATGGAACAGGAAGCATGCTAGATGGATATGAAACCATTTTAAAAAATAAATAAAGTATGCTATGCTGTTACCTAAAAATAAATAATATATTGGATGTCTGACTGAAACAAAAATTAAAGAAAAGAAATAAAGACATCTGAGTTACACAACTGCATTTTGTATTTGTATTAACAACCTAAAAACAGAGGACCTCATCAAAATTTGACCCAAACCATCATCTTCACACAGTTACTTCTGTAAAAACTCTACTTTAACATTTAGTGCTTGATCACACTTTAGAAAAAAACCTTAAAAATCTTTTAAATCATGGTGAAAAAAAAGCCCCATGCTCATTTGAGATTAAAAACTACCTATAGGACATTCTCTACTCAGATATTCTAAAACTCTTTGTTTCAGCAAACCAATTTTGAAAAATATTCTTTTGGGGTTTATACTGAATTTATTTCCAAGGTTTATTTAGCTAATAACTAATTCAAACATGTAATGTGCTACACTTCTCATTATATGGTTGTGAGCATTGCTTATGCTGATAGAGCAGATTCAGAAATAAGTTATGAAACAAAAAGTGAAAACGAAAACAACCCTTGTAAAGTGAAGGTCCAGAGCATCATGCAAGAAAGACATCCCTACAAAAACCTGTCAATTCTCTAGCTAAATTCATGTGGAACATAGAAGTTTTTTTAGAGTTTTACATTTCAACAAAATTTTTAACCTCCACAACTATACATATATTGTACATAGTGATGGATCCTAAAAATCTTTTTTTTTTCTGATCGTGAATCAACCGAATTATCACGCCTGAATAATTATCAGGGTCTGAAAAATCTCGGTGCATCCTAGCATAAATTTTCCTAATATACATGTGGGTACCATGTTTTCCTGAATATAACTTATTGCTACAAGACCTAGATGACCACTTGCATGTAAACATGTATGATTAAATTCAGCATGGCTTAAAAGAGGCAGCATTATTTCAGAATGTTCTTAGGACAAGAAAAAACAACCCAAACAAACAAACAAACAAAAAATCAAACAAAACCTCAAACACCTAAAAGGCTCAGAAATGGAAAGTAGGCACATTCAAATATAGATTGTTGGAAGCTTTTTAAGTAATAAACGTTTAATCCCCTTTTTTTCCCTCAGTGCCATGTGGTTTCCAGTGTACACAAAGTAGAGTGAAAAGGTAAAAATAAAACATGCATATCCTTAATATATTCCAGAATTCATAAATCATTTGTAAATTTAGTCCTTTTATAAAAGAATCCTTATATAAATCGGGGGGAGGGAAGGTATCAATCCCATATATGAAGCACAATTTAAGCCCAACATCACTGACCAATCAAAATTAGTGAATGCACTGCATCTCTCTGCAGTGAGGAGAAGCGACAAGGTAGGCTGTCATTCTGCAAAAGCTGCCCATCGCAAGCTTTCCTCTCAGAAGCACTGCTCTTCTTTTTTAGAAAGCTTGAATCTCAGTGGTGTCTCTGGAGACAAGAAGCCTTCAGTATGTTAAATTACTTTCATTATGTATTTTCAGATGCTTATTGATTCTACCGTAGGAAGAGTGGGAGACTGCAGCAGCCTGTAAACCAGAACTAAAGCAATTGTATACATTAGCAGTATGCTGAAACAATGGCACAGTACAGGCACAAATTTTCATTAAGGTCATTTTTTGAAGATATGCTTATTACCCTCTTTCCCTTCTACTCTGCTAACAAGTGAACAAAATGAATCCCTCCAACCTGGAACTGCTTCACCTGCATCGAGAATTTACCAAATCTTTAGTGGAGGTAAGACTTGTTCCTTATTATGATATGCAGAATAAGCAACATTAAACCAAATTAAAAATTGGAGAAAAAAAAGGCAAGAGATCAGATTCAACTTATAGTAAGCAGTAATATATTGTTATATTTAAGACCAGGAAATATTTAAATGCTATTTCCCCTTCCCCATTAAAAATATAATGATAAAAAAATGCTATTCTGTATGAAAGTCTTATAGAATATTAAGAGTCTATTTTGTTCATACAACTTGAAGACAGTACAGTTTAAGCTCATACTGTATTGGGGAAAACAACCATATAAAGCAACCAGGAATATACCTTTCCTCCCTCAGCAGTATTTCCAAATATTGGCAGTTAAAAATGTTTCAGATGTATTCAGTTACTCTTTGAAGGATCAGATAGTCTGTAATTAGTGTATACTTACTGCTTTATGAAGGCTGGCTAATATGACTAATCTCTGATTGCTAAAGAAATCCCCCTTTTTTGTTGTTATTTTTTTTAACTTATTTATTTCGCTATCTTGTACATTCAAGCCATTTTATTAAAAGCATGGATTTGCTAAACATTTATTTCAAGAAATGAAATTATAATAGTGTGTGAATTAAACAAAAGCAAATTTTCTAAAAGGCTCATGAACTCGGTTCAGTTTCTCATTAAAAGACAAGAGTATGTATAAACTACCTGCTTACCAGAGCTATAAAACTACATTTTCTAGCTTTAGTCACAGCCACTCTGCATCCAACAGTTATTGCTTCTAGCCAGGATTTTTTGTAACCTGCACTATCTGGAGAACAGGAAACTTGTCTTAAAAAACCTAAATTCATATAAGCTGACAGAAGAATATGATTTTACTGGCAAATAGAGAGCAGGCAAGCTGATTTTCTATGTAATCTATAAGGTCCAATTTTAGAGATCCTTTATTCATGAAATAAGTGATATTAGAAAATATATTCTTGCACTACTTTATTTTTGAAATTATGAGCCCTACTTTTAACCTTTTTTTTTCCTCCCATTCACAAGGGCATGCAGCAACTAATTCAGTTTTACAACTGACAATATGAAGAATGCAGTTGACCGGGTATCTTTGTAGCTGTATGACCTACAAGCAGCAGAATGCATCCCTAAAATGTATTCTTAAGACATAAAGGAATTAAAAACAAAACAAGGAACACACTTGCATTACCATTTACGTGCATGACACTTCAACAATATACATGGAAGACTAACATATCTGCTCAGATTTTCATTAAAAGAAGAGTGCAATGATTGATTCTTAAAATGGTGAGCATTTCTTAAAGAGGGATTTATAATTTAAAACCAGAATTGTGGAAACTACTGATGCATGAAGAGACAATGAAACATGAAATCCCAAAAGGAGAATATGCATACTTCACCAGCAAGCTGAATAAAGGTTTAACCAAGCTTTTTCTATACTACTCATTAAATAACTTACTTGTCATAATGATCAATGGATATTTTTCTCTCAATTTTATGATGTTATGTATTCTCCTTAAATCAAAATAAACCAAATTAGGTAACCCATGGTTACTCTCAAAGCACATGAACTGGATTTTATGATGTATAGCAACTTCTTTCACTAAGCCATCACTCAAAAGTAACGAGCAGGAATATTACAGAAAGAAATATGCAACCATAACTAAGGATGTCTACACACACTCTGAAAACTGAGATCAGAAATTATTTTTCTTTAAACCTGGAAAATAAAAACAGGCTTCTACAAAATGCAACAGGGGAAGGAAATTAACATCACTTAAAAGGTTTGTTTGTTATTGCTGGCTTGAAACTCAGAACAGACACACAGAATATGCCCTGGTCTGTAGAAGTATCTGAGGCAATTAAGAAGTCCCCATGTTTAATCAGAATTTTTTGCTGCTGAACTGCAGGAACAAAAAAAAAAGGAAAACAAAAAAACCTGCAAGAAATGAACTAGAAAGAGCACAGCCACCACTTGATTTCCAGGTTACAGTGCGTGTCAAAAATCTCTGAGTGACAGCATGTGTCAGTGCCTGCCGAGCTGCTGCCACGCTGTGCCAGGCCCCTGAGGCACACAGGACAGGTAGGTGCCCCGGCTGAGCCCGCGGCGCTGGGGCAACGAGCTCCTGCCCTCACGGCTCTGCTCCCCTGCACCGGAAACCCAGCCAATGCAACAAGGAGGTGATGTTTAATCTATTCATGACAACCTAACACATCTCAGGTTTCCTATTTTCACAAAATCTCGGTTGCTATAATGCTAGGGGTGATACTGTCATTTGTTTTAGCAGATCTGCTTTTGATTTCATCCTGGCTTTTGTTGATACAAAAGAACTTCATTTATCCAGCAATGCATTTGGAATGGTTTCTTGAAATCCATTCACAGCCAGGACAGCATACAAGAGGAGATCGTATTCCTGCGGGTTAATGTAAGACAGATAGAGGTTGCCTAAATTAGAAATGAAACAAAGCTTTTGAAATATTTCTTGTTCCGTTTCATACCTGAGAGTAATACGTTCTAATTTACATCTTTTTTTATTTAAGAGGCACATGTGAAATAACTGTTGAGGAATACCAAGAATTTTCATCATACAATTTGCAATTAATAGTATTGTTCAATTGAGGCTTTTCAGAACTGCAGATGAAATCCATTTGCATACTGTATCCCAAGTGAGCTTAATTCATACTTTCATTTTAATACAGATCAATTTTGTTCACCTTAGTGCTATCCATTTTAATGTATTCAGAATAGAACAAAGGTCGACATTCAAATTTATATTCATACCAAATTTATTTTCATGCCCCTACTAAATTTAGAGCTATCTAAAAAAAAAAAAACCTCAGTATCATAACAAGAAATTGAATAGCCTCTCTTTTATTTATTCAATCAATTACAAAGTCAAAAGCTGGCTGACAATACAAATAATACAAACATCAGGTACTACATACAGATGCTATATTTGAAACTTACACACGTGTAAAACTAAGCAGATGAGACACAAAATTAAAAATCTGCTACATAAAATAAATAGTTTTTTGATCCTTACTTATTCCTAAGAGAAACATGCTATGTATGTAAATCTGTTGAGTTTAATTGCAGCTTGCAAACAAAAAAAAAAACCAACCAAAAAAACCCCTAGAAACAAAACTTGAAAGAGACAATTTTCTTTTTAAGTATTATTTTCTAAACCTATTCCCTTAAATATATTCTGGAATAAAATTAAATACTCTTCCATTCCATGTAGGCACAGATTTCTTGAAGAAATTGAACATACAAATCAGAAAATGGAAATGTAGTATTTTACAATAAACTCAACTTCCCAGAGCCACATAGGTTTTGCATTTGAAATTATATATACTTACATAAAATTGTTGTAGTAGCAAGCATCATACACATAGATGCATAGAAGATTAAAATGAACAGAAGGTTTAAACTCTATAAAAATCTGGTGAATTACAGAATGTCACATTTCAGTCTACAACACTACTGTAAACTTCATAAGAAAGAGGCGGGTAAATTGACATAAATAATTTAAACACTCTTTTTATGATACATTAGCAACAGTGCTCCATGTTCCTATCACTTTCTTTTTCTACAACAGCTTTTTAAAATGATCTTGATCACTAATTTGTTAATACTTAACAACAGTCTTCTAAAATGACCCTCAAAGCAATACAAAGGCTATGCACAAAGTATAGTTTATTCAACAAATGAGTCCTTTGTGAAAAACCACATCACTATAAACAAAGGCTTGCCTCCCTAAGTGGAAGCTTTTCACTATTTTTTCCTTTTTCAAACAAATCCTGCTTTCTTTTAAAAAGGAAAGACCTTATTCTAGATCTTCAGGCTTTTGAGTCCATGCCAATTAAAGCTCTAAACATACTATAAATGAAGAGTTTGGTAAGAATATTGCTTTTCCTCCCTCCTCCTTCCCCAGCATTTATCTACAGTAATTGTTTAAAAAAGAAATCAAATAGTTCCATATTTTATTTCACCTTTCAGGAGAAAAACCAGCTGCAACAAAAGAATGTGTTTCTCCCCCATTCTGGAAGTCAACATGCAGTCCGAATCTAATATTACAGTTCGAGATGCCATTGATGACATCGATACCAACATGTACCAACCACTGTCATATCCATTAAGCTTTCAAATTTCTCTCACTGGATTTTTGATGTTAGAAATTGTTTTTGGACTTGGCAGCAACCTCACTGTGCTGGTACTTTACTGTATGAAATCCAACTTAATCAATTCTGTCAGTAACATAATTACAATGAACCTTCATGTACTTGATGTAATAATTTGTGTGGGATGTATTCCTCTAACTATAGTTATCCTTCTGCTTTCACTGGAGAGTAACACTGCTCTCATCTGCTGCTTCCATGAGGCTTGTGTCTCTTTTGCAAGTGTTTCAACTGCAATCAACGTCTTTGCTATCACCCTGGACCGATACGACATCTCCGTAAAACCTGCTAATCGAATCCTGACCATGGGAAGGGCTGTGATATTAATGACATCAATATGGATCATTTCACTTTTTTCCTTCCTGATTCCTTTCATTGAAGTCAACTTTTTCAGTCTTCAAAGTGCAAGTACTTGGGAAAATAAGACACTTCTGTGCGTGAGTACAAACGAGTACCACACTGAACTAGGAATGTACTACCACATTCTCGTTCAGATTCCAATATTTTTCTTCACTGTTATAGTAATGCTAATTACATACACCAAAATACTCCAGGCCCTAAATATTCGGATTGGTACAAGATTTACAACGGGACAAAAGAAGAAAAACAGAAAGAAAAAAACTATTTCCTTGACCACTCAGCATGAGACTACAGATATGTCCCACAGCAGTGGAGGAAAAAATGTCGTCTTTGGTGTAAGGACTTCTGTGTCTGTCATAATTGCTCTACGCCGAGCTGTAAAACGGCACCGGGAGCGACGAGAACGGCAAAAGAGAGTCTTCAGAATGTCCCTTCTGATTATCTCAACATTCCTTCTCTGCTGGACACCCATCTCTGTTTTAAACACCACGATCTTATGTTTGGGCCCAAGTGACCTTTTGGTAAAGTTGAGATTATGTTTTCTAGTAATGGCATATGGAACAACTATATTTCACCCTCTACTTTACGCATTCACGAGGCAAAAGTTTCAGAAAGTTCTGAAAAGTAAGATGAAAAAGCGAGTTGTTTCAATAGTGGAAGCAGATCCCATGCCAAATAATGCTGTAATACACAACTCATGGATAGAGCCTAAAAGGAACAAAAAGATTACCTTTGAAGACAACGAAGTAAGGCAGAAATGTTTAGTACCTCAGGTTGTCACTGACTAGATTTTAGTATTCACCAAAACACATCAAATGGAATATTTGAACAAATTGTAAAAAAAATACTGCCAAATAAGAAAAACTTTTTTAACTATTGGCGAGACTGTATATTTTCAATATATATGTTAAATAGAGTAGGTCTTGTATATTCAATTTCTTCATTATGTAAGATATATGTTGCATGGCTGTTTGTTAGCGTAACACCATGTGTATATTTATCAAAAATATTCAAGTCCTCTTTTTTTAGAAAATAAATAGCCTTAAAGAAGTGCAAACTTTTAAAAATATTTGTACGGCTCAGTTTCTCTGTAAATAGAAAAGAATTTTTAAGCAAAAATTGCACTTGAAAATACTTTTCTATAGCACAAATTCACCATTTTTCATGATATGGTATTTTTAAATTTAATTCATTAATGGTATTCTAAATATTATGCAGCTACAACCTGGATGCATTTTGACCTCATATTTGGATATCTCACTTATTTCAACCTTCTCCAGCATGCGACTACCATGCACAGAAAAAGCCATTTACATGACGTCCTTAAGTGAATGGTTCAGAATCAGTTACTTTTAATAAGGGGGAAAAAAATTCACGCTGGTCCAAAAATTGACAGTACCTTTAAGAAAAGTGTAGTTTTGCGTATACAATCTCAGATCCACAATTTCTACATAGAAATTACACAACTTTGAATAATTACAAAGGACAGGGTAGGGGTAAAAGGCTAAATGCAGGAAAAAGCACAGACGAGAAAATTATTTGGCTGATGCTAAAAGACAACCAACTAACAGAGTCAATCCTGTGCAAAGGCTTTGATTTTTCACAGTGACCTCTAGTGTGACACAGAGACCTTTTATACAGAAATTTTTCATTCATACCATCTATCTACATAGATATGATTGTTAAATGCCATAGCTAAAGTAGAAGATAATTCTTCTTGCCCTTGACAACTTTATTATTTTCCAGTGTGTTCAGTTCTAGCCATGCAATTGCCTTGTCATAAACCAATCACCAATGCTGCTAGCTACAATATTCCTGCATTTCCTGGGCAGCCATGGCATACCTTTGTTCTACACTGTCTTCTTCAATTTCAACCTTAACCTGCACTGAAGAATCAAGAAACCTTTTAAAGTTATCATCACCCATAGCACTGTAAGCAGGAACTAAGATATTCATCCAAACATAAGTTTGTCAAGTTGTTTACACCATGTTATGCTTAAAAATGTCTTCATTTCAATGTAACAGTGGCAGGGAGAGGGAAACAAAAAGCTGCTACATCAATGAGCATGATTTCACTCCTCTTGTTACATAAACTGATCAGTGTGTCATCAGCTACCAGTGTATTTAAAATGCTAATTCTCAATAACTATTATCTTATATAAAAATGCAGAGCATTCCCTTGAATATGAGAGCTAGTTTGACTAAAGTATTACATAAAAAATTAGGATTTCTAAAGCACTTTACTGATGTCACGTATAAAAAACCACACAGTTTTAAGGGAACAAAAAGCTATTTTCCACTACATTGCTAAATTATTAATCAGATGTGGATTGCCAAAACTGGTTTTGTGGTTAAAAAAAAAATATTTGTATTGTACCTTAGTTTACTTGGGCTAATGCCTTAGTTTACCAGAAGAGAAGACTCAAAATATAATACTACAGCTTCATATTCCACAAAGAATAGCCACTTATAATGAACCAAATTTTACCTAGAAATGTTATTACCTGATTGATAATAACTGATTATGTGAAATTACTGTGTAACATATATTCAAACATATTTTCATCTTTCCACTGGCTTTTTTTGTGGAAACTAGCCCAAAAATACCTGCATTCAACTGTACCCATTTAGAACACTTTTTAACTCCAAGTTATCTCTGATTTCATACAAAAACTGAAATCCTACATCTTATTTGAGAGGTTGTAAAGAGGAAGTAAATGCAATAAGTTTTTGGGGTTTTTTTAATCCCATATCCTCCACATTTACTACTCTAAAAAATTCTTTTGGGACTAACTTCTGAAGAAATGTACCCAAAATATTTAAGGAAAAACTATTATTTTTTCTTTTTTGTACCCCTTCTTCATTTCCCTTTCAAGCTACCCTCTGTATTTTGAACACTAGAAGGAGCAGAAGGTGGGATGTGTAGGGTTAATATCATAACATGATTTCAGTGATTACTAATCTTCCAATAAAGCATTCTTAAATGAAAGATACAACTCATTCATTTAAAAATAAGGAAAGGAGAAATGATAATGAACAGATTAATAAGTCTACATCATGTCCTTATCTGAAAAAAGCATTTAAGAAAAGCTTTCAGACTTGAAAGGTTTCTTGACAACATAACCTTACTTTTTAAAATTAAATAAAACCTCAAGAATTACACATTAAGTGTTAAAAGCTCATTCATTAGAAAGTCAGATGCAATGAAGTAGCACTTCATAGCACAGAAAGAGCAGCCTAGGAATTACCCAAAGAGATTAAGCCCAGTTTTAAAGGCTATGTTGATCACACTTACTGATTGCTTCTACGAATATAAGCAGGTTCATTTTTAAATTTACTATTTTTCATCTTCAATAAAAATAAAGTTTTTTTATAAAATAAAAAATAAGTTTTTTTAAAAGGGACTATGTTAGAGTACACTTCGAGGGCTGCCGAAGAAAATTCTGCATACAGCAGGAAGGAATACAAGAAGGAATATGTGCCATCCTACACATACCCAGAAGCCATTATAAAACAGAACCATACATGATCTATACCACATGACAGATTTAACACAAGACAAAATAAAGACTAAATTGCAAAGACACGCTACATATCCTACAGACACAAGAGGATTTCAGGAGTGATATGAAGGTGTGGGTGCTTGACAGATAGACTAAAACAGAATGCAAAGAGGCAGCATCACTGAAGAAAGAAGGGAAAATTTATACCATAGTATTGTACAATAAGAAGCCCACTACATTCTTAAAAATGATCTCAACATAGTGAATCATTAGTTCAATTACATTTCACACCACTCAGCCTAAGGCAAGCAAAATTGTACAGGACTCCAAAATTATTAATTCCAGCAAACACATCTCAGAAACACAAGCGAGGACTGCCAATTTCCACACATTCTCTGTCTCTAAAGTATTAGCTGGTATCTGACTATGTTGTTTTTTAACTGCAAATGCATTTCCCTTCTATTTTACATTGTAAAATAAGGTTATCCCACACTAAAAATACCAAAATAAGCAGAGTGCAGTGCCAGTATCTATTAGAATACTCAAGAAGCATACCTTCACACACTACTACATCACAAACCTGTGAAACAGAAATGTAAATATATCACAAATATCTAGTTTCCAGTACGCAATAATTTTTATGGATTACAAGGCATGTGATCCACACATGATTGGAAGTTCTGTTTACTTCATTAGTGCCAGAGGAATAGCAGTGACTTTTGTACTTTCTAAGTATATTAGATTAAAAATGTGTGCAGTTGGATACACATCAGAGCAATTCACCTCTCTTCCTTCATTGTTACATAAATACACACATGTATGTCATACATAATTATTATTTATCCATACACACTAAAAGTTAGGTTTAACATCAGCATCGATTTTATATTTATATGAAGGAGGTATCACTGTACTGGACTGACAGACACTGTGTCCCACCCACATACATTTAAACATCCTATCTTCCCCACCCTTGCTGGATCTTTTAATTTTAAATTTAATAAGATATTGAAAGGCTACAGAATTTACCCAGACAGAATGAAAAAATTTCTATTGTTTTAACCATTCCATATACTATACTGCAGTGCACATAGTACTTCTATTTAAATCAATGTATGTGCTAATCATCAAAATTCTTTGATAGTTGAATATTCTAGACTTATGTTTCTTTCCTACGAAGAAAGTTTTAGTTGACAATTGCCATTAAACTCTTTTGAAAGGAGAAAATACGGCATTCTTTAGCAAAGTTTCAATGCAGTATTAAAAAACCTAGAATACCCTAAATTACTCTTCTGTCACCTATTGTTCAGACAAAATACCTCCAACATCAGAACAATCAGCTTCTGTCTTAAAATCTTCCAGTCCTATAAGAGCTGGATTCCACTCCTACTTCACACATTCTGCTATAATATCACTGAATGTATTTGTCTTACACCATGAGGAAAGAAGAATCTGACTCTGTAATTACCATGTCCTTTTTCTACTTCATAGAACACTTGTGAAATTCAAGATGCAAAATTAAACCCAGGGTTTGGGTTTTGTTTTGGTGGGGGAAGGTTAAAAAAAAATGGAATAAACCCACATAATAACTAATAGGAAAATCAAAATAACTCAGAGCCAATAAGTGTTAAATAAAAAGGATGTGAAGAAGGTGAAGAATACAGGTCCAGTGGAAATGGGCAGAAGGAAGTGCTCTAGGGCAGCTACAGCCATCAGGACCACAGAAAGGCAGAGGACAACACGCCCTTGCTGTGGAAAGAATGCTAACCTTATTTTTTAGGTTATAACAGCCAAAAAAATAAGAACTTATCTTTGAATCATTGAGTGTGATATGTGGTTGTGCCAAAATTGCTGGGAGGGGAGAGCAAGACAAATAGGAACTCCAGAAAAGGCTTTTGATTAACATATCATGTATAATTATACACAGAATAACTGACAAACCAAAAGCGTGCACTATTCTATTACCTACCTCTTTTCCTACAGATAAAGTACAAAGTACACAAAGAGTACAAGCATTACAAGAAAAGACCTGAAAGGTTAAGCATCTGCTCCNCAGAATAACTGACAAACCAAAAGCGTGCACTATTCTATTACCTCTTTTCCTACAGATAAAGTACAAAGCACACAAAGAGTACAAGCATTACAAGAAAAGACCTGAAAGGTTAAGCATCTGCTCCCAGTGATACATTTTAAAATATGCTATTGAATTTTCCTTTCATTTTCTTAGATCCTTTCCTTTAACTTCAGTTCATCTGGATGCTTTGAGTGCATTTCACTACCACAGTATGTTTTCAACTACTGCTTCTTTATCTCAATTTAATTATTTTTGTAGAGCAATAAATTGAAGGAGATATATCATTACACATCTTTATATTCTTTGCTAAAATTACACTTCAGTGATTATTATAAATTGAAACAGAATGGGAAAAATACCTTCTTGTGTATTTACTTTATAGATTCCTGTATCATCTCTTTTCCTATTTTGCAAAGAAATTCTCACACAATAAAAAGAAATTTAAATGAAATGAAAACCAGAAGATTTACAGTGAAAGTTGTGTAGTAGGTACTCAACCTGGAATTAGTAAAACAGATTCTTTTTATAGTTTGAATTGTATCCTTTGCATATAATCATTTCTATATCCCCATTCAGATTCCTGACACTGCAGCCAGGCATGCAGGCAGGCAGGCTGAGAGCACAAAGCTGTTGGCACACAGCACACCCTCGTTTCCTTTCAAAGATGGGTTTTTGGAAATATACTTTTCGTTTCTGTTACCCTGATACGATCTCTAACTTCCTACCATATATTGTAACACTTTAACCTGATACCATATCTAATAAACAAATCAATGTCACTGCTGAAACAATATTGCTGGAAAATCTGTCACTCTGGCTATGTCAGACTGCTAGTAACATAGCTGTATTAGCACAGTTTTACTGTTAACTGTACCAGGAACTCTCACAATCTGTTGAGATTTTACTTCAAATTAAACTCAGTTTCAACTCAATTAGTAGGAGGGGGGAAAGCACAGTAACTTATAGCTACTCTGAACCACAGTTTTCATCCAAATTTTATTTCAAGATCTTTTTCATAAATCCTTGTCACAAAAAGAGTTTCCCACATTAGTAAGTTATTACAAATATCCATGATAATTTGTGTACTAGGCTGCATTTACAATGGGCTGAAAACAAGCATAAGGCAAAAGAAAATGAGAAAGGAACACTATTTGCCATGTATGTATCATCACAAAACAAAAAGGTGAGTGTGAGCACTGCTGTTGTAAAACACCTTAATAATAATGAGGAAGATTATTACTCCTGCTAAGAGCTCTAATAGTTAGTAAATGAGGCCTATCAAAGAATAACAACAAATAAAACAAAAGATGTGAAAATCAATGTGAAAAATATGAGAAGCTCAATATGACCCGGAAATGGGCACTTGAAACCCAGAAACCCAACTGTATCCTTGCCCCATCAGCATCAAAGGAATCTGGCCAGCAGGAAGAGGCAGGCGATGCTCCCTCTACTCTTCTCTTATGAGACTCCACCTGGATTGCTGTGCCCACCTCTGGGGCCCCAACCCATGAAATATATTGACCTGTTGGAGCGAGTCCAGAGGGCCATGGAGACATCACAGGGCTTGAGCAACTCTCCAGTGAAGACAGGCTGAGAGCTGGGGTTGTTCAGCCTGGAGAAGAGAAGGCTCTGAGGAGACCTCAGAGCACCTTCCAGTACCAGTGGGACCTACAAGAAGGCATTTTTACAAGAGTATGTCATGACAGAACAAGGGGGAATGGCTTCAAACTGAAAAAAGGCAAGTCTAGATTAGATATTGATTAGAATTAATTCTTTATTGTGGTGAGGCACTGGAACAGGCTGCCCATAGAAGCTGTGGAACCCCCATCCCTGGAAGTGTTCAGGGCCAGGTTGGATGGGGCTTTGAGCAACCTGGTCTAGTGGAACGTGTCTAAGCTCATGGCAGGGGGGTGGAAGTAGATGGACTTTAATATTGCCTTCGAAACTAAACCCTTCTGTGGTTCTATGAAGCGAATCTGTGGGTAAAGATTATATTATGGACATATAACTCTCTATAGTCAAAATGATTAAAATGGAGGTATACAGCACTGCATCAAACATGGATGAAGTACAAAAGTGCACATGAAGACAAGTTAAAGATATCTTTGAAAATATTAATATATTCAGAAGCTTCTAATAAATCTTGCCTCAGTTTTACAGCATACAGCGAAGATTACAGAGCAGTTTAAATAAAGTAGAATAAAAGTTGGAAGGTTTTGATTCAGTCACTGATTTTTTTCTTGTGTCCCAAATTTTTTTTCAGTCAAAAGTTTCTACAACTCTAGTTTGCGAATCAGGTCTGCTAAAACTGGGCAAGGGGGAAATCTTTGAAATTGCAGACAACTTGCCAGAGAAACAGTATGTTCTCAAAATAATAGGAAGTTCCTTCTTTTAATGAGGTTAGGTTTCCACATTTTTCCCTGAGATTACATGAAAAAAGGTATGAGACCCTGCTGGTTTTCAGCTGAAGAAGGTCTATTTTTAAGATAACAACAACAGTAATCAGATTTAATGCCTGTGAATAATAGAAGCTTGGACCTGAAAGGTAAACACATAAGACAACTGGACTATTTTATTTTTCAAACAATAACTGAAAAGAGTCGATAAAATGCTTAAACAATATTTAAAAATAATGTGCATGAGTTGGGCGACAAAGAGAGAAAACTACTCCTGTGATAACAGCCTATTTTTAAAGCTGTTCCCTAAGAAGAATGAAATCCTACTCCACTTCTCATTACCTTGTGTTACATACAGTAACACCTTCACTGATCTTTAGGCAAGACAATAGTAACAATAGTTACAGGGCTACTGGCTCACATCCAAGGCCTGAACAAAGATTAGTCTTCAGTCCTTTTCATAGCTATTTGGTTAGACTTCTTTAACCAGAACTGGCTATACTTTAATTAAAAATGAACAGAACAAAATTGGTTATTATGTTTAAGATTTGAACAACCAGTATTTACTTGAGGAATAACAACAAAATTGTGTATATAATCCAATTTTTCAATTATTTTATACTTCTGAATTTGCCAGGCCTCATTTTCCAGTCTTTAGCTCTTGCCATTTCTTTCCCTGCTAGTCCAAGAGCCCTTCTGCAGTCCTTTTTCTCCCCATGAATGCACCTCTACAGGCTTAATCTTCAAGAAAAAGAGCCCACTTAATCACCCACTGTGACATGTATAATTGCATTTGTTCACAGGTAACCACACCGCTGTTTTTATCTGTAGAGCACGATTCCCTACACCATTTGCACAAGTACAGATTTGTTTGACATAGCTGCCTGAATGCAAGAACAGAAACATTGGTAAAGCAATCCCAGCAAGGACGTGGTCCAATTTCAAAGCTTTACAGGAGTTTACCTACCCCGTTCCTCTTTCAGCTCCCCTAGTAACAAAATCATCTACTAGGAATGTAGAACAACGGTGAGGTGAGGAGAACATGGCTTATTTAAATACCTGCTCTGGGGAAAAATAACTTAAAGGGAGGTTTAAGTCATCTAAATTTATGCACATAAATCTATAATGCATCTACACAATTTCTTTAAACAATTCAGTAAGCAAAACACACAAATTTGTTTGACAACACATATTTTCCACAAAAAGGTAATTGAGTAGCATTAATTCAGCTTTACAGCCCTGAATTCTTCTTTCAAATGAATTCAACTTGTCTACTATTTTTCTAGAGTAGCTTTGTATCTACTTGACATTGATTTCAACAGAAATACCAACTCCTTCTGAATGATGGAACAACACAAGTTGGACTTTCTTCTTCCCCATTCAGTAACGAATTATAAACCAATGTCTCTGGGAACTTAGCACTTTTGTGTATCATCCTTGTTAGTTGTTGGTATCCTTACTCTATGGAAGAACAAACTACCCTGCCTTCAAAGAGAAAACAAGAGCACTTACTGAAAAATCCTCCTGTTCTCTGTGGTGTGAGAACTTGACCTTTTTGTTCATTAAAGCAGGAAATGGTATGTTGTAAATATGCTTGCTAAAGCAGGAAATGGTATGTTATAGATATGTTTGCTAAGCTATGTTCAAACCCGCAAAATGTAAACAGAGCCAAGCATGAGACTAACAAAACTGCAAGATGTTCCAAGTTACAGGGTCAAGGGGAAGACACCGAGGAAGACCCTCCGAGCCTCCATCCGCGACCACCGGGAGGCAGAAAAGACCCCCTAGCAACAAGCCGGGGCATGCGCAAGAAGAAGCTGGAAGCTGACGTGTCCCGGAAACAGAGACTAATAAAAGGACAACGCTGTGCAACATTGGGCGCGGCAGTTGGTGGAGCTGAGACTCCCCTGTCGCCCAGCGCTGATTTTGCTTTTTGCTTTCTGTAACAATAAAATTCCTATTAATTGGCAAAAAGGCCGTTGTGCTCATTTATGACATTCTCCATCTTTATGAACAATCTGGAAACAAGTATATTAAAAAGTTTATTCCATGATAGGTGTCTTTGTGGTTCCAGTAAGTAATGGATTTTTTTGCAGTATTTTAAATTTTTCATATCTATAATCTATATTTGCAATGCATTCAGTGTTATTTATATATTGTTTTCCAATTGTAGTTGTTGTCTTTGCTTTGTCACTATATTAGAACAGGCCTTCAGCCAGGAGTTCTTGATTGCCAAAAAGCCAGTATTTCACAATCTAATATAGTCTTTGCAGCAAGCTTTCAGCTTTCAAGTTTGCCTAAACACATTTGCCCCACCTACTGAACAGAAGATCCTCTGCAATGGAAAATTAACTCTTTCAAAAATCAAAAACTGAACACTGGGTCTATTCTCAGTTTGCCCTATGCATCACACTTGCCACTCTGGCAGCAAGTAGCTTCCAAACCCAGTAGGTTTGTTTATTATAAGAGAACAAAAAATAACATTTCCTGTGTTATAAATAGGTGACTTTTAAGCACTGGCTGTAGAGGATAAGTAGGCTGTAGAGTAGATAAGTCCTCTGTTCTTCCACACATTTTGGAAACATGCAATGATTTGGTTTTTCTGGTTTAATTCAGTGGGTTGTGAAAGTAACATCTTTTGGGTTTTGTTAGCTGACTTTCAGATCTATATGCATTTACAGGTACTTCTACTGAAACTTCTCATTCTATTATCCTCAATGAAATTTTCTGAAAATTATTTGCTAGATCTTCTAGTAATCATTGTAATTCAATGATCACTTCTTTCCTTGGTCATCACAAATCACCTGCCCATTTAATCCATTTCTATTCTCTCTCACTCTATTGCTGAATCTGATTTTTCAAAAAGAAATAAAAATCACTCTGTTTTCTCAGATACACAATACTGAAGAGTTATTTCTGAATGAACCATGTTTTCTTCTGTTCAGCCACTGGGTCACACACTAATGAATGCTTCAGTCCCAGCAGAAAGACAAAGATTAATATTAGAAACTGCTTCTCAGTGTTATTTCTTTGACCGCTAAACAACTGATTTCACCATCGGCCATAGATAACAAAACCCAGCTATCCTCAGCCAACATCCCTAGAAAAAATATGTGTGACATTTCTGCACACTTTCCCATGGACAAGTGATCATCTATTGAACTCAAAGCATCAAGTCTGATCACCTCAGAGACCACTACTCTAGTTCTGGGAGAGCTAACCTGCAACTTACTATTGAATCTCCAAGTACATAAACGCTCAGAAAGATGGGGACAGAAAAAGTTATAAATGCCAATTCCTACCAGAGCTTCAGACAGTGCCTATGCGTGTTTAGCCAGAAACACAAAACTGCCATTTCCTTGCAGAACTTCCACCCAGAGTAGAACAGACAACTGGAGCCATACTGTTTCAGATGTATCATTCCAGCTGTAAATGGAACTAGAGAACTAAATTTTTCTATGCTGGTTGTTCACATCACCAACTTAAGAGCCCTAGCTCTTCATTGTTTACTTAAACTTTTATGCCAGTTGAAATAGAATAAGAATTTACCACAAATTTAGAGATGACATCTCTCTGTTTTGTTGATATCCCTGCATTCATTTATTGTTTGAAATTATGTAATTCAATTTGCCTTTCTCTTCATGAACATACACACACAGCTCTTGCTTTGTTTATGTAATATGTAAGAGATACTGTAAATTATTTTCAAAGTCTTTCCATCTACTCATACTCTCTACAATGTATTTGTAATTTACAAGCTGCAAAAAGATCAAAGACTCATCACTAACCTCTGTGTCCCTTCCCTTCTCAGTCAAAAGTACTTATTTTAAACTTTTTTTTTCATATTTGGTCTGGTCAATTTTCTTTTTTTTTTTTTAAACTAATACAGAGTTTTAAAGTCAGTGCACAAAAATGCAGACAGAGCTTGCCGATATCTTTTGGTCTTGCTAATTTCTCTATGTCACCTGGAAACAGAAACCCAGAGCTTTTCTTTCTACTTTTAATTATGTAGTTCTTTAGAAAAAGTATGACTATCCAGTAACAATACTTTGTCTCAAAACTCAAAAGATGCCCTCGGATCTGTACTACTCACACAATCATAACCACTTCATACCAATTAAAAATCAAAAACATCGTCTGAATTTCTATTTCCCCTGTATTTGGCTGAACACAAGCATTCATAAATGCAAGCCTATCTGTGTTGCTGGTTCTCTCATATCCTTTCATATCTCTACTCTTCTGGCACACCTTAGCTAACAAATACAAAAATACTTACTGTTCAAACACTTGAAAAGATCAAAGGATAAAGCAAAAACAAGGTCCAAACCTTGCTGAAATGCCATCCTTCTGGTGGAGAACAAATATTCCTTAATAGCAAAACAGAAACAGGCTTGGTGTAATTCCTTTCTGCTCTATAGGGACACTTTGAAGGAGAATTTTGTAATTACAGAAACAGAATACAGTTACAGTTTTCAGATTTTAGAATTACACATTTAAATTAATTAACTGCAAAATAAATAAATAAAAATTGGAAAAAAAGAACTATGAGACCTAGCCTTTATATTTGAATCTATTAATGAGAAAAGATAGGATGGTGTCACTGCTAAGATCTTCTTCCACAACATCCCTTTTCATCACTCCTACTCATTTTCAACCAGTTCTTCTTTCAAAATTCACAAGTTCCTCTGTTTCAGCATTAGGTGACACTACAAACCCCAGATATATCCTCTGGCCCACAAAATCCCAGACTTTCTGATACATTACCAAAGCAAATGGAAAAAACACTGCAGTCACAGTAATGTTAAGAAATAAGAAGTACTGGCTTAATATCAAACACTGAACTGAATGTGTTACCAATGCAAACACTATTTGTGCCTCATGTGCCTATCCATACACAGTTTAAATGCATAATAATTTATCAGCTGCCTGATGGGTGCAGCTATTCTTCTGTCCTGACAATAATTCCTCTCCAAGCAGAAAACATTTTGTGGCAGTCCATCACATTCTACCTCCCCTTCCTTAGTTATTGTCCACTATCATTTCTTTCCCACTGGAGTCCTCTGAACTGTTAGAAGTGAATAAATCAAGAGCTGTCAGGCTCCAGATTTTACTCTGTACCTGCTGCTGTAGCTTAATGTACTATTGGCCAACAACCAAAACTTCTATACATTAGATCATAAAATTATAGTCATAACTGATGCTAATAATGAAATAGCAGCAATCAGATTTAGGGAACAGATGACAAGGAGTTTGGAAGAGTAAAGCTTTCCAGAAATATAAGGAACAAAAGCTGTGGACATCTGTAACTGAAAAAGAAAAAAGCAAAAGACTGAAAATAATCTTTCATGGGCCTGGAATTCAGATCAAAACTTTTAGAAATACTCCACATGCTACAGCAAAAGCAACTTGAATACACCATAATTAACTGCTGACATAGCCTTGCTACTGGGCTGTCAATTACATCTCTTAGGAACAGGTTAACACTATGATAGCAAGTGGAACACTAAATCCATTTTAAAACATTTGACGTACAGCCCTCTGACAAGGTATATGTACTTGAAACTAAAATTACCAAATACTTAATAGTATGGCAAAATCAAATTTTTTGAGTAGTTACAGCTAAAAGATTAATCTCATCAATACCAGAAATCAACTTAATGCTTACATGAAAAACTAGTTTCACTTAATACAGCAAACTTGGAACTTGCTTATGGTTGTTTAAAGGAAACTACGCATCAAGAAATCCCAGAATTACAATTACACTTGGATTCTTTTTCTTGAACTGTATGCGTTATGGAAATTAAATTCCAAACCCTAGTAATTTAAAGGATATGTCCAAAAACAAAATTGCAACAGGATTTTTTTCTTGCATCAATTCAAACTTAAGTCTTTTCTCTCACATGCCTGTAATTATTTAGTGTCTTCTACTGAAATGGTTAGAAAAAGAGTGCATGCCAGAGATTAGGTAAAACATATTAAATATTTATGTAAAATGCTTTGTCTAACATCAGGTTCCCAAGCTAGGAATTCTAGTCACGGCAAAACACATTTTGGTGGTAAAAGCTGTATGTTCTGTCTGCTTTGCTCAAAGAGGATAAAGAGGTCTTACACTATTGGCCTCTTACTAATGAAAAACTGTATTAAGTTTTGAAAGTCATTTAATAACGTGCACATTAGTTATCCTACAGTCAATAGTTCAAATTAATGAACTTGTTACATACTATCAGGATTTTTTTTATTTCAAAAGTCAACAACAAAAAAATTGACCTTTCCACCAGAAAGGGGTTTTTTTGGCCTCGAATACTACAAATAAAAATTTGTACATCAAAATCTTCCATCTTATGTTACAGAATCTCATGAAAAACAAAAGAAATCAAAATAAAAACCAACTGAACTGAAAGGAACAACGTGAAATTGAAGAACATGGAGATTACATTCAGCTACAGAAAGGCACAGTAATTTTTAGTACAGACCATTTCAGTGAAGGTCTGGCAGTGCTACTGGTAACACCACCCAGGACAGAAGAAAAATGTTTTAGCAGGATATTTGCACTTCCATGGATGCAGATGCACCACCTGAAGCAGTGGCACTAATGCAGATGGCTCTGAGCCAGTAATACAATTCAGCTATTCTCAGCAAGACTAATTACCTCAGGCAAAGAGTCATGCAATCAAAGCCATGTAATTTCTATTAATCAAATCACTTCACTTACCCCTACAGAACACCACATTGTGCTCCACAGACACATGCTATATTAGTTTAGAGGACACTAGGCATAGCACAAGGCAGCAAATTGTAAGGCATCTAAGTCCCTAGGCAAAAGCTCCACAATAGCAATTTTTCCCTCCAGTTTGATATGTGCTGATTCTTATGAGAAACCATGCACGGTAGTATTAGTATCACCAAATCTGTCTGCTCTGTGTACTAGCAGTGAAAGACTTCACTGGCATGACAGTAACCAAGTCCATCCTCACTTTCACAGCAGTCAACACAAGATCTGGCTTGGCAATCATACACTGTAAATTATTGCTTGGAATAGAAAAAAAAAATTAAGTTCATCACTGAACAGGATACAGGAAGAAGGCGGCACTGAGAGAGAGCTGCCACAGTATCCATGGCAGGTGTTCAGACAGTTTACCATTGCAAGTTTAGTAATACTTGTGTACAGATACATAACACATATTGAATGTTACTGCAAAAACTGTAGCAGCTAAAATGAAACAGCTTTTAGGCAACAATATTTAACCTGAGGAACAAATATTGCAGTCAGCAAATCTGCAGTCACTTCAGAATAAGTAACTGTGTATTAGCTAGATTACTTATGCTACTTTAATAATTAATAAGGTATACCATGGAAACCACAGTAAAGGTAATTCTACTTTGCAATAGATAGGGCAAACTGGTATAAAATAATCTAGTTTAATATTTACTATTAAAATAGCAAATTAAAACTGTTGTTTCCTGAATACTAACTAGCAGTGCTTAGTATTTTGATAAACACAAAACAATATTCATTGGTCATCCTAAATACTAAAAAACTTACAGAAATAAAGTAACATCTTTCTTAAAAACAGTTGGACAGCTTGCCTTCTTTGCCAGCAAAGGGGAAAAAAACCTAGGTACAGGACACTTACATTCACATAGTCAGTATTACCTTCCTTTTCCTGCTCACTGCATTCTCCTAGATCAGATTGACATAATAGCTTTTGTGGGTCAGTTTTTGCAGCATTAAAGTAACACAATGAACTATGTGAAGTTTATGTGAATGTCAGTCATAACCAGAAGAGAAGTAATTGTGTCAGAGGGTTGAGCTGAAGGTCTTTGAGGAGATTTATCTATTTCATCTGAAGGAATGATAACAAGAGGCTGAATTGAAGTGATGGTATGGAATTTCCAGTCATACTGTCCTAACAATATTCCAGGTGGTATCCGGGAACAATGTCCAACAAACCAACTTGTGAAGAATATTTTACATCAGCATTTCAATTAAAAAAAAAAAAACAAAACCAAACAAACAAACAAAAAAAATAATTGGGGCAGGAGGGGAATATCTCCAAGCGACACAAAGGATTAGGAGAAAATCACCTCACTGAGTCCTCCTACTTCAAGGCAAAACCATCACCTATCTAATTGTCCCTGCTTATTGTAGAGGAGTTGAAATAGATCAGCTTTAAAGGTTCCTTCCAACCCAAGCTATTCCATGACTCTATGATTTCATTCCTAGTACATGCTTTGTCTAAAACACTTCTAAAAAGGCTTCAAATACTGACTTCACAGCTCCCCTGAAATTATCATTTCTAGCAGAATTCTTTCCTAACATTTTGGAAAAAAAATTCCTTTGCTTCATTTCAGGCCCACTACTTACTGTTTCAATCACAGTACATATGGAGAGCCACTTACTCCCTCCCCATCTGAAAAACCTTTGTTTATCCGAAGAACATTACTCTCCCTCTCACACCCCTCTTCTCCAAACCACAGACACACACTTCCAGTTCCTCCACCCACTGACCATCCTCAAGACCTTCAGCCACCATTGCTGCTGTGCTTACAAGTTTCTCCAGTCAATCTTCATTCAGTGAGATGCCTCAAAAGGGACTTGATACTCTCTTTGAAGTATGAACAAAAGATTTGTTTCAAGTGCCTTGCACACAACACCCTCCTTATAAAGATCAGCACAAACTTCATTGTCAACAATGTCACACTGCTTACAAAATAAATGAACAAGTGGCTTGCACTCAATTTGTGGGGAACTATCAACCCTCTATGCAGAACTGCAATCCATACAGTCACTTCTCCTGTTCCCTCTCTTAACTACAACTATTTATTGTAAGGACTTAGCATTTGTCTGAAAGAGAAATAAAATCAGTTCAGGTAAGATATATCTCCGATTCACTAAGAATATTCTTCATTCTAATCCTGTTTCCCAACATACTTTCCATTCTTCTCTGCTTGATTATTGGAAGTAAATTTAATAAGAATATATGCCATGCTGCATCACTTGAATCTTTAATAAAAACATAGGCCAGGTACAGAACACGTTTTAACAACACCCTGCTTGATATATTGCTGGGTAAGTGAACAACAGATGAAGGCTTTTGGGGTACAGCTTTCTCTGAACTTCCACATTCACTGCATGACATTTTCATCTGGATTCTATTGCTGATCCTGCTAGTGTGACACAGTGTCAAGAGCCCTATTTAAATTAATGGTGTCAAGAGCCCTACTTTAAATCAAACTACAAGACAGTCATTGATCTCTCTAGTCCCAAGGCCTGTTATGCTGCCAACAAAGAAAATGTGGTTGGTTAAAAAGGATTCATTCTTGATAAATCTGCGTGTCCTGCTATTTAACAGCACTTTTATATAGACTCCAACAAATAGTTTATTTGTTCTAGAGTTCCTTTGCTTAAGGAAGTCAAGTTAGTTTGGACTGTTGAAAATTACTGGCAGTAAATTCTATTTTCAATAAAACAAGCTCTCCATTAGATTCTGGAATCTCTCCCCCCCAAAATTCACAAAGATAACCGCTAAGAACAAGGACATTACTCTGAAAAGAATCTGAGATGCATTAGGATAAATATACATATTGTTCATATTTATATTTATGAATATTACAAATCTTTATATACATACACATGCTACTATATACATGTGTATATACATATACATGCTGTATATACGTACACAAAGGAATATGCTCTCTTTTCCATGAAATAGGCCCATCAGCAACAGAGAACAAGAAGGAAAAAAAAATACTTTTTTGCTTATAATATTCGGGAAGATATTACTCTAATTAATGATATTTTCAAAGACGAGGAAAACACAGACCATGTTGTCTCTCTCTATCAATCACTATTTTGTAGTATATGACACAAACTGGGTGATGAGCTGCAGTATCATAGATAACTTCACAGTCTTTACAACAGCGTTCCCTTTCAGTGCTACTACGTGCACCAGCAATACTAGAAAAGTGCGCTGAAACAGAGAAATCTGAATAGTGGAAAAGACAAGGTCCCACAGTGCAAACCGCATTAAGACAGGCATTTTCCTCCTTCCACTGCCTCTAATTCCTACTCTAACAGACATATTAGCTTTATCCAGGCTTTTTTCTTTTTAAAATCATGCATGATCCATATTGTTTACCCTAGAAAAGTGCTAAGTCAAATTTATTTCTAGCCTCCACAAGAATTTTTCATGTCCATGTTACCGTTGTGCAGATGTCACTAATTCTGGAGTACACTTCAAAAGACCAGGCTACCAACACTTACATTATCTCAGCTACAAAGAGGCCTTCCAGGCATAGCCAAGTAATCTTTTTCAAACTGCATTTCACCCAGTATATGCATTCCCTAGCTAATTTCAGTATTCTCCAGCCCAGCAACACTTCTTCACAAGCTATAGTTCTTTGAATTTCCCTTAAAACTTATATTGTGATGTTAAGCCTAAAAGACTGCCCCAGGTAAGCTTTGTTCCCTCTTTATAATGGATTTTGCTGGTTTTAGCAAAGATTGAGTTCATTTTCTTCATAGGAGCTGATATGGGCTATGTTTTGGATTTGTGCTGGAAATAGTGTTGATAGCACAGAGACGTCTTCATTATTGCTAAGCATGACTTACACCGAGTCAAGTCCTTTTCTGCCTCTCACCCCACTCCACCAGTGAGGAAGCTGGGAGTGCACAAGGAGTTAGGAGGGGGGGCAGCCAGGTCAGCTGAGTCCAACTGATCCAAGGGATATTCTATCCCATACAGTGTCACGTTCAGTATACAAAGCAGGGGAAAGGGGGAAGAGGGGGACATTTGGAGTGATGGTGTTTGTGTCCCTGTGTGATGGAGCCCTGCTTTCCTGGGTATTGCTGCACACCTGCCTGCCCATGAGAAATGGTGGATGAATTCCTTGTTCTGCTCTTCTTGCATGCCTGGCTTCTGCTTTACCCATGAACCTGTCTTTGTATCAGCCCATGGGTTTTTTCACTTTACCCATGCATTTCTCTCCCCTACCCCACCTCTGCTCACGGATGACCAAGCAAGAGGCTGCATGGGCTTGGCTGCTGGCTGGGGTTAAACCACAACAGACACACAATACATACATAAGGTTTTCTCCATTTTAGCTAGACTTCAGTAACTGACAATATTTTGTTATTTTTTTTAGAAGTATTTAGCTTTAAAGTAAGTCATAGCTCTACCTTTGCCCATCCTCTCTTAAGCTACATGGAAGGTGATGTTTTCCTGGAATAACTTCTATATTGAAGATGCCTGAAACTGTATTTTAATAGACCTCTTCTCCTTCATTTTATGACTGCACAGCTTAGTCACAGACTAAGCCTGAGTTTATAGAAAAGCAAAATTGTGGCTGGTGCAAGAGCCTGCCTTGAAATATTATATACTCACAAGATCATTTAAGCAAACAGATTAATTTGCTGAGACATAAATTATAATACAAGCATATATAGAAATGAGGAATTAATTATCAGTAAAAGAAGTCTAGGCATTTATATGAATAATGATGACATTACTTACAAGTATTTAACCAGGGAAAGAGACAATTCCTTTGTTGTCTAGAGCATCTGAAACTGACAGATGGAATTAGCCTGTCCATGCTTAAACTGGCCTTTTGCTGCACAACTCAGAATTTTTTCATTTCCATCTGGTAAGTTACTGGCCACTGTTAAAGACAGTAATTCCTGTATACCCACATGGAAGACAGCTGATATTTTAATGCCTGCAGAACTTCTTCTGTGAAAGGGAACTGTATATAGTGTACCATTTTCTCGTCACATTCTATTGTTTACTCTTGCTTAGGAATGTTTCTTTTTCACTTTATAAAATATTTGTATTTAAATACCACCAAGGAGCATAGTCAGAGCACATAATTCACAGCATTAGGCACTGTGTGACATCTGAATATTGGCACTTGTTTTACCTATGCAAACACTGAATTGGATTATAGAATACAAAGAGCACTACAGAAGCAGCTAATAGCTTATTCTACTTCACTAGAGAACCCAAAGTAAGTTGGAAGGTAGAAGAGTTGCAGACGTCTAGGGTTTAATTTTATATAAATACACACACACACACACGCAAATCACAAATCACTTTTAATCTCTAAAATTACACAGGAAATTAGGTTTCCTTTTCACTGTGCCAAAGTGTGAAGTTAATTTCAAAGAATGTAAAACTCCTAACACAGAGGAATTTCAGATCTACTTCAGCTCTAAGTAGAAATCTCGGTCAAAATGTTACCAAATGCTTTCAGAGAAAACATCTTCCTAACATCATACACTGAAGCTGGAGATCTGCAGACTACTACCAATTTTAAGTGTTGACAAAAAAACCCGCTTCTCCACAAAAGCTACTGTTTCTTGTAGTTCCTCTGATTGACCCATATTTCTACCTAATTCAAATATAGCTTTTCCCATCACTGCAAAACAAACTTCAATACACAACTAAGTAAAAGTTGTGATTGAACTAACATAGGTTAGCTGCAGGAATATATGTTAAATACATACCTAAACACACACATTTGTGTCCCCTAAACATGCACACAGGGTGTAGCAGTACATAAAAAAAACTTGACAGTTAACTCAAGATTCTACCCAGAATACCTTACAAGCAATGGAAGGTATCTTTCACCACGGCAAGTGCAAAGCTTTCACAGTAATATCACAGTGCTGAGTTTGACAAAGCAGAAATTATTCTGCACCACACGTACAACAGAAAGGTAATAAACAATGTAATTATTTTTTTCCTTGAACGAGAGATAAAAGGGATATTCAGGAATATCTGGCTAAAACCACAGATCAGTATTCATCTTGGACATAAACCCCAACAAAAGCAAGCCTCTGTGACACAGAGGTCCCTATCCAATACCAGGCTTTCACACCACTCATGTCTACCACCTATTTACTACCATCAGATGTTGTAGTATTTCTGCAGGCCCCCCAAAGTTTTGATATCTCACCAGAGAACTGCCAGTGCCCACAGCTGTTCCCCATGCTTCTCACCCTCCTGACACCACAGAGCACTACATCACATTCCCCATCTTCATGAAGCACAGCACTTCCACAGTCTCACCCCCAAACCACCACATCCTGACTACTCTCCTGCCACACACCACTACCACCTCTCTGCTAGAGATTTCCCACCAATCCCAACGCTTTCCAAGTCCAGAAGCACAGCACAGCACTTCCCCAGCCATATCCCACAGCCCAGGCTCCCTGTGGATGCCACCTTCCCACTGACTCTCACAGCAGGATCCTGACTCAGGCTGACTCCAGCCCCTGGGCACTTTCCTCCCCTCGGAACAGAGCTACCCCACACCCAGCAATCACTGCCTCTCCAAACGGGACAAACATCTCCAATTCCCTGCACCAGCATCTCCTTAGGGGGTGTGTTCCTACCCCCTCAGGTGCTGGGAGGCATGGCCAGCTGGGAAGCAGGGAGAATTCAAACCAGACAAGGTGGGCAGTAGAGGGTGACAAAGGACAGACAGCCAAAAATGATGGAGAGGTACAGATGGAGAGGTAAGAGAGAAGAAAGGAAGAGATACCAGGAAATAAGAGGGAGAGAGAAATGACAGTAGACAAGGTGTTTTACCTGGCCATAAACCATCCAACACTAAGGACTAAATTAAGGACCACAAGCCTTGGCTACCGTCATGGACTGTAGGATCAAATTCAGAAGATTTGCCTAAGGGGACACATTTCCCTTCATCTTTAACAATAATTACTCAGACTTTGCCAAGCTTCAGGAAAAGACCAAGTATTTGAAAACAAGAAACTCAAAAGACTGTGGCACTTTGACCAAAGGTAGTGCAAGCTCTTTTTTTTCAAATGGTGAAAGAAAAAAAGTAGAGAGGAAGAAGAGTAGTAAAAGGTATTTTCTATCAAAGAAAGAAATCCTGAAAATTACACTAAACATCTCAGATTTTACCACTAAATTGTACTAATTTGTTTAATATGATCTAACACTCAAATTAATCCCACAACACTTGCAATCCAGGTAGTTAATAGACAGTATTTTATATATTCTGAAGATGTAATGGTAGAGCAAAATGGAAAGAAAAGTAAAAAGAATCAGAAAAAATATTCTACTTTACAATGATACAATTGGAACTAAGTGCTTCAATCAGGCTGATACACTAAATAAATATATAAACTTGCTGTTTGCAACACAGCATCTGCCAGTTATAAGACTAAGTTCTTGTCTAATAATTTTTTGATCACACAGTATTAAAAGAGCAGTAGTGACAAATATGCAAAATAAACTTCAAGATGGTTCTGAATGTTTGATAGTTCAGCCCTCCCACAATCTATTTTCGGAAGTTAGAATTTGAATACCAATAAATCAGAGGAGGAACAGCTGGCAAGATACCATATACACCACCAACAACTGATCTCCAAGACTAATGGGTTGCTCCTCACTGCATCCTGAAGCACAGTGTGGAAATTCCCAAGCTACCCCAAGTACAGAAAACATTCTAGCAATGTAACAATGTCTCATGAGCCTTCATGAGAACTACCTCATTATTCTTCCTAGAAGCCAATAAAATAAAGGGTAAGTTAGTCACTACTGCAGCAGAACACTTCCAGTATCTGCACTAGATTAGGTATCTGTATATCATATCACCTATGGCTTTCATAAAAGTCACAGGGCCAGTATCTTTCTTTTAGGACATAAACGGTAATTTAAACTATGCCTTACTTATTAGTGCAATGTCTCCCAAAAGCTAAATATATATCTGCTGCCTCTGAGGGTGTTTTATAGAAACCTAAACCAGTAAGAAATTGCTTCACAAAAAAATTGTTGCCCAAAAGAACACAAGTTATTATCACAGAACATTCACGTTATTAAACACCTGCATCTAGAGAAGTCATAAGAAAACATGTAAAGGACTAATAAGTTCTGTCCATGCCACTTTTCAATTTAAACTAGGAAGTAGAAAGCAAGAACCACAGTAAAAAGTTTTGGGTGTTTCTTTAAGCCAAACACCAGTGTGCGTCATGTGAGCACAAGCTAAAAACGTATCTAAAGTAATTAAGAAGGACTCACCAAGTTCATTGAGGCTCTGGGCAGCTTTTGTTATCTCTCTGCTTCCTCCTTGCAGTTGCCCTTGAAGTCTCTTACTGAGATACAAGATGCGTATTATCCTCCGCAGCAAGTCACAGGCAGCCTGCAGGGAAATTGTGGCATTAGGGGATATTATCAGTATATTTCAATCACATAATACCAGTAGTCCAATGCGGAAATATCTTAACCAAAAAAGGAAATGTGAATGTGAATAAAAAGAAGGAACTTTAGAACACTGAAATCCCTTTTCTTCAGAATTTTTTAATATGATTCTATGTTATATAGACCAAGATTTTCAAAAGCTGGTAATGACATTCATGGGCCTACTGAGATTACTCTCAGTATTATACCCATGCAAAAAGCAACAGAAACTCAGAACCCTGTAACAGAAGCATGTTCTATTTCTAATTAGAGGTGCGCTTAATTTTACCTTGTGCATCTCTTCTCAACACTCCTCCCCTCTTTAAGCTTTAGTAAACTTAAGAAGTTGGCTTTGCCAATCAAATACTCATCCAAAATAAGCAAAATGGCAGCACTAACTTCAGAAGACAATAAAACTTAGAAACGAAATTGTTATTACAGGTGTTGACTCTTATAGGTAGGCATATATGTAAAAAGTAGTTCTCAGCAAAACTTTCAGAAGGTGAGTTACCTTCATTCAGCCAACTGTTAGTTCACATTCTTTCATATGCTTATTAAAATACATGGCATTCTTGGTTAAAAATTAAGAACATGGACGTATACATAAATTTTTAGGAACAATATTCATGTATGTTTTTGTTAGCACCAAATTAGAATAACAGACATTGCTGACATCTGAATCAAACATAATAGTTTCGTAACTTTTCACTCAACTAATATCTTGGAATACATGCTATGGGAACAGCAAGATTCTGGACTAAAATAAAATTCAGAAATGCAACTCAGATTTCAGTACAGTCATAGGTACAGTCCAACATCTGCCATCAGATTAACAAGGGTGGCAAGTGAGAAATTTGGAACAAGTATGACATAGTTGTTTGGAGTTATTTTCCCTGGTACTGAAGGGAAGGCTCCTGAAGTATTAACCTTATGGATATCAAAATTAATTTTAAATTACTTTAAGAAAGTATTTAGTATCCAACAAGACTTAGAACCTCCTTTTCAGACTCAAGTTCATTTATTGAAACTAATGTTGAAGTGCACATATGACAACATATAGAAGTGAATAATTTCAACCAATATCCACAGTAGACTGTACAACCTGGCAGTCTCTTCCCTGTGCCAGCACAAACTAACAAATCCACAAATATTTATAGTTTCATTTTATTAAACATCTAGAGAGAACAAAGGGGAAAATTAGGAAAAAACCCACTGAGGCAAATCAGGGAAAGCTCAGTTACTCTTGCTGCTTTGGGCTCTCTATCACAGTCTGAAGTACAAGTTTTCTAAGCATTCTGTGACAGCTTAACCACATGATTTCTATCACACTTAGTGAGAACTAAGTGGGGCTTATACTGCTTTGAGAGATTAATGTATTAATTTTTATTAATTCATTTCTTTAATTAGAAAAATCTTGATCCACATATCACTGTCATATCTGTGAACTAAATTTCGCCAAGATTAATCAAAAATAGCTTTTTAATACAGTGCACTATGCTTCACCAAATAAGAGGGCATAGTATTACTACTTTGCTTTCAAAATTAATTACTGTCTAATCCAATTGTGTACCTCTGACTAATGTTTTTCCCCAGGAATTCACCTTCTGTTATTTTCAAACCATCTTTTACTTTACACACCAAAAGATTTTTTTTTCCTTGAATTGTTGCTTATTATTTCCTGTCCCAAGAAACAATCTTTTACAAGAGAGTAAGAGATGGGAAAGGTTACATTTAGATACAAGAGTAAAAAAAATGTTTTAATTTCTGGCCCTGGGAATTAGTAGGAGGAAAAAAATCCAAAGACACTGAAGATGCACTCTAAATTTTACAGTGATTTCTACTGCATGGCACCCTTGACAAAGATTCTGTTTCACTCAAGTATTTTCATTTATGTGAGCTGTCTAACTTAATAAAACTCCCAGTCACAGTAAAAGAATGCTATCTATAAGGACATGTAACAGAAATAAAGAACTGTATCTAATGGTGGAGCTGTTCACAGATGCCAGATCCTCTAACCCAACTACCTGCACAACGGAAGTCTGAAATAATTCAGGAAATATTCCCTCTTTGAGTTGATCAAGTATGCTTTTCTAAAGGAGATGCTTTCATCCAAGAAGTAACAAATTCTACTGTTAAAGCAAGAATTAATTTTGAAAAGGCCAGTGGCCCCAGTTAGTCCAGGTCATTTTAAGTAAAATTAAAAATAAACTCCGAGGTTTTTTTTTATTACATATTAGCTATCTCCTGAAATTTAAAACAACATGTCAACAATAACAGAAATTATTGGTACAATTTGAGCCATTGAAAACCTCTTACTTTTAATCTGAAATTCATTTTAAGAAATTACTGAAAGAAGACTTGATTCTAGAGAGTCACTTGAAAATGTGCCAGTGTATGGCTCATATATGCAAGGTAACTGAATGTATATATTTCGTTGTTTATAAAGCCTGAAGAAAGAGGAGACAGTCCACTATCTTCAGACTACATTTGCTATTTATTTACAGTAGCATCATGAAGACATCTGCTACTGGTAAATATTTTAAAGTAAAAATAACTTTAAAATACAGAATTATTGGATTTTTTAAAATGTTTTGCTATTACAAAGTTTTCATACACCAAGACACTGAAACTAGGAGACCATGCAAAAACACTTAGTTAAACAGAGCTGCACAGAAAAGAATCCTCTGAAGGACAAACTCCCAGTCTACACATTTCAGCTGTTAGTTACTCCCACTTAGCTTGTGATCGACTATGGAAAGAGTCAGAAGAGGACAGTATGATTTAAAGCAGGAAGTGAGCTTGCCAAGTCTGCTGCTGCCTTGGGATGCCATGAAGCTCTAAGAGCAGAGCAAGACAAAACATGTAGAAGCACATAGCAGAGATTTAGAATTCAGGACTGGATTTAAAGTTTAACAACAAACTTGCAGTGAGAATGTTTATGAAAAAGCCAGACTATATTAAAAACAATTAAGGATGGCAAAATCTAGCTTTATGCAAGTCAAATATTCCTTCAGTTAGTGAGCAGTCCCACAGCAATCAATGCAGAGGTACTAAAATAACACCATCACAAGTACTAGAGGCACTGAAACATCGTGCATTCCAGCAAAACACACCTGCCAACCCTACAGATTTTGACAGAAGGCAACCTCTTTTACCAAACATCTTTTTCTACCAACTGTAGGTCAGCTGATAAAATCAGTAAGTTTGACTATGTCCCAAGCCACAAACCTTGCATTTGGGAGCAGTTTCATGTCATAAGCCCCGCCACCACCAGGAAGCGAAGTGTCTGTTGTGCTGTACCCTTCCTTCCTCCACAAATGAGTCCCCCAGGTAAAGGACACCCCAGCAGTGCACCTTTAGGAGGCTGGAGAGTTGAGATTTGACTCAATTCTCCGTCAGTTCCGCTTCATTTATTAATTCAGGTATCCTGACCCTCAACTCCTCCCAGCAGTGCAGTGCAACATAAAGCACTCACAAAGTATCTGCCAACACAAGAAGGGACAGCAGTTCTTGTGCTGAGGATAGACTCTCACTGGCAGATAATCTGGAATCATCATTCCTCTTTCTACACTGATGCTAGAAGAGCAGCCTACCAGGCTCCCATTTACTCTGCACCTCTTTTTTCTGACTTACAGCAAAAAAGCCAGGTATTACAAATGCCCTGGCACAGCCTGAATAATGCTGACCCTGGATGGATGCTGCTTTCACACCACAGGAAAATGCATGTAACCATGTAACAGCCAAGAAGAAACATCCAAGAAACATTTATTAAGTTCAGGGACTCATTCTTCTCAGACATCCTTCTGCAGCCTGACTTTGTGTAAGTGAAGGGTAGAAATGCTATTCATGTTTAGCCCCACGTTCCCACAACCTTTCCTACATGGGCAACACACATCAGAGAACAACAAAAAAATCTGCACCTAACCTTCCACATGGAAGTCATGGGACTTTTGGCCAATGGCAAAAACAGTAACAGTTGGAGCTGAAAACAACAGGAGAAGTTTCTGGCCAAACTGGCTGGCTGCACAGAGTGTAAAGAGCTCCTTGCTGAATTTCACTGCTACTGAAAGTAATGTAGAAAATAGAAGTTCAGCCAAGCGACAGTGTAGCTGCTCCACCAGTCCCCAGACTAGAAACTGCCTGAGTCTGCTGCTTCATCTACTCTACAACAGCAGTCACCTGCAGATGGCAATCTACTTGAGTGCATATCCACAGGTCAAAATTCAGGTAAACTTGCAAAGACAAATAGTTCAAACAATAACTCATTAAACATTTGTGGGGTTGAAGTTGTACTGCATTTCAAACAATAAACTTAATAGAATGCAGACACATGAAGATCTCTGGAAAAGTTTTCAACTACTATAAAATTATCAGTGGAAGTGTTTGACACTTATCTCACCATCACTGTGATAAGCTCTCTCCCACTGCTATGCTCTAACAGATGTCTACATTCCTCTGTAGACTCCACTTATATTTAAAAGGCAGGGACAACTATGCACCTGGGCTTACAAAACTCCACAACCACAATGGCTCCTTAAGTTGCATCTTGACTTTTGAAAAATTTGAAAGAATTTTGAAAGAATTAATTCCCAAGCTTTTTACTAAAATGCAGCAAAACCTGCATTAACATAAGGGCAAAAAGCATCTTCTACACAACAGCACCATAACATTAAATACCAAAATAACACAGTTACAAGAGCTTAATTAATCTGTACTCAGATAACCCTTCCCTCTTCCCTCCACCTCTACAAAAACTCAATTAGCTAGTGCAGAGGTCAATTTCCTACTTTGCAATTTCCTACTTTCCTATTAAGCACTTCTCAATAGCTCTTGAAGAGACAGAAATACTGATTTCAGAAAAATACTGACAATGGACTGCAGGCTACTGGAGTAGAAAAATAGTACTCACATCTGACAATTGTGATATAACACATGTCCAAAAACTATTTTTTAAAATACATTTTTTAATGCAACTTACTTGAAGTTTTGCTAGCTGAGCTGTGCGAGACACTATTTTGTTGTAGGGGTCAACAATTTTGACTCTGATTCTAAAAATAAGAAGAGAAAATTATTTATAGTAGTGTTAATAAATAGCATTAGAGAACATAAGAATTTATACTTTCTAATTGCATAATGAATGTCATACCTATCAACAGTGCTTTGTAGAGCACCAATTCTAGTTTGCATCATTTGGAGGACACCTGCAAAATAAAACAGATTTTTTACATTAAACATTCATCAATTATAGAAAGAGCTTTTCTTCAAATCATAGTAACTACTGCAGACTACTTTAGCATAAAACAAAAACAGTCTCCCCCTTTATAACAAAGCATCAGAGAGACCAAAATTAATATGCATATTGGGAAATAAACTGAGCAGGTGACTTAGTGAATTTTGTGGAAATGTATTGGTAGAGAACATAAACCCACAGAATAAACATCACTCCAAAATCCATCACTTGTAGAGTTTCAAATAATACTTAGAGGGTGCTACTTTCTAAGAGAATGATGATCAGGACTGCCTGATCCTATATTTGGATTATATAACCTGGTATAAACACCTGAACATGATATACAAAAATGGCACAACCTATTTAACACTATTTATTTAACACAGTGACTAGACAGTTCAGAGAAACCAAAGGACAAAGAGGACTGAGAAGATAAACAATTCTACTGCAAGGTTTTCTTCCTTGGCATAAGCATCTTTAGCAAAAGGTAAGGTATCAATGTCATAGTAAGGTCATCTAATTTAGATTACAGAGCAAACTACCCTAATCATGTTTGTTCCACATTAGTTTGGCAAAGCAGCACAAGGAAAGCCAACAAGAATGCCTGCTCTTTTCCTGGTACATTGCAAAGTAGTAGGGGACAGGAGTCATTTTTGCAATACAGAATCAGCCTGCTGAGAATTTAATTAAGTTAGACAAACCCAGGCCTATGAAATTATTTTTGTTCCAGTTACTATTAGCATTCTAAAACATACTAAATTTTTGTAAAGCCCTGTTTACAGCATGCCATCATTAAATTAGATAAAACTGCAGCATGATACAGTAAGATGGAAGACAAACAAAACTACTGCTAGTAGTTATATTCAGGTTTTCCTGTACTGTGGCTGTATCTTCACTAATTTTGTATAAATATGCAAATTCTCATCTTCTCCATATTTCAGAACTATTAACTTAGCTTAGTGACAGGCTCCTGTGTTCACTTTTATACATGGTATTGCATGCAACAGATCATGAGGATGAAGATATGAGATACAGTGAAAAGCTGGCAAAATAGGCTGCATTGTCAGCCCCACAGTGCAATAATGGGGGAGTGCCAGTGGCACAGCATTGCTGCATCTACAGCTGTAATATTGCTATTAAGCATACAACAGCCCTCTTCCCAGAGGACAGAATAAGGATGGATGAAGGGGCACTCTCCCCTCTCCACCTGCTGTGGAAGATACATGATGATACAATTTAGCCTATCTTAAAATGACAGGTAGCTCAAGATATCTACTGAACTTCCTATAGACAGACAAGAATAGGTAAACCCGAGCTGTGTAGCATTAAAAAAAGTGCACAGGCCTAAATAAGAAAAGAATCTACAAGCTGGGTGTACCAATTTGAAATGTTAAATGAGATTCACTTCCACACATCCAAATGACTATGCATGCTGTGAATTAGCTCCATACTCTTCACTTGCTAACTTATTTGATAAATATACCAAGAGCTATGCATTTCTAACTTCACAATTAAAAATCTGTTGGCATTTATCTTTTCTTTTTCTTACGAATCCTGACTCAGTGTTTCCTTTAAGAGCATAACCCTAAGAAAATGGATAAATTAAAACAAATTTGAGGTGAATTGAATTTTATTTTTACTTTGCAGTATTGGTTGTAAAAGATGCATTATTTACCACACCTGCCTTACAGAGATGTTTCCTAACTGAGTAGTTGTTTTGAAGTACGTCATTCTTTCCTCAGAGCAATTTTAGAAAGGAATACCTTCAGAAACAACCATTATTTCAGAAAACAGAACTCCACAGAGCACAAATTGCTGAAGATTGTTACTGGGAGGTATTTATCAGTCAAGACTGACTACACATTCCTGTCTACTTCTTATCTGGAGAATGAGCACATATTTCTATCTTTTATGGTTGATTCTCCAACTGTTTAAAAAGTTCTTCAGGAGCTACCATTGCTAGATTAAATAGCCATTTCTTTACATTTACAGCTATATGCAATTAGTGACACAAAACACTGTACCCAAGCAGTTCCAAAGACTACAGATATAACTATCAGTAACCAGAAACTATGGTTATGCCAAAACCTGAAAGCAGGAAAAGGAACACAGATAAATTACTTACCAAGTTACAAAGGGGAAAAGGGGACATGCTATAGACATTGAAATCATATGATGTTCTCAGCAGAGTGACAAAGAGCAGAATGCCAGGTTTAATGAGCTCCTGGCATGAGAACAATATACTGCAACCATTTTCTATACAGAGTCAATGCTTCCTAAGTAAGGCCTTTGAAAATGGGCAGTTTATGTTAAAATCCATGTCTCAAACAGTGGAATAAAACAAAGGTATGTATTTAACTTAGTAGCCCTTTACTAGGAAAAAATATCTCAACACGGCTTGGATTATGTGTTATAGGCTCTTTGGTTAAGATGTGCACACTATGCAACACATGCATATGCAACACAAAATTGGTGCTTATGGCAACAGATATCTGCCAATGTTACAACAAAATTAGGCTTCTTTGGAAAAATATATTAAAATGTCAAAAAATACCTTTATTGCTAAAGTTGCTCAGAACATTATGAAAATACTTTTTCCTACGAAGCAGCTACTCCAGAGAAGTATCAGCCAAATCTCCCTGGAGCTCCACCTACTGACATTAAAAAAAAAAAAAGCTGCCATATGTCACTCCTCAGAAATCAGATCTCAAGCTTTAACATTAGAGGCCAAAGTTGGCAGTGAATTATGTTCCCTGCATAGATTCTAAAAGTGCTTTCTCTACTGTAAGAACAGCCAGCAAAATATAACAGTATTTACCTTCCAGTGATTCAATTCCAGTAGCTTGGGCCAACAGATCTTCATGTCTTGCGACAACCTTAAAAAAACAATATGGAAATCAAAAGAGAAAAATGTAGACATGAGCCTAAAAGAAGTATTAAATATATCACCATCATTACTACATTAGGCATTTAAGCATCAGCATCCCTACATTAGCCAGATACAGGAAAAAGCAGGTACATCTTACAGGAGATAATGTTTTCAGAACACAAGGTGTTTTAGTTCACAAAAGCAGCAAGCTCAGAATGAGAAGAGGATCAATAAATTCAGCAGAGCTGACATCTTAATTAAAGTCAGAAGACCAATCACATTTCAACACATCTTCATATTTAATAACAATTGTAAATGTGAACTTACTAATACACCATAATAATGTACATTAATTTTTTTTCTATTTATGACATTTATAAACTAGTTCCCAAAGAACTTACCAACTGTGACAGGGGGAAGGGAAGAGGCAGGTTTTGAAACTACACACTAACTAAACTTAGCAAGTGTTCTCATTGCAGTGTCTACTGTGGATTTATGGTTTCTGCATAGAAGAAGTCTTCTACTATCTAAACTTAAAAGCCTTTCTGAAGGTGTAGAGCTGTGTTAACATAGGTTATGTCTGCCTAGCCAAAGGTAAGTCCAAGGGCTTATGCTACTCTTCAGCACAGGACATAAGAGTGCAAGTTCTCCTTATCTTCTCACAATGTCATGCTGAAACACGGCCTCCAGTGTTTATGAGAGCTGACACAATCATTTGGACAGTCTTCCTTCTTACAAGGCAGAGCAAAACAGCATACAGTGAAAAGACTACAGAAACTGACACAGCTGCCTGGTAGGAGTACTGAGTGTGGGTTTAACTGAGTTGTCAAACTCATTACTAGTTTAGCTGCAAGTTGTGCCCTCAGTAACTGCTTGCAGAGGACACTGGACAATTTCACAAGTTACAAGCTCGTAAGATTACTAAGTTTTTGACTAGTTTATATCAATCACCCCAGAATAACAGGTATGCTTTAAACTTACTTGTAAATGCAGCTCTTTATCCAACTGACTAATACCTTGAGCAAGTTTTGCCAGTTGCTCAGCTATCACAGCCTGATGGATGGACTGGGAAGTGTAAGCTTTCACATCAAAGTCTTCTCTGAAGAAGTCAGTATAACATTCTGAAAAAGGATTTAGATTTTATATTCCTGCTTCAGAAGAATTAAATAATATTTATAGCCCTACAGTGTACAGTTCTCTGACCTTCAACTTCTTCGATGTAACATTGAATGTTCTCTATATCACATAGTACAAACGTTAGAAGAGATCACAATCATGAGAAACAAGTCTGGAACTGGAAACTGGGGTTCGTGCTTGTTTTGAGGGGTTTCTTTTGCAAATAGTCATAAAGACCCATGTTTCTTTATTCCCCACAACCTTCTCTTGAGCAGAATCCACTAAGAAGTATCAACACCTTATTTTTTTTTCAAACTTTACCGTGTAAGCATGGTGAAGCCGTTGAGCCTGCACCAATAACCAAACACATCAGCTGCAGATCACTGACAAGTGTCATGAGACAAAACTTCATCAGATCACCCGGATTTCGATAACGGCGCGAGTTTAAAAAACAATTATGAAATTATACTGCAATGATGTCTCTGGATCAACCAAGACCAGAGTTCGCAGACAGCTACTCTTAATTTAACCGAGCACCTTCCCCTCTCCTTCCAGTGCAATTCTTTTTCTCTTTGGGAGCACGCGAGGCCCCGCACACACTCCATCCCGCAGCCCCTCGGCCGCCGGTCCCTCCCCGCGCCGGGGCACTCGCTCCTCCGCCCGAACTTCCCGCGGCTCGCCGGCGCGGGGCTTCCCCACCCGCCCGGCCCAACGCCGTCCCTCGCAGGGGACCCTCCGGGTCGCAGCGGACGGGCCCCCGG
>VZTR01029505.1:80489-124415 GCA_013400775.1 Chaetops frenatus | reverse complement strand
GGGGAGCCGTGCCGGGAGCCGGGCCGGGCTGGACTGTGCCGGGAGCGAGCGCGGCCCGGGCCCTGCCGGGTGCAGCCGGGCCCGGGGGAGCCGTGCCGGGAGGGGGCCGGGCCGTGCCGGGCTGGAGTGTGCCGGGAGCGAGCGCGGCCTGGCCCAGCAGGGAGGAGCCGTGCCGAGAGGGACCCGTGCTGGGGGAACCCGTGCCGGGGAAGGCTGTCCCCGGCACCCTGCGTGTGAGCAGCTTCTGGCCAGACGCTTCTCCAGAACGCAAGTGTTGAGTAGACTGTGGTGCTCTGCAAAATGGCCTGTGAGAAACAGCCGAATGACGAACATTTCAGACGCTGTTTGTTTTTCCAGATGCTGAAAAGATTGTTAATTATACATGATTGGTGACATCAGAGAAACTAAAGAATGCCAACTAAAAGATCCCATGGATTTGTTTCATTCTGGGCAAGTTGTAAAAATATGTGCTCCTATGGTCCGCTATTCAAAGTAAGTAACTCATGTCAGCTGCTTTCAGTGTATTTTCTCTGTTTAGAAACTTGTTTCTCAAGTCTGTCTTGACTAAAAATGGGTGATTACCTTCTTCTCTTTTATTTAAGACAGAGGTAGATGTGGGTCATGTTTTATTTTACATATTTTCATTACAGATCTACACATAATAATACTTGAACATCCCCACAATACTGCATGTTAGAACAGCATTTTAGGATAGCTAATCAGAAAAATGCCTTAACTATTTACGTCTTAATTTTCATGTGTCTGCAGGTTGGCTTTCAGAACCTTGGTTAGGAAGTACAGTTGTGATTTGTGTTAAACACCAATGATAGTGGCAGCTGATTTTGTGAGATCTGCAAAAGCCAGAGACAGCGAATTCACAACCAACAAAGGTATTATTTTAATAAACCGTTGCCTTATCAGAATGTTTTATGTGGTCATAAGCCAGATTGCCCAAGTGAATGGAGTCTGTCACACAACTTGACATCTGTTAACAATTTTGGTATACTGTCTGATTGTAAAACCACAGGAGTAGTCTAAGTGAGAGTAAGCACAGCCCAGAGATAGTGAGTCAAATGAAACAGTGCAAAACCTTGTCTCCACCTGAAATCAAGGCCTCTGAAGTGATTTATACCTGTGGGAGTTGACCACACGTAGCTGCTCACTTACTCCTCCTTCATTCTCCCAGCAATACAGGGAGAGAATAGGTAGAACAAATGTAAGAAAAATTCATTTGTCAAAATAAAGGCAGCTTAATATGTAAAGGAAAGAAAAAGGGAAAGAAACAAAACAAGTTATGCAAAGGCAATCACTTCTTTCTAACAGACCAATGCCCAGCCACTCTCCAAGCACTAGCCACTCTGGAAAAAAATTCCATGTCGCAGCCCACTTTCTTACTTTCCCTATCACTCCAGTTTCCTTGCTGAGCTTGATGTTATACAGTATGGAATACTCCTTGTTCCGATTTGGGTCAGCTGTCACAGCTGTGTCCACAACAAACTTCTTGCCCACCCGAGTCTGTTTGTTGGGGGCAGGGGGAATTAAAGTGAAGAAAACAGCAAGTTTTGACACTGTGCATGTTCTTTGCAACAACAGCCAAAACAATTGTGAATTATCAACACTGATTTATCACAAAATCCAAAATGCAGCACCACACAGGCTACTATGAATGAATGTCGAGTGAGNTGAACTTCAAATAAATTTGACACATAGCTCCATTACAGCTAGACCAGGTACAAGATGACAGTAAGATTGTTTTCCCAGCAATTGTTTCATATGTGTTTCAGAGACAAACATTTAATTTATTGCCAGGAGAAGTTTTTTAGTCTCTAACAAAAATAAGACTGTTACTAAAGGTGAAAAAAGTAATAGACCAGCCATGGATACAGTGGAGTCAAGGGCTGATTGAGAAAAAGGATTTATATTAGCCAGACTGGAAAGTGGGAGGGGCTGTTGGTGGATGACTCCTATATAGAAGAGCAAGAAAGCACAAAAGAGACCTGGAAGTTAAAGCATGGCTGGGGTTGAGGGGGAGAAGCAAGGCTTCAGGCATGGTACAGAAACAACCAGAACACCTATAAAAAGAAGAAGTATGAGGACTTGAACAAACATTTAATTGTAAAGAGATCTGAAGTATGGGAAGAGGTGACAGGAAGGATACAGTTCTGTTGGCATAACGTGGCTGCAGCAGAACAGTGGGACAAGGAATGTACAAGCATAGGCTGCAGCTGGAAGAATGAAAAGCAATGCTAACATATAAGTAAGATCAGTGTGTAGGGTCTATGAAGTGGGATGATTTAGCCTATTCAGGCCACAGAATTTGTGGTTTCCTAAGTGTATATGTAATAGGGAAAGTGTATTTCACCCTTTCAGCATTGACTATGTACTATGGTGCATTATTGAAATAGAACAGAGCAATTACAGAGAAAATTCACTTTGGAAAGTGCAGGTAGACTCTTATGAATGAAATGCAACTTCAAAAAAACCATGAATAACTCATTGTACGTAAAAATAAATGAGTAAGAACATAACTGACAGTATGTATGGCTCGGATCTCCACAGTTACTAGTTTGTCCCCCCCCCCTTGAATTTACTTACACTTCTGATCTACACAAAGTGCGCTGGCATTGAAGTTCTACAGGTCAGATATGGAGTGTATTCTGGGGGGTGCTGGGACAGGGAAAGAGGACATGAAATGTTTTAGTGTTGTCCACAACATCTTTTCCCTACTCACTTCTTTTATGCTCTCCTTAATTGTATAGGCCTGTAAAACATACTGCCTCATGCTTTGACCACGTTGTATTATTTACATTATTAGCATTTAGACATTTTTGTGGTTTTGTGTTTGACTTGCTGGCTGTTTGGGAGTTTTGTCTTCTAATTAGTGGAGTAAGTTTGCAATTTATGTTTTACATTTTCTTCTGCATTATTGTTTGTTGTGTATCTCTCAGATAGAGGTAGGTGTTCTTTGTGGCTGTTGCTAAAAAAATTTATGTGTCTAGACACTCAGTATTTTTATTACTTAATGCTCGACAAAGAGAAACTAGGCATGTGGGATTATTCTAAAATACTAGCTATAACAATGTAAATCTTTTCAGTTAGAGCACTGTATTCAAGGGACACTTGAAAATATGCATACGATTTTTTTTTTGCTTGCTGGATTTTTAGGTAACTTCTATAAGTGTCTCAGCTTGATTGAGAGTGTACTGGTGGCCTTTCTTAATCTCCACCATTTCAGTAACTACTTATTTTCCTCTAAAACAGAAAAATCTTCAGGAAGCACTTGTGGTCTCTTTAGTACCAGAAGTGCACTTGTTTTGTGCATTTGTTGGATCATCTCTTTCCAACAGTGCTCAGATATCATGCTTCTCCTTCTTAACTACAGCAGCAATTGTTTATATGGAAAGTGAGTGCTAAGACTGCTTGAGATATTTGAGATGCCTTTAATGTAGTGCAGTAGCTGTAAAAGAGGAGAGCATGTTCCAAATGACCATCTGGCTCTCTGCAGGGGCTTAGTAAATCACAAGTAGTTCAGCAGACCCAAGCTGAGGAGCACTGGTACTTTGGTTTCTCACTTGAGACAAAGCTGCTAGAGCTGCTTCTGCACACGTGTGCTCATTCCAATTCTTCGTGTCACGTTGTGGATAAAGAACAGCCCTGTTGGCACAGAAAGGGAACATGATGGGCTGGAATGAGGAAGGGCAAAGCTTGTGGTTGATTTAGTTCCTTTCTGAAGGGTTGGTTCTGTAAGCAAGTTTCCCACCTGGCAAGACAGACAGTTGTGTCAGCACAGCAAAGGGGCAGCATGCAGACAAGAAGGGGCAAGCTAGGAGGGAAAGCATGAAGGCTGCTGAAAATTAGAGAATGCCTAGTTTCATAGATGGTCTTTGTGAAAAATTAGCAACTGACCAGTTTCAGTCAGAAAAAGTGTATGTTAAGCCAGCAACTGTGTAGGAAACCTATATTTGTCTGAATTCTCACCTCTGTTAATAGACATCCTCACTTAACCACACTCTCTGGCCAGATACCCTTGTTTATTGTGATCAGGGGCTTACAGAATCACAAAATAGATGAGCTTGGAAGGACCTCTGTAGGTCATGTTATCCAGCCACCCTGTTCATGCAGGGTCACCTATAACTGGTTGCCAGGACCGTGGTCAGACAGCTGTACAATATACAAAAAAATCACTCAAAATTTAGAACTTGTTCTTTTTATTTTCTAGACATTTTTAAATCTCTAAATATCTTTTCATTGGAGCAGGTGATCACCCATTGATTGTTCAGTTTGCTGCTAAAGAAGCACAGGTTTTGTGTGACGCTGCCCGAATCATCTGTCCTTTTGCAGATGGAATAGACCTAAACTGTGGCTGTCCTCAAAGGTAAAGTTTTGAAAAAGTTGGGTAAATATGATGAAATAATTAAGAAACTAAAGAATGCCAGTCTTCCTTTTCATCGTAATTTCTGTCTTAACCTAAAAATAGATTTCAAGAGAGTAAGAGCTTTTTAACCTGTCAGAAATGTCTGTGGGGTAAGGCACTGTTCTGAGTGCTCTGAGATGCCTGTCACCATGGCGAGACTGGGAAAACCATATGCATTTGCCAACTTGCCTTTTCTCATTTCTGAGATACTGAGTGATGGCTCAGAAGTGTCCCTCCCTTCTCAACAACTGTTAAATGTGCACTACCAAAAAGAGCTTGCTGCAAATAATTTGCAGAGTGTTTTGAATCATGATTTAGCAATTTCCAGGATAATGAGGTAAGTCCGTGATGTCTCAAACTTCTGCAAGTGAAGGATAGTCTTTAAAATAAAATTATACAGATAAAGTACTGAAAATAATTTCTTCCATCTTTTATTAAATTTATAAGTTAGTGAATTAGTGATCTACTTCTCACTTAAATTGATAAAGATTTTGTCTTGACAGTGAAACAGAGTAGTAAGATTCTTCCCAGGTGGTTCAATTGAGAACCATCTACTACTACATGTTTGTCAGGCAGTGTTTTTCTAAATGAAGACCTGAAAAATGTAGGAAAGTAAAAGATAATATTACGGTGCAAATACTTAATTTCTCTGTTCTAATTAGGTTTTCTTGACTTAAAACTATAGCATTTAAGAAAGCTTTTTCTGGAGAGATCTGAGGATTCTGCATGGAAGTACTGGGGTTTTTTTAAGCTAACTACAGTTAAGTATCTCAAACTGTCTGTTCCTTTTAGGCCAAAAATACATGCTTACATTTGAATCCTTTGTTTCTTGTGCATAGTAGTTTCAAAATAACAACAGTTGGTGTACTTTATGTGCCTTTATAAGAAAAATTATTTTAAAAACTGCTGCTGTTAAGTGGAAGCAAAGGTTATTTTCACCAGTCAAAATAGTGAGACCAGAATATCACTTAAATAATATCCTCACTTGCACTTAAAAAATCCTCCTTTTCAATCCAAAGTTGCCATCTGTTTAAAAGAAATCCATGACCAAGGGGAAGGGGAAACATCAAATTATTTATTTTATGCATGCACTGTAGAATAAATTTTAATTTATCTTCCCTATGAGTCCATTTTGTGGACAGAAAATTGAACTTAAAGAGATTAGTGACTTGTCCAAAGTTCTAGTAGCACAATGGAGACTGAACCAGGATCTAAAAGCTGTACAAAACTGCAAACAAATAATTGATCTACACCCAGTACCTGTTTACTTAACCACACATTCTGAAGGTCATAAGGAAAGAAACTGATGTTGAACTGATGTTAATCTGCATTTCTTCAAATGTAGACTATGAATGTTCTTTTTCTTTTAAAGATGGGCGATCTCAGAAGGTTATGGTGCTTGCTTAATAAATAAACCTGAGCTTGTTAAAGATATGGTGAGACATGTACGGAATCAGATCAACAACCCTAAATTTTCAGTATCTATTAAAATAAGGTAAGTCTAACTTAAGTGCTGTTTGTGGTACATGGAAGAATTTTTTTTTTTTAAGAATTTAGTGTAGTAGTAATAATATTTGTAATTCTCTTAATGCAATACTACACATTATAGTAGTTTCTTACATGTGAAGACTGCTGAGATTTTTTGACTCAGATATCTGGGGCAAGTAATACAAACTTAGAACTAGAACAGCCTTTGACTACTTACCAAGATACTGTAAGCTAGAGTTCTCTTGCACTCCAAACAACATGAAAACACAAGTTAAAAGATTAGAGTTTCTATAAAAGAAAAGCAGTGCATAGTCTGTATCATCACAAGGATTTGCTTTGTGAGCTATTTGAGAGCAGAGCCATAGTTGTGGTTGGGTATAAAGGGATGGGTAACAAAACTGGGTACTGATCCCACAGCTGCTGTAAGGAATACATTCTGCTTCCCTACATCAGCTTCTAAACTTGTGTAGACTTGTTTTGCATTGCTTTGTGTGCAGCCCAGAGAAGAGAATGCTCCAGGGAGACCTTACAGCATCCTTCCAGTACCTAAAGGGAGTCCACAATAAAGATGGAGACAGACTTTGTACAAGGACATGATGTGACAGGACAAGGGGGAATGGCTTCAAACTGAAATAGGGCAGGTTTGGATTAGATATCAGGAAGAAATTCTTTACTGTGGAGATGGTAAGGCCTTGGAGCAGGTTGCCCGTAGAAACTGTCAATGCCCGTCCCTGGAAGTTTGTAAGGCCAGGGTGGATGAGCTCTGAGCAACTTGGTCTAGTGGAAGATCCACTCTGTCCTCATAGCAGGGGAATTGGAACTGGATGGCCTTTTTGGGTACCCTTGCTCAATCGCTGTAAAATTTACCATGTATATTACAGAGAAGTGATATAATTGGGAAATGCCAGGTTAAATACCAGTTTCCAGACACTAAACTCATATATCTTAAAACAAAACAAAAAAAAAACAAAAACAAAAACAAAAACAAAAAAAAAACCCCAAAAAATTAATAATAAAAAAAAATCAAACACTGTTTTCCAACAGTAATATTGTCTTTATACTGTTATTTATAGAAATCAATGGTAATTCCTCCTTATGGAGGAGTGCTTTTTATGTAGGCCAGGAAACTTACTACCTACTGCTTCCATTCCTTGCAATTTTAGGATCCATGAGGACTTAAAAAGAACAGTTGATCTGTGTCAAAAAGCTGAAGCAGCTGGAGTTTCATGGATTACAGTACATGGGAGAAGTATAGAAGAAAGGCATCAACCTGTACATTATGATGCAATTAAAATAATTAAACAAAGCATGTCTATACCTATTGTGGCTAATGGAGACATTAAAACTTTAAAAGATGCTGAAAACATTCATCACTTGACAGAAGCAGATGGTAAGATTAAACATACTCCCATTTTTAAGTAAACTTATCAGATTTCAAGGTATTTATTTTGGATGTAAGTAGGAAATTATTTGAGTGCTTTCTCTCCTTGAGGAGACAAATGAAAGAGGATATTTTAGGTGCCTTAAAAAACTCATAAGAAGAATCACTGGTAATCATCAGAACACTACAGCACTGCTATTCAAAGCCACAAATAATTATTTCTGAGGCAAATTACAAAAGCTCTGTGATTAATTATGCTATCTCATCACTCAGTAGTGGAGTTCAGGGGGACCTTCAGACATTCTGACTCTTTATGGAGCTGATCATCTTTTAAAGAACTGTAAACTTCCACTGGGGAATCTCTACTTCCTGCAGAGCAGGATTTCTTACAGTAAGAACACAGTGGAAAAGGGATATATTGTTAAGCCAGATAGTTAACTTCAAGGACACAGTGCACTTTCATTCCAGTCATAAAATTTGGGGATTTTTTTGCAGTTATTTAGTCACAATAGATTCCTGCAACTTTCTGTGGTTTCAAGACAGTTTGGAAATTGGTACATGTACTGAAAAGATAATGTGTATCTACAGACTTTGTCTTTCAGCTAGAGAAAAATAGGAAAGAGAACAGTTCATGTGGCAGGTTTCTGCTGACGCTGTAGCTGTTTAATAGCAACAACAGAAATTGAACCCAACTGCCATGCTGCTTAAGGTGACTTTCCCCACAAATACAGAGCGGGAAGGAAATGCATAATACAAAAAAAATGTTCTCATGGTCCAGCCGACCTTCTTTAGCAGTAAAAATATTAAGGATTTGGTTTTTTCTGTCATGGACAATGACAAAAGAAATTTTTCATTTTTCATCATCCAATTTTTTAAGAAAAGACTAAGTCTGATAGATTGTATGTTAATAGTGCAGGAAGACAGAATCCCTTAATCACAGAAAAATTACAATAGAAGTTGGATGGGTTTATCTGACAGTATGAGATTTGAGTTCTAAATACACTACACCTTTGTTCAGAAAGACTTTCTGCAGATTGAGAGTCCTGAAATTTACTTAATTGAGCCATTGAGCTCTTACTGAAAAAAGGTCAGTGAATAGACTGAGTTGCACAGAAAATTATTGGTTCTCTTGTGTCTTTCCATCATAATTATATGTTATAAAGGCAATAAATGTGTGTAGCAAGTAAAAAGAAAATACTATTTAGTTGCAGTTTGAAAAGAAGGGAAGAAATGCTTCTGTGGTCTGTGTTGTCTGGAATTTCTGGAATGTGTTGATAGGTGTTGTAGATATTCTGAGGAATGCCTTGTTCAATGGATTTCTCTGATACAGCTGCAATACTCATCCCTGTTGTTCTCCCATTACTATCTGTAAGCTTTGGGTGGTTGTCCTAAGGGGTGCTGTACAAAATCTGCAGGAAGATTTAGCATAAAATTCAAACTAGAATGTAACTTGCTGCTTTAATTTCCAATTTGAAGGCATAATGGTGGCTAGAGGACTCTTGGCAAATCCAGCTATGTTTGCAGGATATGAAGAAACACCTTTTCAGTGCATCCAGGACTGGGTTGACATTGCTCTTGAGCATGGAACTCCTTTTACGTGTTTTCACCACCACTTAATGTACATGATGGAGCGGATAACTTCAAAACAAGAAAAAAAAGTTTTTAATGTTTTATCAAGCACCTCAGCAGTACTAGATTATCTGAATGACCATTATGGTGTGTGCTAAATGAAAGTATGTTAGTGTTATGTCAACTTGTATTTTGCAATTGTCAATAAACTGTAAAAGTTTTAATTGGGTTCTTACTTTTTGATCACATTTATATATTGTGTCAGTATTTTCAACACAGCAAAACGTTATCTTTCGGATGATACTTTATATTTTTATGTCTCCATTTTTGACTCTAGAGAATGCTCAAGATTCTACAAAATGTGGAATTCTATTACAATGCACTGCTACAAAGAGGATTGATTATTGTAAGGCCCCAGTAATTTAATTTCTCACAGCTTACAGCAATATGATTGCAAAACTAGGGCCTTTCTTACATTAAACCTCCTAAAATCAGGACTACTTATAGATAATGCCAGTAATTTCAGACCAAAAGAATACAAAAGCAGCAGCTATAGAAGTTTTTGCTTTAGATAACATAAGCTTAAAGGCCATCATACTATTCTCCTTTAAATTTGATTTTCCTTTTGCAGCCTAAAACTTTGTAACTTACTTACAACTTAAAAAAAATCCTATTCCTCTTATAGCAAAAGGAACACAGAATAGATAAACAATTATGGAAAGAAGGAAGAAGGAAACTGAAGAGGGAAAGAAGAAAAAAGGAAAATTATGAGATTGTTTAAGTACAAACTTAGCTGAATCTAAAGAACAAGACTTTACAGTTCAATCTAACTAAATTCAGTTTTGTTTACCTACAGTAGAGTAACTGTATACAAGATTAAATCCCTATCATCTACCAAACTAGAACTTTCTAGGTCAAAGAAAAGCTGACAGATTCTCTCAGTGGGGCTCTTTCAGTCCTTTCTGCCTGCTGGCATGTTGCTTATCAAAGCATGACAGCCACTTGGCTTTGAATCATTATATAGGAGGGAAATAGTGAAAATTAGAACAAGATAATAACATTACACACCAGCTGTATTTGTTCTGCAAGGGAAATTTCACAAAACTGTACAGTAAAATTATTTGTAATCAAATAATTTTTTTAATATGTTTACACAGAAATTCATACCAAAAATGGACGAGTGTTCTGACTGCAATTGTTTTGTGAATATACATGTGAATGGTTCCAAATTTTCTAAATAAATTACTTGGTTTTGTATGCAATTGTAGTTTTTTTAAATTATACAGCAATCCAGAGGAGGGAAGGTTGCTTTTGATGCTACTCTCCAGATCTTGAATTGTCACAATTTTTTTAATGCAGTAGTATAAAATACTTGATCATTTTTCATAATGAGTATGTCTGATTTAGGCATATGAACAAAAGTTTGAAAGGCATGACCCAAGTCACCAAGTCCAGTTCACTATTTAAGGCAGCAAAGTTACGTAACTCTTCTGATATGATCACCTTCCCGATGTGCTAACAAATGGAAAACTACAGACATGCTTTGCTCTCCTAGGCTAATTGAGACAACCTCTGCAACCATTTTTGCTGTGTCTCCATTCCTTCAGACAACTATCTTTTTTTCACTCTTCGGGATTGTAATGTTTTCTTGACATTAGTTGGGCACAATTTTGCATATCATTCCAAGGTGCATTCCCAGCAGTGTCTTCTGCAGTTAATACTATTTCTAATGGAAGGACTACTTCTAATTTTCCTCAATTAATATTCACCATGTAAATTATGAGCTCCCAGTTTTAGAGCAAAACTTCTTACTTCCCAACTGCATGACTAGGTATTTTGTACTGCCAAATTTCCAGTATAAAATTCATTCAATTATGTTGCAACTCCAGCCTCCTCCAAAGTAAAACTATGCAACTGAGTTGTAGAAGAAAAGGATTTGGGAAAGTATTAACTAAGCCCTTTGTTGCCATTTTCTTAAGAGTTTTATGATTTGGCTAGAAACTATCATCTTGCAAACTGTCCCATTAGCCTCAAGGAGCAGAGAAGAAAAATTTATTATGTATAATCAACACAAATTAAAAGCTTGCTTTATTTTTTCTGTAGTAGTGGGAAAATTGAATTTTAGAGGACTGGAAATACCTTGACCTATTTAGGAACTGAGTACTTTATGATTTTGAAGGCAGCAGTTGTTGTGCCTGTGTGAGATTAATCACAGAGATTCCTGCCTGAAGTACAAGACCTAGGTTGCTGTTAATATTGGTAGTAATTACAGAGTGCTTGATCTGGCCTTTTATGTATCATAAAAGTCAATGGAAGTTCATCATCTCTTTTCAAGGGTGAAATGAGTTGTACACCTTCCATTCTGAATTTTGTATGCATCTGAACATACTTCACTGTGTTGCCATAGAATAAACTGCAAAGTTGGAGTCTTTAAGCCATACTTCGAATACCGTACTGTTCCAATATATATGAATTGCTAAGGATAAGAATTATTCAACTACCAGTGTTGTTTTTAGAATATGGTCATATTTCTCATTATAAGACATTTGAATATGGAAAAATACTACTTTCCAGTTTAAAACCACTGGATGTAGTCCTTCTGTATATGTTACTTTTAATATCACCAGGTGGTCAGTCTTTCTAGTTTTTAAATGTTGTAACATAAGTAAAAAGCAAGTAACATAAGATGCAAAGCACTGTTTCCTATTTTAAGTTTTTTGCCTCCTGTAACTGATCCTGTTCTTTACGTTAACCCCCCCCTGCACAACAATACCATATTCTCATAGCACCTCTATGGTTTTGTAACTTTAATCCTGTTGCAAAACTGCAATACCCTCACACGGCCTACACAGTCCCATTTTCTCTATTGCCTATTGTTAAATTTCTTAAGTCTCTTGGGTTGATGGTTGGGCAATAGCAGTGTTTGATAATGAGAAGGCTGTCACAGAAGCCAAAATAGAACGGAACAAATTTAAACATTGTGGAGGCTGGTGGGCCTGTAGAGGGACATGGAGAAGCAGAGCCCTGGAAGGGTGCCCCCGAGGTATTGGCCTCTCCTACTGATTTCTGCAGACCCCTGTATCAAATGTCAGGTACCCCAGTTACCCTCCCCTGTTTGCCTTATAGGGTTATGTCCTGGGTTCTGTAACACCATTGATTAATGGCCCATTGGCCATTACTCTCCCCAGTTTGCCATGTAAGGTTATGTTCTAGTAAGTTCCCCATTCTCTGTACCCCCATTGGTTTGTCCCCTTGTTTGTCTGCCCTGACCACTCTCCCTGTTGGTGAATGTGTCTGTCTTCCCACCTACCCTCTCCATTCACTGGTCCCTGCTGCTTGGCTCCACCCTCACCATCCCGTACTTAAACCCTGGACCCTTCAGTTTCCCTGGTTCTTTGTCCCTGGACCCTTCAGCATGTGGATAAACTGCTGCTGGACTTGCATACAGAGACCACTCCTGCCTCTGTCGCCTTTATTTCCATCCTGCAGCGTGTGCGATTTGGTGTGCACCCTCCGCCCCACCGGAGCGCCTTCGCCTGGGAGATGCTTGCGGAAGGTTGCGGTGTCGAGCAGCCTGCGCCCGCACTGCAACAAAACATTCCTTTTGTTTCAGAAGAGAATTAGTCCGATTTCAGTCCTCTAACCAGCTGTTAATAATATACAGTCATTTGTGCTTCTGAATAATGTGTCACCTCCCTGATGGAAGAGGAAGGTATTCTTTTTAACTGTAATGTTTGAAGGTTTGTGATCTTTTCTCCTAAAGCAGATGGCCATTATATATATATTGTATGGCATCATATTCATCATATAATGGTTCAGTGTAAGGGAGACAGCCTTACATCAACAACCTAGACTTCTACAGCTTCAGTCAGAATTCCTTCCAGGAGCAGCAGAGTGCACTCAAGAGACATCACAGAACAGAGGTCTCACAGATGTTTGCAGGAGACCTCTCTTTTCTTCAGATCTTATTTTAGGTTGGTGGGGAACATGCATCAGCTGCAGTGGATGTGCTCAGCAGTCACACTCATAGTGAGTCTTTCTGAGATCTTATGAAGCCCCAAAAGTGAAAAAGTGACTCCAGGTCTCTGGCATTGGAGACAAGAGAATACAGTACTATCAGTATGAGGCTATGCTAGTGGGAGAGCAGCTTACAGTGCTAGAAAGAGGTGAGTAAGGAGCTCAGAAATGGAAACTGCTCTGTAATTAAAGGAAAGTATTCACGTTTTAACAGCTTCGGGTGAAGTATAGTGGCTGTAGGCCAATAGCTAAAATGCAATAACCCGAACATTCTAAGAGGTTGTGTTTTGCCTATAGTTAAATATGTTTATGATTAAATATGTTTATGAAAACGTGTTGGAAATACTACTTAAAACAGAGGGTGTTCCTACTGTGTAGACTGGATTGAAATGACTCCTTAAATCTCTGTCTAGTATTTGTTATGCATAAACAATTATTTGGGATGTAACCTTTCATCCAGACATTGCCTGGCAGCAACTAGGAGAATGTTTACACACTGGCTTCATCCCCAGGCTGCAGACCTGGGAAATTTTAAGTAAACAATTTCAGATTGTGAGCAGCTGCTAACAGCTCTGCTCAAAACTACTTATGCAAGAACTTCCCACCACCCCACATCAGTTCCAATGGATTAGAGTAACAAAGAACTACTATTCACAGCCTATTATTTGTCTCGTGTTGATGGAACTTAATTGGGAAAGAATTCCCCAAACCAAGTAGTTGTGTCAGAGTGCTGCTGATGTCCAGGTAGACAAGGTAACCTCTTCAGCATCTGTTAGGATCAAAAGGAAAAAGTGATCAGAGGATGTCCTTATCCAGGGGCAAAGAAGGAGAGTTGCGTGGAAATAATGTGCTTGGAGCCTTGGTATGCTGATAAAAAGCATTGCACAGGACAGTAGGATAGAATAGGGATTTCTGAAGAAGTACTCTTTTATTCATGAGGCACAAACAGGCCTGTTTGTCAGTGTTTGCGACCGTTGTTCTGTTATTTGTTCTGTCTCTACGAATACTGGACCTGTTTTCCTTGAGAAAACGATTTACTGGGTTTTAATACATTAATGTAGTGTAAGACACGGAGGAGGGCATGGATGGACACACGCCGTATTTCAACTGGACTTTAGAAACTCATGACAATGCTGGAGAGCAGAGTTGAAGTCCCCAGTCGATCAAGCTTGAGTCACGCCGCGGTGGGACATCACGGCAGGATTCCGCAGCAAAATGTTTATAACCATTCCCTAGATAGGAAAAAGATAATGCTCATTTCAACCTTTCTCAGCGCGTACACCCACGCGTTCCCCAACAGAGCTGCGGCCCCTTGTTAACTCCGCGCCCGAGGTCGTTCTTGGCCCCCCTGCTCCGCAAGCGGCTCCGCACGTGTGCCCGGTCGGCCGGGTAGAGCCGTGCTGAGCGTGGCTTCCATGGTGGCGGAGGGCCGGGCAGGACTCTGTTTCCCTCCCTACACCCGCACCTTTCCCCGTCCGGGCCGGCGGCAGATCGGGGCCGCCCCCGCCGTGTCGCTCAGCCCCGTCCCGGCCCACATCCCCCGGGCAGGGCGGAGGCGGCACCGTGTCCGCACAGACAACCCCGTTTCCCCGCCCGCTCCGCCCTGTGCTGGCGGGAGAGACCGGCCCGCGCTTCCCCGGCCCCGCTCCCGCCCCTTGGCCGCCATCAGCTCCGCCAGCTGCCGGCGCCGACGAGGTTCGAAAGCCGAGCGGGCGGGCGGGAGGACGGGGCGGCCCCGGGGCTCNAGTCTCTCGCCCCCCTGAGCCGCCCCTTCCTCCGCAGGCCGCCGGGACGATGACTTTCCAGTGGACGGCAGTGGCTGCCTTCCTGTACGGCGAAATTGGAGTAATTCTCGTGCTCTGCCTGCCTTTCATTTCTCCGCTGAGGTAGGAGGACTTAGGTGTGCCGAGCAACACAGCTCGCTCTTCTCGCCAGTTTGCGTTTATTTTATGCCTCTGTTTTCATAAACGCGGAGCTTTGCTGCATCCTAAACTAGTTGTGAACAAAGCTGAAGGAACGCTGTTTGGGATTTGAGTATCAGAAGCTGCAAGAATCGCAAGCCTCTTTAAGGAGCTTTACGTTTTCTAGGCAGTGCTGATTCATCCGAGAGCAGCAGTCGGGGTGTCCAGAGGAGCCCCTTGCTTTGCTTCAGCAGGTGGGACGGCTTTGCCAGGAGTTGTGGAGTAGGCAGCATACAGGAAGGCATCTGGCAGTAATGCGTGAGAGGAAGAGTGCGGTTTTGTTCACGAGTTGTTTGTCAGATCTGTGAGGTGCAACTTTATGTTTTGATGTACACTAGGCATTGTGGGTGCTGAACAGAGAAGACGTCAGATATTCAAAGCAAGCCACGAACTGTGGCAGGGCTGCAAGAAATTTGTGATTTGAAAGTTGTTTAAAATGAACTTGAGTTTGAAGCAAAAGGTTCAGGACTACTGGAAAAAAGGCCTCTGTAAAATTCTATGAAAACTCATATATAGGTTAAGAAAATAGTATTATTTCTACTACTACAGTAGTATTAGTATTTCTACTACTACACAAACATTAAGAAAACAATGAATTGTTGTAAAATAAATGCACATAGTAAGGGAAAGAAACAAAATTAATTTATTACCCTTACTATATGCTGAGGCCTGACCTACAGCATTATCTTGTTTCCTGTAAGTAGCTCTTCAAATTTGGTGATATTTCTGTACAGGAAATAAAGCTAGTTTCTCTGCAGGAGTGCAGAGAAGCAGACTTATGATTTCTTTTCAGAATATCAGAAAGTCCTAAAAGAGGAACCCACAAAAAACCCACAACCCCCCAAAACAAGCAGGATGAAACTTCAAAGCTTTTTTTAAAAAAAATTCTGCTGTCTAAGCAATGTTCTGTAACAAACTGTTGCATGTTCATTTCCTGCATCTTTAGATATATTTGGAATGATACAGCTTTTATCGTCCTCTTAAGGAGCAAGAGTTGTTTTGGAAAGTCTGGATTTAACTACTTACACTTGTGGAGTAGTCTTGGAAATGACTGGCTCCTCCACAGCTGATACCAGCGATTACACATGTTTCCTCAGCTTGAGAAATTGAAACTGTTCTAAAATCTAATTCAGCTTCTGGTTTTTTACAAGTTGGCTTGCTAGGAGATCAACATTTCAACATAGACTATTGAGCTGTTGTATTTGTTATTGTTTTCTAAGCAAAAGTGCAACTATGTAAGAGCAGAGGAGTATTATGGGAGTCATAATCATCAGATTATTAATTGCTTACGTGAGGAATCTAGTTGCAAGAATTTCTGTAGGCTGATGTCACAAGTAGAATACTTTGGGAGTACTGAAATATGCTTCACTTATGATGCAGAGTCCAGTGTTTGTGGCTGAAAAGCAAATTCGTAATGTGCAGCTTTACCAAAATTTATTAAACACAGTTTATCAAACATTAAACACAGTGCTTTTAATTATATGGGAAGGGTAGATTTGTGTGCTTAGTTTGTAGCATTCAGCTATTCCTCTGAAGTGTTTTCCGAAAGAGTGAAATCACTTTATCCCTTATGTGATACATGCAATTATCTTCTTAGCAAAACTTGCATGAATCTTGTGGGGTTCAAAATCAGATTTATCTGTTGTGACAGTACCAGGGGGCAGCAGCTCTGCCTGACAGATCTTGGCCTGGGAGCTGGTACTGTCAGCAGTAAGGCCTGAATGGTTACTGACAGGTGGGAAACTGCTGTTCTTGGAGGTTTTGATTTACTCAGTTGTCAGTCTTGAAATGGATTCGTTGTCTCTCTTCTATGTGCACATTTTTTTAATAATTTTTTTTCAAATTTGCTAACAAGTTTATAAGTTCTTGGGGAACAAGTAAATTGGCAGTATAAAAATGCAAACACACAAAGAGACAGATCTGTTCTACTAGGTGTAGTACATCTAAAATGGTGGCTAGTATTATAGTTGACAAAGTTTATATTTATATGACTTCTGTCACTAAAAGGAAGTGGAGTTTTAGTAGATGTGAATGTCAATACTTGTTGAGGAAAAATAAATGTGAAAATCAAACACAAGAAGATTTTCCAGTAACGAGATCCATATTTTTAGCCTGATTGTAACTTGGCAGTGTAGTTTATCTAAGGTCATACCTCAAAGAATTACTTCTTAGGTGGAGGTCAGTATGGAGCTTGGAAAATTGCATTTTTAAAGAGTTAGTGAGTTGGCTTTGTTTGAGTTGTAGCTTGAAGTAAGCTTTTTGTTTCATACAGCTGGTGGCTGTCTGCTGTCAAGAATTTAGATTATACTAGAAGATTAAATGAGGTTTTTGCATGCACAATGCTAAAACATTTTAGTTCTTTCTGGTGGAGAACTGGAAAGAACTATAGGAGTTGGTGCTACAGTCTCATTTAAATTAAATTTGTAATAGGTTGGAAACTACTGTTAGAGGGCAAAACAGTCTTAACAAAAGTAGGAAATTTTACCTCATATAATCAGATGGTGAGTGGTATGTCTGTGTTACATCCCTGTGGCATGACTAGGTATTATTTCATGGTGCAGTAGCACTGATTCTAACCTGCAGCAAAGGACGAGCAGGTGCTCTGTTATCACTTGTTTTAATCCATTTGAGCACATCAGATGTTCTTTGTGCTGCAAGTGTGACTAATGCCACAGCCCTTCATGCAGCAATATCAAATACACAACTAAGTGTTAAAAAAAAAAAAAATCGTTTTCACTACCATTGGCTTCACCAGAAGTTGCTTCTGTAGCCAGCAGATATATGCTTGGCAAAGAGGTTTTAACCCTTAACAAAATATTAACACAAGACTTGTCTTTTTATTGTCATTACAAGTTAGAATGTAATAACAGTCCTTGTACTTCAGAGTTATGCAGACTCATCTTTGTAGAAGATAAGCTTTCTTAAGAAGGATAGTAGAGAATTTCTGGAAGTTTTTTATTTTATTTGGCAGCAAGAGGTATTAGTGGATAAAAACAAAAAGAATGGGATGGGTTTTACAGTCTTTACCCTATCCCTTGTTATAGTCCGGACTGAATACAACGTAATGTAGCCAAAGTATAAGCTAAAATAAAACACATCTGCAGAGCACATCCTATCATGCAAAAAATTTGCAAGTTGAATCAACTGGTTTTGCCAGTATTAACAACAAAAAAAAAGAGAAGTTAGATTACTGGAAAAGTTAATGTATACCTAAATTATATTGCAATTAAAGCGGCTGTTTAGAGACCTTACACAAGTCTCTTATCAATAACAAGGCTTTCTTCTGTGGGGTTGTAATGCTCTTCTTTTAGTGCTTAATTATTTCTGAATAACACAGTTCTATTTTACAGATGGCAGAAGATTTTTATGTTTCCTCTATGGAGCAAAATGGCAGTACTTTGGAACAAGTTGTTCCTTACGATAATAGTTCTGTTGATCGTCTTGTTTCTTGGTAAGTGTTAGATAATTTCTTAACAAATGGGTAAAAGAAACCTAGTACATTGAGTTTATATCAGTAAATTAATGCAAAGGATTCAAGCCTAGTGTAAGTCAGCTAATTTATTGAAAAAGTATACAGTGGAATGAAAGAAGAGAGAGATAATAGTATATACACATTGGGAATCCAAATGCACTTGTAGTATACTGAATGAATGAGAAGGATAAATGGAGCTTAGTCTAGGCTGCTGCTTGGTTTCCCATTCTCACACAGGTAAATGAACTTGTTTGACACCAGAATTTGGCTGAGATGCACCTCATGCAGTAGATGGCACTCTTTCTTTTGGTTGCTGTTGAAATAGAAGACCAGAATATATCAAAGCACTGGGCTGTTGAATACTTTTGCTCAGCACAGATACAAAACAGCTGCTGTCTACATTTGTTATAGGTAGATCCTGAGGTCTATGAAGTAAGAGTAAAGCTTTAATAGTTACCATATACCTGACTGATTTCATTTAATGTCTGTCCTGACTGCTGTGTGGTAAGCATCTCCTGTGATGAAAGCAGTTCTCCTGGTATTAACAACAATTAAGTAGTTCTCCATGGATAAATGTTTCCAGTGCCTTAGAATACACATCCTACTTAATTCCAGGCTACTTGAAATAGAAAGATAAAAGGCATGATTTTATTTTCTGCTAAGGGAAACCTACTGATGCACTTACATATATAACAATGTCAGACTATGCTACAGTTTGTATTACACTACTGCATTGTTAATATTTAAAGTACCAGAAATGCAAATAGACTTTTTAATTATTTTTTAAGATTATGTTCAGTATTATTCTTAGAAGTAGGTCTTCAATAAATAGCTTAAGATTGAGAACTAATGTATTTCATTTACTCTTTTGAACTGCTGTTGAAAACTTTGACCAAAGTTTGCTTTTGAGTTGGTGATGGTCATTGATTTTGTGGAAAGATAGAATTGGGCTAAAGGGAAGCAGTGATGAGATACCTGCCCCATAGTATGAAGTGATAGGTTACTGCAAGCCTAGACTCTTCCTATAGCACAGGGACATGGATTTGCTTGCTCCTGGTCTTCCATGCATTGTTTGAAGCTTCAGTTCAGGGGTTTTTTTGCCATCTCAGTAACTCAGACATATGAAATAGACAATCATAAGTGATGATGTTCACACATGCTTTTCTTTGGAGTTGATTTTGCCTGCTTAGACAAATGCAGCAGCAATTTAATAACATCTGGCCAAAATATTTTGCAAGAACACATCCTGAAATGTGTGTATTTGTTGATGTGCCAGGAGGAGATTTAAGGTGCTGTATTGGTTGTAGGAATGTCTGATGACTTCAGGTTTAGATATTGTAGTATGAACTCTTAACTGGATTAGGTATGGGATTTTTGTGGATGTAAGTCCTAATGAGTTATTTTGTCCTTTGAAAGGTGTTGCAGTGTACTGGCCCATTTACAGAGCTATCAGGAGTATGTGATGGATGAAAGGAAGCTGAAAGATGTATGAAAGGCAGATGAAAGAAAGCTGAGTTGTAGCTTTCCTCCTCCATTCTTTTTATGATCTTGTTACAGTCAGTAGTTAGTGTTACTACTGCTATGTTACTATTGTCTTCCTATTTTGATGGATATTAAAGAAATAATTTTCCCCCTCTATGATTGAAGCATAAAGTAGACCTTTCTGTCACTACTAAAACACATGTGTACCTTAAAAATACTCTGTGTGAAGCAAATACTTGAGGAAGTACTACTTTCCTCGCTGTTTGTCTGCTGGGGAATTTTTGCTTAGTTGTCAGCAGTGACATTTTGACACTATAGGGTCTTTGGTTACATCTGTAGAGTGAGTGGCTATGGCCTGATCCCTGGTGGCTGGGTACAAGTGTTTGAAATACCTGTTTAAGCCTGTTTTGGGCAATGGTTTGTCAAGTGCTAGAGCACTTCATGATTTATCAAGACCGATCTTTAAAAAGTATGGATAACATAACAGATGTCACTCTTTGTCCCATTACTGTTTGCTGAGCAGAAATTTGAAGTACGTATTTCTAGTACTAAAGTCTGATCTAGCATACGTGCACACCCACAGATGTGAATAAGAAATGACTGCTTTTTTTTTCAGATGCTGTTAGAGAAGTCAGGAAATACTTATCTGTTCATGTGAATGAAAAGGCTGCAAATGTCAACAGCAGTGCCTTTGATCATATTCAGATGAAACTCTTTCGGTCGCAAAGAAACCTGTATCTCTCAGGTTTTTCCTTATTTCTTTGGCTGTAAGTATAACATTTTTCTACTGTTTGCATAGTATGTTCATTACAGGAACTATTGCACAAAGTAATTGTAAAGGAAAGATCAGAAGGACAATTTCAGGAGATTAAAGAATTAATTGTGACCAGGTTGGCTACATGGCAAGTAAGATCAGGGAAAATACCTTACAAATGTTTGAAGATTGGACGGATATGTGAGCAACACATGGAAAAAAAACATTGTGAATGCTGGAGAAAACCTGAATTTTGCAGAAGTTTCTTTGGGGAATACTCACTCATTTCCTTCCTTAAACTTACACCCCTTGTTTTGCACGTGGAAAAGTGAAATCAAAAAACCCTCAAAACCTAAAATACTGTTAAATAATACTAATATCTGGCAAGCTGGTGTCATTGCACCCTGCTCTGTTAAGAAGCAAAGCTTGAGCCTGACCTGAGCCACTTCAGCTCTAGTCTGAAGTTAAGAAATGCAGGATAATATTCCAACTTTCAAGGAAAGTTTCAAATGTATTTCAGGTCAAACGCTTTGTGGCAACTTGCGTACTATGGCGTTAGGATCTTAAGTCTGGTATTTCTTTCAGGATGTTTAGGTACATCCTAATAAAACAGGGTAAAGGAAAGGGCAGTTCTGTACTGCCAAGACTACCTGTGAATCAGTAGCCACAACAACCTGCAGATCTTATCAGCTGGGCAGGGAGCTTGTGAAGTCACTGGACACCGATAATGTGGACAAATGGAAACTGACATGCTGGTCTGATGATTTCCTTTTTGTATATTTTTGTGGTGGTTGGACAAGGAGTGTTGGTCCCCTTAGCAGTTCCTTCAGTGAGCTGCTTGACATTGCGTCAATACTCAAGAGGAACACAGAACAAGAAAATCACAGACTTATGACAAACTTCTTCCTCTTAGAGTGATGTGTGGCCATTTTAGCAGAGCATTGAGCATAAAGAAGTGTCAAGGAAAGATTAATATAAAGCTTGAGCAGAAAAGCTTTGGAAAAAACAATGTGGCTGTGGCCTTGCTCAATAGTGATAGGAATGCATCAAGTTCTTTGTCTTTCTGCTGAAAGGTTAAGTAAATATGCACAAATATGTTTCTAATCTCTACTCCAAGATGAGTATCTGGATTGTGTCCTCCACAAGAACTGGAAGCTGGTCCCTCAGGATCCTACTTACACTCAACTTCCAAGAAAGAAAGTTTGTCAAGTGGCCCCAGTAAATTTTATTTTGTATAAAAGCTCTGCTCTTGGAGAGGTTTGCTTGAGGTTTTTTTGAGCTTCTGGCCTTTCGCCAAGATTAAGGAGACATAAGCACTCCTCCAGTAGTCTCTAGATCAAAGGACTTTGTTTAGTAGAGTTGTTTTGCTTATCCATGCAACAGTCATAATGTCTGTCAGAGAAGTGAAGGGAAAGTGTTCCTTGGGTAGCCTTATCATGCTACACCATCACCCAACCAACTTGAGACCCCATCTGATGTGAATGGGTAATTGGATGCCCCTAGTTCATTCTCTGTGTCAGTTTTGGTTCATTTTAGCACATCAGCCAATAGGAGAATTACACAAGAATGGTATATGGAGATTCTTAAAATGGAGGAGGCTGGGAGCTTGCCACTTCTGGCAAGACAAACAGCAGCTGTGAGGTTCAGTGATTGCAGACCATTGGGTACAGGTGAGGAAAATTACCTGTCACTGGGGGTACTGGGGCCAGCTGAGCCCCTCATCTGCAAACTGTACAGAAAAGAGGAGAGTCATAGACCCTGGGGACTGTCCCCTGGGTAGGACAGAGAGACCCAAATCCTAGTCTGACCTGGTCCTCTGTTAGCCCATGTTGAACTAGAGAAGGATAAGAAGGACTGAAAACTAAATAAAATCTCAAGAAAACATGAACCTGATGCTTACTGGGACCTTCTAGGAAAATCAGCAGGGAGTGTAACATCACCCCCAGTAGTGGAAGATGCAGCTAGGGAGTACGTAGGCCAGTTGGGCATATAAAAGTTTGTAACATCCTAGGATGGCAGAGGGAGTTGGCCAATGCCGTTGAAAGGCTTAGTTTGAAAGATCACAATTCTGGGGAGCATCCTGGTGACTGCAGAAAGGCAAACATTGCACCTGTCTTCAAGAAGGACAAAAACAGGATGTAAGGAACTAGAGACTGGCCTCCCTGGAAAGCTTATGAAGCAAATCTTACTCAAAGCCATCTTCAGGGACATGAGGGACACAATGACTTGGAACATGCATCATGGGTTTACTTAGGGAAGGTGATGCCTGACCATCCCTGTTGCCTTCTGCAGTGAGATGAACGGCTGTGTGGATAAAAAACAGAATATCCCTTTTGCAAGGGCTTTGGCGTGGTGTCTGTTAGTATCCTGATAGCCTGCTACTAGTAGATAGTGGAGGCACATAGGCTGGAGAAATGGAGAAAAGCAGGTGGGAAATTCTTTGGACCTTTAGGTCCAAAAGATAATAATGATGTGAATTTCAGCTGGTGTTCCTCAGGGATTGGTACTTGACTCAGTATTGCTTAATGTCCTTATTAACAACATAAATTATAACACTGAGTATGCTCCAGCAAGCTGCTCACGGTACCAAATCAGGGTGGTTGACATCTTGGAGAGCAGTGCTGCTTTTCAGAGGAAGCCAGAAAGGTTGAAGAAGTGTGCTGGCAGAAATCTCATGAAGCTCAACAAAGACAAATGCAAAGTCTGACATTTTAAAGGATAATCACATACAGCATCCAGGCTGAGGACTGGCTGCATGGGTGGGTAGGAAGCAGTTTTGCAGGAAAAAACCTGGGGATCCTGGTAGAGAGCCAATCCTGTATTGAGCTGTGATAGCAGGGATGTAGTCAGCAGGTCAAAGAAAGTGGTTATTCCACTCTGTCTGACGTGTGGTGCTGCAGCTGCAGGACTGTGTCCAGTTTTAATTCCCCAAAATACTGGAGTACTGCAGTGGGGTATAGAGAAAGTTGGAGGCTGAAATACACGACCTATGAGGAGATGATGGAGCTTGGCTTTCAGCTAGAAAAGAAGGGAAAATCCTGTTGGTTTCTATGTCTGTCTAGTAGTAAAAAAAGATGGATCCAGTTCATCTCAGTGGATGGAAAAAGGAATGACAAGCAGTAACACGAACCTGAGATGTTCTGACTTGTAGAAAAATACTGCTGCTGTCAAGAGCAATTAAACACTGGAACAAGAACCCTAAAGGATGGTGGAATCTCCCATCACTGAAGATGGTAGAAACTAACTGGACAAGTCTCTGAGCAATCTGTTCAACCTGTTCTACTTTTCATGGGATGGAAGTCTCTTTTGACCTACACGATTCTGTGATTCTCTTTTAGTTATGATGTTTTAATGACTCCTGCATCTGTAAGTTAATAAGTAATAGTAAAACTTGCTAAGCTTTGGAAAAGTAGGGAAATGGGACCTTAATTTTTTAATTGACCCCAAAAAAAGTAAGAAAGGGAGCTTTCAATGAAAAAGCAAGGGAATGGAGGGAGGCTTAACTTAAAAAGGTCTGTTAATACTCTTCCAGTTATGAAAAAGTCAATTACTTGGGTTCTCAAATTTCTTTGAAGAGCAGCTGCATAGTTACATTACAGGCATTAATTTAATTTAGTGTTGTGTTGCCTTGATTCAGCAACATTTGAAAGACTTCAGGATGAATAATGAATGTAGTGATGCAAAGAATCAAGGGAGGTATTTGCAAAGCTTAGAATTGAGGTGCCATATGAGTGCCGACATCCATACATGTTCTAATTTAACTGCATTGGTAGTACTTTGAAGATTAATATGCTCACATTGCTGAGACTTTTCTTGAAAGGCTGTTTACGAAGTTGTGTAATTTTTATTTTTTTTTTCCAGTGTACTCATTACCATGACCTGTTGTTTGGCTCTTGCGTTTGGAGATCAATCCTTTTAAAAATGCTGGGTCATGTAACAGTATTTAAACAGCTTTTAAGCAATCAGGTCTCTGGCCCCTTAATGGCTGTGGGTGTTTAGGAGGAGGGGGGTTCTGTATCAAGACAAAATTAGAATGTCAATGAGTGAAAATATTTTCAATCTCCCTTGTTACTGTTATTTGTCGTCGATGAGCATGGATGTTTCCCTTAAGGTGCTTAAACAACCCTCGTCTGGTTTTATTTTTACATCTACTGCTGAGAAAAAAGGGATTGTTTTGGTTTGTTGAATTTTTCATTTGATTTTTATTGTTTTGGTTTTCGCTTGTAGTTTGGGGTTTTTTATTATTTGTACTGTAAATTACAGTTCTGTTCACTGTTTTTCTTCACCAGTGTATTGAGACGTACTGTTACTCTTCTTACTCAGTTGGCAAAAGAGATGGCATCTCATTCAGCTCTGGAAACACAAGTAAATGATGCTACTGAAGCAGCCAAAAAATACATGGCCGAGAACGAAAGGCTGCAGGAGGTATCTTCGAGCTTCTTCAGTAACTTTCTTATACAGCAAGTAATTAGTACAATGTACTCTGAGGCTGGTTTGCTAGGGAATGCTTGTTCATTTTTTTTCCTTCTGGTTGAAGAAGGAAGAAAAATATTTTTACAATATGTGATTCAGAATACTGAAAACAAATTATAGTAGCATTTTATTAGCAAAGGAAACTGAATTGAACCAAATAAATGAAGTTCTGTCTTTCCAGTACAAATTTCATCAAAGTAGTAATAGATTCTTAATATATCTCTCTTAATTTAGTCATAACAAAATAGAGGGAGATACTACTTTTATTCCTTTTATTGCAAACAATTGCCTGTTAAGGTCAAGGCTGTAGCAGTCCAGGATGAAAAAGCCTACTATATAACTGTTTTCATGCTGACTGTTTCTTCTTAAATGTATTTTCTGACTTGTAAAATTATTTTTTTGTATTTAATGTATTTTGTATTTTTTTCTTTTTATGGTAGGTTAGTCAATTTCAGAATACTTCCCTTTCTTAGTTGGACACTGTTGTAGTACTAATGAGAATACTACCAAAAATTTCTTACTTAAAAAAAAACACCAACAGACTGAAGAGATGTTATTTTTATGCAAAGAATGATTAAGCTGTGGTTCAGTACATAACTGGATTGAGGAAGGAAAGTCATCAAAGATAAATGTATGAAATCTTTTCTTGTAACTGATTAGTTTGACTTCTGTTTGAAGAGACTGAACCATAAGCTAGAGTTTAGACATGTAGACATACAAAGACTTTTAGAGTCTGGCACATGGTCAAAACAGAATTTCCTGCAGGTGTATGCAGGTTTCCTTCCAGTCTAAAGCAGTTTCTGTGGTTACTGGCACTGTCATTTTTTTGTAATAAATCTTCCTACGAAAATTCTGGACAAAAAGTACTAGAAGGGATACAAAAAATCCTGTTGTGTGAGAGGTGTTGTAAAACAAGGATCATGAGTCTGTGTTAGGTGTTTCCCAAGTATAAAATTATTCCAAAATTTTGGGATTTGGTATTTTGTCAAAATGATCCGAATTCCTTCCCTCAGCCATGGAATTTGTCTCTTTACTGCCTATGGGGACTTTTTTTTTTCTTCTCTATCCTGTTGGGATTTTGCCAAAAGTCCTCTTTTTTGTTCTGCTTACACATTCTCTTAGCTGCTTGTAAATGATAGCCAGAAATTGGAAACTGGGGTCCTGTCTATTTTTATTTGTGTGTTTGATTGCATGGTTTGCAAAAACACAAGTAGTCACAGGTACAGGCTGGATCTCCATCGTAATGGACATGGAAAGTGTTCAGGGTTGGAATATTTTAACTTTATAGACATCTTATGGCTTAGGCTTCTCTGTGGCTTGGCCCCTGCATTTGTGTTTATTTACAAGTGTGCTTCATTCCACTGTCAAAGAGAAGAGCAATTGTACATAAGGCACTGGCTGCAAATATAAATACTGTGAGTTAAATAAATATATTAATACTCTGATGTGCAAGGTCTGCACCATCACCTGTTCAGAGGTTCCATGGAGCACAGGATTTAAGATGAAACTTCACAGAAATAGCTATTTGCATAGTAATAGAAAGAGTTGAGCACAAAGCAAAGAAGACAGTTGACTATGGTTTTGTTACCAGCAGCTAAATGTCATCTCAGCTCTTTGATTAAATAGTTTCTGGAAATTCTTTTTCAGCTCTTTTCCTTGGATTGTTTACCAGTTTTTATAAACAGTTCTTTTTCGTCTTCCTAAAATAATCTTTCCCCTTTGCTCCTGCCTGTGCCTGGTAAGCTCTGATATTGCTAGTTTACCTAACAGCAGTTTGTCTCAGTTGTTTTATTTTTCTTTTTCCTGTTAAGCATTTACCACTTTTTTGGCTATTACAGAGATGAAGTGTGGTTAGATAGTACAAGCTTTATGAGAAAAGGGTCTTGTTATGGGATCTAATCTTATACCTTAGGGTGTGTAAGTGTAGTAGTGCCAACATTTTTGGAGTACAGGAAATACATGGAATACATTGCTCTTGTGTCAGGTGTTAACAGTGCTCTTCCTGGATCCCTTTCTAGTTTTTGTCTTGAATTTCACTGGAAATTGAATCTGGATCTCGGAATTATTCTGAAGATTGAAGTAGCTGCAAACCTACAAGGAGAGAATGAGAATAAATTATTAGAACCAGTTGCACATAAACATGGCAACATTGTCACTGACAGTCCCAGTGTGTATCTTCTGTAAAATGCATTTTACAACCTAAATGAAAGCTGTACACTTGATGCAGACATGCAGAGTATTCTTACACAGGAGATAACAGATAACACCATTCTATTACAAGTATGCCATCGCCTGAAAGACTGAGCTTGTTTATTTCCCTTTTTTTTTTTTTAATTTGGGAGGATTTTTTTCTAGAATTACTATTTGCCTGTATCAAGTTGACATTTGATGAAACCTAATGCTTTGCAAGGTCAGGGTTAACATTCCCTGGATATTTTGCATTAATATCAGACTAATGAAAATAAAACTAATTGTAGCAACTGTGTTTTTTAATAGGCCTTGAGTGGAAAAGGAAATGGTAAAAAGAAAGAGTCAACAGATGCAACTGAGAAGAAGTTGAAGGAGGAAGTTGAACATTTGAAAGCAGAGCTGCAGAAGACATCAAATGGTGAGTATTAGTTAGGACTTCCTTACAAATAAGAAAAGGATGATTTCAATACTGAATGTCAAAAAAATACTCTAGGCATAGCATGAACTAACTTCATCTCTTTCCAGAACACTTGGCATGGGGTTTCTTTGCATTTGACTAGGAATTGACAAAACATGCCATTGCCATCCCAATATTTTAGTGAATGTATTCATTATGAAAATATGTAATGTGTAATTGGAACACCTTAGTTAAGTTGTAATGGTTAACAAGTTAGACTGATACATTTAGGTGGTGTTGACTTGTCTTCATCAATGACATGACCAGGATATGGAATCATTTCCAGGTTGCTTATAGGCATCGGTTTGATCTTTCATGTTGTGCATAGTAGCCACTCTCCCTGTATAAAATGGGGAGGTATTGTGGTTGAGGTTATTTGCTAACATAGGGTTTCTGTCAGACAGCAGACAAGTCCTTGACTAGTATTCTAAATTTATTTAGAATAAATTCTGCAGCTGAGGTGCTAAGATGTTAGCTTTTTTAATATTTTTTTTTTTGTTTACAAGGAAACATACCTTGCAATTTAGAACATAATACTTTTGTTAGCAGCTTCCGTGTTCAAGGTTTAGGTTGTCAAAACTGCTTTGCAGCTCAAATTGAGATAGAAGCAGATTTTACCTGTTTGGTTCTGTTTTAGTGGGATCTCTCATGGTGTTTGGTGCCCATGAACACCTCCTCAAATGAAATCAGTGTTTTTAAGATAACACTGCCTGCAATTTTGTAAACATTAATCAGATCTTCAGACTGTAACAAAAATACAAATTTTCTTGGTACGAGATAGTATGTTATCATCAATATATAGCCCGACTTTCACATTGCCTGGCACTGCTACAACACTGTAAGAATAATTTTTTCAGTAATATTTCATTAATCCTTTTTCATTGTCCACTGGGAATTCAAATAAAAAATGTAAACCAGCTGTTTTCAGCTGGGCTTGAAGCAACAAGAATCTTTAAATAGAGAGTCTGATTAGTTCACATTCTCAGGCATGTTTCATGGTGGGTTTTCCCCTCTCCTGCTGTTTTCTTGAAGAAAGCGGGAGAAAGTGCCTTTGAAGTGACAGGATCAATGGAAAATTTAAATGCATATGTTTTATTTAAACTAACTGGTGGTATGTAATACTAATATAATGTAAGCTTTTCAGTCAGGAATGCTAGAGAAAGCTAAGGAATAAATAGATTTACCTCATGCTGCTTCAGCTTCATTCTCCCCATGGGATGTTGTCCATCCAAGAGATGTATAAATTAAGGCATGCTTGAATCTTTTGTTAGGGCAAAAGTGGGAGAGAAGGTCTTTCGTAGGAGTGAATAGGAAAATATTTACAGCCCTTCTCCTGATGCCACCCCCCTCATTGCCAAAAACCTCATGGGTGGTATAGGAATTACCATGGCCAGCTAGGTGGTATTGAGGTATGTCTGTCTTACCTTATTGTAAGTTTTCTTATATATTATTTTGAGCAAATTGATAGCCAGAAAACTTTAAGTACTTGGCAAGAGCAACCACATCTGTAGACACAGCTTTCAATAGAGTGCTAGAGAACATGAATGAAATTTACTGTAATCAGTGGAAATTCCTGTAACTGGGTAGGTGAATGTTGACTGTCATGTTCACTAAGTGTGAGCAATGTATTACACAAAATGAAAGCTGAGATTGGAAAGTTTGTTTTGCCTCTTCTAAGCAATTTGTTTCATGCTACTGAGCTCACATGACTAAAGTAACTTTGTTTGTGTCCGTAAAGTCCAATCCATGAAATTGCAGGGGGAGAGTGAAGATTGTAAAGGGTATAATACCTTTTAATGAAACAAGACAAAACTAGTATAAAAATGAAAACTTTAGTGGTTTTGATTTTTGAGGTTTTCTTCTTGATTATTTTTCAGGTATAGTATTAGTCATAAATTTGGATTTTGTTCTTGTTTGGGGGTTTGTGTTTGCTGCTTGAAAGGAAAAACTTCTTTTTTACCAAAAGCACTTTCAAATATCCATTGCACTGGTCTGGGACGCTTATTAAACTGCTGATGCATGGTAATATATTATTTTAGAGTAGGCCATGAGTGGAAAGATGGGTTAAGTCAGTATAGTGGCAGCCAGGAGGAGTCCTAAATGTACACATGCTTCACATTTAAGAAAGCAGTTTAGTGTCAGACTAGTGCTATGACTTCAAAGATCATGCAAATTTCCTGTAAAGTTTTGAATCAGTATTTACAATTGGCAGAGGAAATACTGTATGTCTGCTCTTTCTGAAATTCTGACTAAAATGATAGGCAGATTATTGCAGACTTTCAGGAGACTCATCTCTAGTTCTTCAGCTTTCTACCTTTTAGAGAAAACATAGATTACTTTTTTCCTCACTTAACAGTGAAATCTTGAGTTAAGAAGACTTTTTTCCACCTCCTGGGCTTTGAACAAGTGGGAAGGAAGAATCAAAATACAAGACTGAGCAGTGAAATTAGTAAAATCTGAGGAAAAGTTGGAAATTAATTTTAAGGTTTTTGACCAAATTTTGCTTTCTTTTCAGGCTTGGCTTTTCTATTACACTTGATGCCTTTTTTTGCTTTATTTTGGAAATGAAGCAAAGAAGGCTAGTTCCTCACTACTCTATTGCAGACCCCTATATTGTTGTCAGGGCTTTATAGGCACCCAGCAGTGGGGCTAGCACTTTGAGAGCCTAAATCCATTTTTAGCATACCTAGACATGTAATAACATGACTGTTTAGAAACCTTCTGAAATGGTATTTTATTGATACTTCTGTATTATGAAAATGTCTCATTGATATCTAGAAATAAATGTACATACTTGTAGCAATATCCAGTACAGATGTGAGAATGTTTCTTCTGCTACACATTATTCATATTTCTAACAAAATATTGATTCAGATAATCAAAGGTTCTCAGTATGGCTACTGGCCTAGGACCAATAGGAGTTTTCTGGGGAAAGAAGACATGCTATGATACTGTTTCACTTTGATGATTTCGAAAACTATATTAAAAAAATGCAACAAAATAAATTACCTGCAACTGGGCATGAAGTTAGATCTAAGCAAAGTTCCATAAAACCTTTTGTCCTTACCACAGTCCTTGTGTTCGGGCAGGAACAGGGATTCATGAAATATGTACTGGCTCACCAAAGTAATTTAGGTGCTTTTGAACTTGACTTCAACTTTTTCTGAAAATAGTCTGTGTATATATTGTTGTCATAGGCATGTAGTGGGGCAGGAGGAAATTCTAATGGAACTTCTATGCATCCTTTAAAGAGTTTGTTTTGTGTACAGACTGTCACAAATGTTCTTTGTTTCATGGTTGCAGAGTGTTGTGCGAGACAGGAAGAGAGCAATGGTTCATGTGGAGGGCTGGTTTCGAAACAACTGTTGGCTGTTCTAGAAAGTATGCATGTACAGATATACATCTCTCACTTAAATGTGAAGATTACTACATGTTTGAAAGGTATTAAAAATATGGACATTGGGAATACATTTCATAAAACTGTTACTGCAAGGGAGAGTTCAGTTTGGCCTTGGTGTTGCTGGGTAGGCTTGTGCCATGTATGAAAACTATGCTGAGCTTCACTGATGCACTCCACTTTTTAAAAACAAACAAGTTTAAAGAGTTGGCCACAGTCTTGTTATTTAGCCAGTGGCAGAGGGAAGTTGAGAAACAGTGTCTGTCTTACTTAACCTTACTTTTTACAAAACAGCGAGATGCTAATCAAGGGTGGGAGCTATTGCAGGTGTCACATGCAGCAAAAGTTGATACTCACATTTGTTGTTTGGAAGGGATGGCTGCATACAGCAAGCTTGGGTTTATTATACAAGGCTGCTTATGCCATCTGACAATGCTATAACATCCCTTTTGTAACACAATTTCATTTGAGGTTGCAAAAGGTACTTGAAGCAAATTTGTAAATTCTTTGGCCCTGCCTTCTGATTTTAAATTCTGACCATTATATCTTAAGAAGAGAATTCAGAATTAGTATGGAATTACTTGACTAGAGTTGTGTTCTCAGCCTTACAGTGTATTTGTTGGCAAATCTCTTGTGTTGTCAGTGCCTAAATTCTTAAATGTGAATAGCTCTTTTTTAACTTGAAAACTCTTTTAAGAGAGGGCTCTTTTTTACTCTTCAACTAGTCTAAATCATTTGGGTCGTAGGCTTGTATTGTGAGCAATGCTAATGAAAGTTCCAGATCGTTTCCTTAGTAGCAAGCACTGTAAGTCAAGTGATTTAGTCAGACTGGGACTAGTAGCTGTGCAAGGAAATGCCCAAAGAATCATTGGTTGTTTTTTGTTGCTGTTTGGTTTTGGCTTTAGTGTTAGGTTCTCCATACTTGTCAAAATGAGAAGATCATAGAAATGCTACAGCTACTGGGCTGTGTAATATAGCTCCTCAGAGCAGTTTTATTCCTCATCGTTAGAATTCAGAGCAATCTGAAGTAATCTGTCTCTCTTGGAATAGGATTCAGAGAACATGGTGAACGGACAAGTTCTCTACTTTTCCCAGACCATACATGTTAAGTTAGTTTATGGACCTTCAGTCACACGTAAATGTAAAGGGGTAAAGTTTTCCACAAATGTCTTCCATTGAAACACTGTCATAGGAACAGTTGATTTTTCTTTGAAGGGAAGGAAAAGGAATGAAAAAGGATAGCCTACCTTTCATAGTACCAAGGCTGGATTCTGGGTTTGGAACTTACTGATTATTCCTCTCATTGGGTGCATTAATGTAGAAGCGGCATTGTCCTGGTTTGAAGGACAGGTGTCTGCTAAGGAAGGCAGGGGACCTCCCTTGGAATGAAAAAAAAATATTGTAACCCTTTCCCTTCGAATTATCGTAATTCTGAAATTAAGGGGGCTCACAGGCAAAGATATGGGGAACGGAATNGGAAATGCCCAAAGAATCATTGGTTGTTTTTTGTTGCTGTTTGGTTTTGGCTTTAGTGTTAGGTTCTCCATACTTGTCAAAATGAGAAGATCATAGAAATGCTACAGCTACTGGGCTGTGTAGTATAGCTCCTCAGAGCAGTTTTATTCCTCATCATTAGAATTAAGAGCAATCTGAAGTAATCTGTCTCTCTTGGAATAGGATTCAGAGAACATGGTGAACGGACAAGTTCTCTACTTTTCCCAGACCATACATGTTAAGTTAGTTTATGGACCTTCAGTCACACGTAAATGTAAAGGGGTAAAGTTTTCCACAAATGTCTTCCATTGAAACACTGTCGTAGGAACAGTTGATTTTTCTTTGAAGGGAAGGAAAAGGAATGAAAAAGGATAGCCTGCCTTTCATAGTACCAAGGCTGGATTCTGGGTTTGGAGCTTACTGATTATTCCTCTCATTGAGTGCATTAATGTAGAAGCGGCATCCTCACCTCCTGCCTGCTCATGCAATGACTTGGTGGGAGGTGTCAGCTGTGGGGGCTTGCTGCCAGTCCAGCTGTTGTGCTCCCCTGAGGCAAAGTAACAGGCCAGCTGGAAGCCAGAAATAATAACTGAGTGTATTGTGCACACAAAGGATCTCCTGTTTCCTGCTGGATCCGTGTTCGTGTGATAGGATCCGTATGACAAACTGTACCTGATGGACTCGGCTGCGCTGCGGTGCTCGTGCAGAGGAGTTGGGCACTGGTGTGTGGACACTCTGGTGCTTCACAAGGCATCCAGAGAAATTGGTGCACTGAGAATTCACGTTGTCAAAGACGTGATGCTCCTTTTCATTGTGCGGCCCCAACAGGAATGAGTCTGGATTTGGTGGTTTGTTGATGTTTTGGGGTTTTTGTCCATAGCCAACACAGGTGGAAAGGACAATCTGTTCTTGGCTTTTTCTTCTTCTAGGGTTAGGTGAGGTATTTTTGTCATACATCTGTTTTGGTCAAAACATTAAAACAATGCAGTAGCTTGTTTGAGTTCTTGATTTGTAGATACTTTTAGATATTTTGTTCATGTTTTAGAGATAAAGTAGTTTTTAGTTGCAACTAGAGTACTGCTGTTATAAATAACTAAATAATATTAGATCAATAACATTGAGTTGCAACTTCTTCAGCAAGGACATTAATTTTTACCATACTATGTACAGGAATGTTAAAAGCAAGATTTGTCTTTCTAATTAGCAGATTCTTGGAGAAGTGAAATAGCATATGTTTATGGTTTTTTGTCTATAATTTAAAATTCAGAAGTTTATCAAATTGTCATAAGTTTATTTTATTGATTTCCAAATTTTACTACTGAATATTTTAAACAGTATTGAGATCAGAGAGAGAATAAATGCATTGGAGTTTGATTTCCACACATGTGACAAGTCAAAGTTGCTCCAAATACCAAAACCTTCAGAAAATTTGTATTGATGTTGTCAAGAATGACTTAAAGGATGAAGGAAAACTTTGTAGGAGTATGGAAATGAAAGAAAAGATTTAAAGAGAAGGGATGAATTTTTAATCATGTTGGAGTCAATAGACAGAAGCGTTATTGACTCCAGTAAATCAGAACTTCAGAGTAGGTAAAAGTCCTGTTACAGGAAAACCACTTGCAGAGTTCTGAAATGAGAATTATTTTTCATCCATATGTTCAAATTAATTACATAAAAATAACAGAAATTCTGGGGGAGGGTGTTCTCCTTCTTGCATGTAGGAGAGTGGTTAAATCTCATTTCCTGATATTTCAGGAACTAGCACCCAAAGAGAAATGTGGTTCATACCAGACTGCGTGTAGCTCAGTGCTTAACACAAACCACATCTAGCTCCTCATCTTTTTAGAACAGGCTTCTAGAGGTGCTGCTATTCTTCAGTGCCATGCACCTCCGGGAAAGAAGAGTCTCTCTCAGGGAGCTCACAGTCAAAGGATAGATTCACATTTCTGGAACAAGGAAATTTGCAAATGTTCTTTTTTTATTTGTACTATCAAATTTGGTTGTTTGGGTTTAAGTGGCCATGTGAGGCAGCCTTACTAGGTCATTAACAACATTTCTTTGTTTTCACATGAATAGATCAAGATTTAGACTATGCCTGTAGTAGCACATCAGTGAAATATAACGATCCCTGAGATACCTATAGCAGAGGAATATGAAAATGTCTAAATGACCTTATATAACAGCTTAGGACTAATGACTCTATGACACTTTGTGCTATTTTACCCTGCATTGTAAAATAGCCCCTGTGGAGTCCTAGGCTGTTTGGTACTGCAGCATAGATGTGCTCTCAGTTTGTGTTGAGATGGAGTAGAGTAATAATTACTTTTTCTCATGTTAAAAACCTGTTCAGAGTTGTTTATTCACCCACCACCATTTATGCCTTTTCATCCATAAACTGATGTTGCTAATCAATTAACTCATGCATGGTAAAATACAGAACAGGGTGAAAAGGTGAGGTCAGTGCTTCTGCAATCATGTATTATCTTCCTCCTTGCCATATTTTGTAGATGGTCTCAGTTGCTGTGTGAAAATCTTGCCTAGTATTTGAATTCCCTCCTCTTTTTAAGAGGTCTGACAGATTTGATTTTGGAGTTGCAGAGTTTTGTTTTTCTAGATTTGTCTCCTGCAACATGACAGAACAAACCCTGTAGTCATCACTAACTAGTTACCTCTTTCAGTATTGGTCTGACCCCTACCTTTCTTACAGCCTTCCTGTTCCTCATGCTGATCTTTCTGAACATTGGCCATTCTCCTTCTGTTCCCTGTCCTCACCTTCTCTTCCTGTGCCCATCTGTGATGCTGTGTTTTACATTCTAAGCTTTTTTAGAGGAAGGACTGTCTACTGCAGTGGAGCCCTAATGCAGATCTAGGCCTCTGAGGAACTGCAGGAATACAAGTAGTAATTAAAACTCCAATTCTGATATTTTACAGCTTTCCATAAGGCAAAAACTGAAGAGGCTGCAGTTAAAAAGCAGTCTGAAGGCCTTAGAAGACAATATGATCATCTGATGAAAGAATTTGAACAGCTTCAGGTAGGTAGCTCTGGATCACCATACAAGCACTGTGTTTTGAAATTGTACCAGCAAAATTCTGTTTGGTGGTATTATTTTGCAGGAGAATTTACTGAAATCTTTAGGATAGCATAAAGTTACAATTGGCAGCATTCCTTAAATTTCTTCAAAACAGTAGAATTTTGTTTTGCAAAGTTATTAGCATTTTCTTTTTTGCACTTCGGTTGACAAAGCTCAGGTTATCATTAGCTTCAATTTTACTGTTACTTGGAAAATAAGATTCAGATGGTTTTGCATGTGATGATCAAACTGAAATACTGTAAGAAAACTATAGGAGTTGTGTGTGTGATGGATGGAGTATATACATAATTTATAAAAGTAATTTTATTTTGTTTGCTCTTAAAACATGCTTTTGCAATCCTGGATTATAAATGTTGCAATACTGTTGATACACAAGGATAAAAAACCCAATAAAAACAGCCTAGGCTAAAAACAGGCTACTATAAAATTCAAACTGAAGTACAAAATAATTTTTAAAAATCCAAACCATATTAAGCAAAAGTTCAATTAGCTGTTTGATATAGTTTCTTATCTGCATGGCTATAATACCCATAAAATACACAGTAAGTATTTCTGGTAGAACTGGGAGGCTGTATGTTTAAGTTGTCTGACAGGTGTTCATATGCTCCATACCTAACATCTGTCTCGAGCAAAATTCAGTAAAAATGAAAGTTAGCCTATTTACAGGTAATGGTTTTGGGAGAAAATAAATGATCACTAAAATTATGGTGACCTGCTTTGCAAGAAGAGTTGTTCAGTCCTGTATTAATAAAAAAAAGGCAATTTTGACCTGCTTATAATCTTTTTTTTTCCTGTACTCTGTGAAACCACTTACTCATTTCCAGCCTCACCCTGTACTCCTATAGAGATTGCTCAACTGATCTCTGTGTTCAAGACGTCCATGCATGGCCTGTCCTTGTTGTGCTTCCCTGTGTAATGAGCCATAGTAGTCCTGCTGCATTTCTAACAGACTTGTGGTCTAAAACACACATCCTTACCATCTTCTGTTTACCTCTGAGTGGAAAGGACAGAAGGTACTGAGCACACAGTAGATGTAGCTCCCAAGGATAAATGATAGCAGAAAATGTTTTCTGCTGGGTTTGCTGCACAGCTCAGCTGTAACACCAAAGGGAGCAGAACTGGGCTGCACAGCCTTGACTTCGGGCAGCAGGAGCTCAGGTGTTGTGTGGGGTAGTGTTGATGGGACTGCAACTTAGAAAGGTGAATGGTGAACAAATCAGGTGTGACTGCAAAGGAGTAAAATGCGGTGTCTGGAGTCAGTGGTTTATGATCTTGCCAAACTTAAATAATTTTTAATCTGTCTCTTTCCAGCAACGTTTAAATAAAGCAGAAGATAAGAAAGACCTGTAAGTGCATCTAGGATGGATGGCATCGCTACAGTTGCTTGAATAAGAAAATTCTCATGCTGTTGCTGTTCCTGATGCATACCTGAAACAAAACTTGATTTTTCAGAAAAGCACATGCATTGCAGGTCACTATTCAGCTTCCTCCAATATCAGTTGCCAAAATGCTCTGTGTTGCAAATAAAATGTTAAGTGGCTTACCAGATTTACCATGGAGTTTGTCACTGCTCTCGTGAGGAGAAACTCAAAAATCTTTGACCTCCACCTGGAACAACCTGACTGCTTTCCAAGCTTCTGCCTTCCATAATGGTAACAGATCAACATTTGCTTGTAGCATTTGAGTGAGGTGTATCACACCAGATCATAAAAATGCAATTACTTAAACCTCCTTTGCAGCAGCTGTTGAGTTGAAGAAGGCTGAAAGCTTTTTATCAGTGGAAAACTGAATGACAATCAATCTAAGGAAAATAAAGAAAAATTGCATTTCTAAATCCACCTCACTAGCTTGTGACTTTCACCTTAGCCACATGGATTTGAGCGTACTTTAACAAACAATATTTTGCATGCGTCTGGTTTATTTTTCTTTAATATATTGGGATATTTCAGTCTTGGATTAGCTGGTATTAGCAGTCTTTATTTTTACACTGTTTACATTGGTTTACTCCTTATGTACCACCTAACTTCTTTTGCCTCGCTAAGTAAAAATCCTTTTTAAATGTAGATAGTTTGGTTTGTTTTGTTTTCATGGATACAATACCTCAAATAAATGTGTACTGTTTTGCATAAGACCTTTTTGGTATTCAGAAAGTTGTTTTGAGTTTACTTGTTAGTTGGTTCCAGTTTATATTTGAAAGTTTGATATGTTTGTTATATTAAAGGGATTGTTTAAGTTCATGGTTTCTGGAATTATTCTTGTAAATCTCTTGCAATATACTGTGTCATCACAGTTCATAGTTTTATGCACTAGGAACAAAATACACTTCTAACTTGGTGATGCTTAACTCTTCTTGAAAATACAGTCTTTGTAGTGGTAGTTTTGATTGCTCTAGAAATAGGATTTGATTAGCTTAGAATTTAAACACAGCTTATCAAGTAGTATAAGGCATAATAACATACTATATTAAATAAGAATGCATATGTTTTTGAAAAATACTTTACCTTGCTGAAGTAGTACAGAGTATGTTTTCAGAGATTCTGTGACAGTCAAATTTTTTTTTATTCATATAAAAACTTCTAGGAAAAGTTACAGATTTTTCATACCTGCATACACACGTTTTGAAGATGTACTTGAATGCATCTTTGGAATTTTTTTTCCCACTGCTTTCTGAAATATTTAAAATTTTGGTGGAATGTTATCTCCAATCAGCACCAAAGACTGGTTGGAAGCCTAGGAGGTATAAAAAGTGCTGGTTTTAATAACAGAACAAAAAATCTCACATATGTTTCTCATTTCAAGACACCAAACAAAAGCAAGTAACTCTTGCTTATTAGTTACTGTTCTCTACCCAGATTTCAAACATTTCTTCTGCTAGTATAACTAGATAATTAGGTAGAAAATTAGAAACTTACAATGAATCGTGCACTATGCTTTTCATGCTTAAAAATTTATCTTAAAAAATAACATGGAATAAAAACTGGATAGCTGCGAATGCAGTGATAGTACTGATATTCCTCCTTGACAAGGAACTCGGAATGCTTTGTGTAGTTTTTTGCTGTATAGCATGACTGAAGTGTGAAGGAGTGCAGGGTGGTATATGCACTGTTCCTTTGGAGCTGGAATGAGGCTGGGTATTTTCAGACATGCAACATGCATTCAACACATGATACACAAATGCTGTAATACATTACATAAAAAACTTTGATGTTGGGCCACAGGGAAATGTTCCCTGTGTTAGAGATTCCTTAAACACACACTTTGTATTTTGCTTTCATTCACTTCTTCTGTCATGTTCATTACTTGGATCCTTTGTCAGGTTTCCCTGTCACAGAGTATGACCATCATCATTTTTATACTATTACATTGTGGGTGGTCACACACATTTGACTGAGTTGCATTATCACACTTTCAGCTTCTTGGAGTCCCAGACTTGTTCACAGAAAAATAGCCTTTTGTTACTCAGATTAAAATTATTTTGTAGTATCTGCTATGTAGAACCCTGTTCTTGGAAAGAACACAGGGTTTTTCTAAAATTGTAAGTCTAAATAGTATATCTGGAAATTCTAGTAGATGGCAAATCCTTGTGAATACTTTGCATTTGCCTTGTTTGACATTATATGCTTTCAGGGCCTGTGGGAGTCTGGGTTAATCAACTTTAAGTACAGTTCTCTCACTGGTAATGTTTTAAGTTATGGTTGATATACAGGGAAAGAATGAATCAAAATTTCTTGCTTTTATCTCCTGATCATCCAGGCTGGTGGGTCACGTTTTGGTCACATGTGCCTGTGTTGTGGGACAGAGTTGAAAAAAGTTAGATCTTCGCTAATACTGGTGGAATCAAAGTTACTTTTGTGTTCATGTTGGACACTTAATTTATTCTGAGTAGGTCTCCAGAAGTAAGAATTCTGAGTTCTTTATACTCTAAATAATGTCAAATTGCCTGGTTGTTTTGGAGCCTTTTTTCCCTCTTTACAAAAGTAGAAATGTGAATTTTCTGTACTTCAGTGGGGAAGCATGAGAGACATTATTCTAAAAATATTTGCATGAGTTTAACTGATAGTAGCTTTCAAAAAAAAATTGAGGGGCGTTTCCATATTTTTTTCATAAACCCCTTTTTCTGCTGAGTCAAGAAAGCAGTGAGGTCATGGTGGGTGGATGAGAGCTGACCTGAATATTAATAGACCTGACTGCATGCTTTGGTGTTACCTTAAATGAAAGCACCTGTAGCTAGGCAGGATGTTTTTCCCTGTTGCTATTTTTGCAACAAACATGCAACAATACATCTTCCTTAATAACATAAATCGTGCAGAGTCTTTACAGAAAATGTGCCCTTGCATTAGCACTCTGTGTTTGCTGCCACAGTAGTCCCTGGCTACATAGCCTCATTGAATAGACACTGTGCTTTCCTAGCTTCTTGTAAAGGGTGAAAGCTCAGCTCTTCTCAGCATTGAAGTAACATTTGTTTTTCCAAATGTGAAGTTACTGTAAAAGTACTATGTGGCTGCTTCAATTCTCAAGTGTTCCTTGAAATTCTGAATTTACTCTTTGGGACAGAAGCCCTCATTTTGCCTTGCTTTGGACAGTGTCCCCCTGTCAGCTGTAATCTGGGTCCTGTTAAAACCTAATACAAGTAATTTTACAGATAAGTGGGAAAATCGGTTATTTTATTCCAGTCCTTCTGTGCTGCCTATTGCTGTGTGCAGTTATTGTGGAATGTCTGAAAACATAGTTCTAGAATTAAGCATCCTCGGTTCAGAAATGATGTGGAATATTTTATTTTGTATTATAAAATGTAATACTTGTGTTTTGTTTATGAGGTAATGTACAAACAGGGACAAGCATTGCAAGGTGTATTTGTGAGGAAAATAGAGAGTTCCTCTAGTTTTGTGCCCACTCTGAAATGCAGCTGTGGTCCAAAGGAAGTTTTACTACCACCTGCAAGGGTAAGTGCCCTGAAAAGATTTTGCTATTCCATCTCCAGCTTTGGGAGAGCTGAGCAGAGAGGGAAGCAGACTATACAGCCCAGGACTATACATGCTAAAGGATTCCCTGCAGGACTGTGTGAAGGTGATCTTGGTCTGCATGAAGCACATCTGGGATGTTTGGATTCTCAAACATACTTGGGTGCACCAGGGTTTAGCGAGTGGCGACCTCCCCGCTATATTTAGTGACTAGTAGGAGTTAGATACTCGCTCTAGTGTGTCTGTTGGAAGGGAGGAGGTGCCAAAACCAGCTACTAGGGAACATGAATATGGGAAGGATCTCTCAAACTCATCTGGAAATTGGACACTAATTGCTGCTGTTAAAAAAGCATGTCTGCAAGACTCTTGACATAAATAGCTTTTGCTTTAACCTTTTATCCTGCTGCTTGAGGTCAGACTGACTTTGTAGCCTGATTTGATTTGTTCTTGTCTTTGAAAACACAGCTGGAAGAGGCAGTAGCTTTGGGGATAATTGTGTTTTGCAAGTTTAGCGTAATAACTTCTCACCTACGTGGTGAGACCACATGCTACATCTTACTAAGAGTGAGGTTTAAATCCCTGTTCCTGTGACTATGGAGGGAGGTGCTAAACTATTCCTTTCCTTGTGAGTTGAACAGGGCATGGAATGGACAATGTGAGAGGAAGGAAGAGAAGAACTGTTATTCTTGGCCAGTAAGGCCAAAATCTTAGGCTTTGATTCTCCTCCAGACATGACTTAGGCATTAGAGGTCTAAGGAGACAGCACACAGTGAAGTAAGGGTCTCGGAAACAGGCTGTGTATCTGTTCTAGGTTGTTTGTTTCATACCAAGTACAAAGTGAACATGAACTAATTAGAAAATAATAGCAAATAATAAGGTAAACCAAAAGGATTCAGAAAGCTGATGCAGATTTTAAGCTAAAAAAAACCTAAACACCCCTCCCCGACAAAAAAACCAACAGAAGACCTTCCACAAAAAAAAACCCCAACCAACCAAATAAAAAAGCTAAAGTTGGAAAATGTAAAACTAAGAGCCTGCCTTCTAGCTTGAAAGGTAAGAGGAATAGAGATACATCCTGAGTGAGGTCAGCATCACAGTTCAGGAACATGTTGCATCTGATTTGACACAGATGTCTCTGTGTATATGGTGTCCATTCTGAGCTAGAGTTTACAGTCTTTAGCCTCTTCCTCGAACAATTGTCTTTGCAAATTCTGGTAAATGCACTGTGTTACAGAGATGGAGTTTTTGTTTGGTATTTTTTTCCTTAAAATCTCTTATCCTTGAACTTACATACTTTAGTCCTGCCAATATGCATGGTCCTTCAGAGTTCTCATCTGTACATCACCTGCAGGGGCTCCTACAGCATCTCATCACCTGAGGTGCTGAAGCTTGGAGTACTTACTGTTCAGGCAGACATGTACTGCAGAAAACAAATTTGCAAGGAGTGTGAGTTGCAGTCAATTAATATTCTTCTGACTGTACCCTTCCTGTGTTAATTACTTGTTCAGTACTATGTCTTTTCCTCTTGATATCAATCAGTTCTCCTCCAAAATCCTAGTTATATAAATAATAAGATAATTGTAGGTTTTTGGGTATTCTAGGAGAAAATAATATGTAATACACAGCCAGTCCTGAAAACTGAGTTTATGTGGTAAGTATAGGGCATCTACATTGGAAAGCTGCAAATGATTTTGCTGTTGTTCTTTGTTTTTATGATTAGCCCAGAAGCTATTGTACCTGCTGGAGTAATTTCATTGTCTTTGTATTAAATTTAGAACTAAGATGATGTTACCACAACAGCTTTTTAAAGTTAGTTTTCAAAACTGCTTTTTATGGTGCTCCATTTTTATCTGGAGTGGATTCTAACCTAATACATAACTCAGTTTTGATGCCAGCTGAGTTTTCAGTATGTGCTTTAGTAAATGTCTATTATGTCTTTTCTAATATTATTTCCATTTCCCCATACTACTGTCTGCTAATGAGAAAATCTGAAAGCTTTCCCACTCTGGATTAAGTAACATTTACATCAGACCACTTTCCTTGTTCCTCTAGAACAAGGCAGCTTTTACTGACTCGAGTGCCATGCTTAAAAGTTTCTACAAAACATTGGGACTTGTTTTGGAAGGCTGGCTGCGTCACTGCTGGATACAACATTGCTCAGATCAAAACAGTTCAGCAATTTACCCATATTTCCTTGCAGTGCAGCAGAGGGGAAGCCATTTGCAGAATTTGGAAATCTGAACTGTGTTAACCCTACAAAAAATACTTCCAGCAAATAGCTTCTTTCCATTTTAGTAATGCTGGCTTCAACATGTGTGAAGTTAGGACTTAATTGCTTTAAAACCAACTCCATGCCTGAGAAGTTCATTGAACGAATATTTTGCTTGAAGCTGTACCCTCAGCACCTCTTTGGTGTTGGCTGAAACAGTGGCACTGATTCTTATTTCCAGAAGTCTTCTGGGTGAGATGGACACATGCTTTGCTTCACTCCTGCAAAATCTTTGCTAGGTTGTCTTCTGTACGTAAGGTAGAAGAGCTGAAATGTAGCCAGCAGTATTCAGCACACAGGACTGACTTTTTTCAGCCCCAGTCCTATCTGTAATCCTAAATTACAGCAGGGCTACCAAGGAGCTCACTCCCTACGAGCCTCCTTGTGCAAACCACAAGCCTGCAGCCCTGGGCCACCTTTTGTCCTTTCAAAGCTGTACCAAAGAGCCTGTGGGGCCTGAGCCACTTCTTCCCACCGAGGCTCCTGCGTGAGCTCAGGGTGGTTCGGAGAGCAGGTGCTGTTTATTAGGCATTTATATGTATGCATGGAGAAGACTCCCAACACTTGCGTCCTTTGGGAACTCCAAGGAGGCTCCCGTGCAGGCGTAGCAGAGTGCGAGAGCGGCTGGTCGTATCTCACCCCCTGAGGCCCGCCTTAACAGCGATCGCTTTGGCCGGCCGCCGGCGGGCAGGTGGCTCTTCGGGGCAGCTGGTGAGGGGCAGAGGCCATCACCTGTCGGCGGGGCTGGCGTGCGTGCAGCCAGCCCCGCTCGGCGCGGCCCAGAGCCATTCCCCCGACACCTGCCCGCAGGCCGCTGCCTTTGAAGTGCAGCCCCAGCCCGAGGGGACGGGCGCTGGCGGGGCGGTCGCTCCGGGGAGCGCTGGCCCGAGCAGGGCTGACGAGGGGGCACCGGGGCGGCGGGGGGAGGGCGGACGGAGGCGTCGCCCGGGCCGGCCCGGAGCCGGGTCTCTCTGTTTCCCCGTAAATAAAGCGCCGGGCCGTGGGCGGCCGTATAAATGCGGCTGCGGCGGGGCCGGCTCGCCCTGCCCCAGGCC
>VZTR01029505.1:65041-80478 GCA_013400775.1 Chaetops frenatus | reverse complement strand
CCGAGCTCAGCCACTACGTGGTGGCGCGGCCCATCTACAGCGAGTCCGGCTTCCAGGAGGAAAACGAGCGGCGGCCGCCGCTGCCCCCCACGCTCCGCGAGCGGGCGCAGGCGGCCTGCAGGTGGGTCCGTGCGGCGGAGGGCCCGCCGTCCCGGCGCCCACAAACTCCACCCGCCGAGGGATGAAGTGCCCCACACGCCGGACCGCGGGCAGGCGCATCCCTGCTGCCCTGCGTACAGCAGCTGCCCACGGGGTGCTTCCTTCAGGGATGCGCTTTTGACACCAGTAGCTGCCCTGTCCCTGTCTGGAAGACAGGACTGTGACAGTCACTGCCCCTTAAATTTAAATGTGCATCAGCTCAGTTGTCTGTCACTTTAGGGTTCTTGGGGCGCTCCAGTTGCAGCGCCGTGGGGTATGTTCATCACTTGTTTTCTCGCAGATGTTCGAGGAAAAGGGCCTTTCAGATTGCCAAGTCTTTTCTGCCCATCCTGGAGTGGCTGCCCAACTACCGGGTGAAAGAGTGGCTGATCAGCGACATCATCTCGGGGCTCAGCACCGGCCTCGTTGCCACCCTGCAAGGTAAAGCCAGGCACGCCGGCGCTCCGCTCTCCAGGACGTCCCTATAAGGGAGCCGGCTGAACACAGGGACGTTATGCAGATGGAATTACAAATCTGAGGCTTGTTATTTAATACTAGATATTAGGTATTATTGCAATAAATAATTTATTGTTTTAATTTATTCCTTTTTTCTTTCGTTGGCTAGAAGATTTAAATTTCCTTTGATGTGGTATCAAGATGTATTTAACTTTTTTCCAGGTATTTTACTTAGAGAGTATTTGATATTTAAGATTCTAATTACACTGTGATAAATCAGAAAGGTCTTATTTATCTTTCTTGGTTGTCTAAACCTATAGTTCTTCTGTAACTGCCTACAAAAATCTAGTTATTCCCCTGAAATAATGCAGTCTTGATATTTACTCCTCTTTAAAATTAATCTCATAAAATTGTTCAGGTCTCTGCAGAAGACAACCCTCAAGGAGGTGGTGATGTATTCCCATTTAAAAAAAAATCAGACTTGATGGATATTTACAGTACATGGCTTGCAGTATTAAGTTTTCCTTATTTCCTTATTCCATTTATTAGTAAAGCTTTCAGTAGATGAACAAATAGGAAAAGTGAGAGAAATAAGCAGAAATTAGTTAAAATAAGCTGCTTAAGGAACTTCAGGGGGCAGAACCATCCTGCCTGAGGCAGCATCCATCTAAGACAAGACTAGCTATAACCCTGACACATCCACCACGCTCATTTTTTTAGTCTCAGTGGAGCTCTTACACCATTTTCACAAATTTTTCGGGACTGCAGCAGGCAAAACTAGCTGTGTCAACCCTACACTTTCCCTCAATGGAAATTAAGTGTTTGCAGAAGGGGACAAAGATTTACATTGAGAACAAAGAAAGCAGTTTACGCATTCCCGATTAGCCACAAGTATTCCCTCCTGTCTGTTCCCTTGGAGCATGCCAGGAAGGCAGAGACTGGCAGAAAAAAAAGCATTACAAACTTCTGCCCCAGGCAGGGGGTGACCTGAGAAATAAAGAAAGTGATTCTTTCCCGAAGAAGAGTGTCAGAGCTGGAAGATCTTTGCTGAAGGTAGTGGCAGTTAGAAGATCCCTGTGCCTTTTTAAAATGAACTGGGCAAGATGGACTTTTCATATTACTTATAACAGCTGTTGTGCTCATACTATAACCTCCTGGGTTTTTTTTCTTTTTCAGTGGCTTGATTTTCTCGTAATTAGAATCCATTTGTAAAACCAATTTCTGAAATAGACTATCGGGTCTCCCACCTATGCATAAAAAAAAAAAAGTAGAAAAAAGGGAAAAAAATCCAAATTAATGCACATCTACACCTAGCTATAATTTAAAAAAAAAATCTGAAATTTTAGAACATGCATTACAAGAAAAATTGGCCAAAATATTTGCAAAAAAAAGAGGGCTTCTGGGATCTTGATGTCCTTGGAGTCCCTAATTCCCAGCAACTATGTGTGTTGCTTGCAGTACTCCCATCAGTCACAGTAGTATGACCAGGGCTTCAGTTGTTTGAACTCTGACAGGTTTTGGACAATCTTTGAAGGAGAATACTATAATCTGGCAAACTGGGCTATGATTTTGAAGGCAACTTTTATTGGTTGCCATACTTGACAGCTTGCACAGCTTGCAAAGGAAGAAGAATCAAGACTCTCAAATTTGTGTAACTCACTATTGGTAGATTAGTTTTTAAGCTGCTACTGGGAAAAGAAGTGTCCCTATTTTCACAAGAGCTGAAGATACCGAAACATATTTGTAGTGCAATAATTCAGAGTCCTTCTTGTACTTGAAATTTCTGTCTGTGACTAGAACCTCCACATATCCGCCTTTTCTCTGAAGAGGCACACAGTCTTGCAACAATGTTCTCCACTTCAGTTTCCTATCTCAGCCTGTGTATTGGGCTACCTATGCAAATATAGGAACATCTTTCAGTACTTACTCATTCAGCTACCACCATGGGATATACAGTCATTTACAGTCATTGATACTCACATGTGTTCCTGCAACTGACTTACAGACAAAACATATTCTAAATTGCATCTCTACGAAAACAGTAAATCTTTCTGAAAGTCTATTCTAGACAAGATAGTAGATTGCTGAGAGATTTTAAATGTGATATTTTGATGATCTATCATTTCAGGTTTGGCATATGCTTTGCTGGTTGCAGTCCCTGTTGGATATGGTCTCTATTCTGCTTTTTTCCCCATCCTGACATACTTTTTCCTGGGAACATCAAGGCACATCTCAGTTGGTAACTGCATGTGTTCAAGTAACAGTGAATTATCTATTACAAAGTGTTAATCCTTACTGCAGACATTTATATTTCATACAGTATAACTACTTTCTGAAACAAATGGGCTATGGTGAATATTAATGTTGGTGGATCTGGGGAAATTAAGGCTCATTTCTTCTTTATACAGGCAGTTGTGCATAATAGTTAACTTCAGTTATGCTCCTGCTTTTTGCTTGAATTTGTGCTGAAGTTTAAATCTTGTCTTTGGCTATACTCTATGCAAGAAATGACAACATCAAGGCCTCAGTAGGCAGTATGAATGACAGATATTTTGTCTATCATCTAAAGCTCAAGATGGCTAAAATAGAGCTCTTTTAGTCTTCTCTACAAGCCTTACTTACTGCATCCTTTTTTCATTACTGTGGACAGTATCTTCTTGCCTGTCATGGAGACCCAGAACTTGTGTATCCACTCCAGCCTCACTCTAGGTCCTCACATCAAGGCTATGGGTAAACCTTGCTGGTTCTTTCTGAATACTTTCTTTAGAATATGAGGTTTGTTTCCTGTCAGTTCTCACATTTAAAATTCTTGTTACAGTTTGATCACTGAAGTTCCTGTTTCTTCATTCTAACAAAATCCTTGTTTCCTTGTTCATATCTACCAAGAACACATTGTTTTCCCCTCCCAGAGCTTTGGCATGATACTACACTTTTTCATCAGCTTTCTTCTCTGCTGCATCAAATGTCTCTGTATGTTTTCTCAACTTTGTTAGCCTCTTCCTACCCTACCAAGCAGCTCACATTTGCTATCAAGATCTGACTTGTTATGTCTACTTATGGTGGCATTCCTCCTTTCTAGATTATCAAACACTTCTTTTTTATGCTTTTCACAATACTCTTTTTAATGAAGTGTCCTCTAAGGTACCTGTAAAATTAACTTAACCTTCTTTAAGAAATTTCTTGACATTTTCCTTTTTTGCATAATTTTAGTAAATAACTGCGACAAGTATGATTAGTTCTAGATTGTGTTTTGCTGACACAATAATCACTTTCTCCATATCTTGCCCAAAGTATAGTTTCAGTCATCTTTAGCCAATGTAATAGCACAATACTGCCAAAAGATGTGGTCCTGCCCATTGGATCATGTTCCTGCCAGAACAGTGGTATTGGGATCCCTGACCATGTGGCACACTGTATCAGCTGAAAACTAACCATGAAAAAAAAAACAACCAACCAAAAAAACACAAGCAAACAAAGAAACCCCAAAACTTAAAGAAATAAATGGTGCTTTTACCTGGATTGGTGATCTGAGTTGTCTGGTTGTGATGCTGATACAAGGGAGATGGTTGAAGTGTGTTGAACATATTACCCCTTTTGGCCTTGGTACAGCCCTAAATTGGCTCAAGCAAAGCATGAGACTGCACTTGAAGTCTGTATTTACAATGTAAGTTATTTAAAGAAGGAGCAGTATTTAAAGAAGGTGCAGTATTTTTGTCTCATGTATGCAGTGCCTGTGGCTCTTGGCCCCCCAGTACTACCAATATGCCCCAATGACAATATTAAATGGTTTTTCTGACCTAGAGTTTCTTGCCTAGTCTGAAAAATGTTTTTTTTTCAATGTGTGCTAAACTTTAGTGTGTTCTGTTTGTCATTACAGGTCCATTCCCAGTAGTCAGTTTGATGGTGGGATCTGTTGTATTGAGCATGGCCCCTGATGAGAATTTTCTCATAGAAGGCAGTAATGCTACAGGGACTAATGGCACTGGGGCACTGATAGACACTGAATCCAGAGATGCACAGAGAGTGCTGATTGCTAGTACTCTCACATTCCTGGTTGGAATTTTACAGGTAAAATAGTTGACTTGAAGACACAAGGTTGACACTGCTTTAATGTTAATGGCAGGAAAATAGCTACTAGAAAAAAAAGACGTTTTCCTGTAGTAAAACACAAAAATGAAGGAAAGTTATCACAAACTTCTAAGAGCTTCTTGTCCTATGCAGAGTCTCTGACAGCATGATTGGGTGCACAGAGAACAGAACAGCCCTGTGATCGCAGACCAGAAGACCTGCATGAAGCTGAGTACTAATGGTGCATATCCTGGAGCTTCCTTTCACACATTTCTTCAGATCTCCTTTATTTCCTTGGATGGATGATACTAAGCTACACTAGGCTGAAATGGGGGAAATTTGGCCCTAAGACTCTGCATCAACAAAGAGGAAAAACAAAGCATAAGAAATCTCCAAATAAAAGCGTACCTTTTTGTTATTTAACAAGCTGTTATTCTTCATGATTTTTTCAGGTTATATTTGGAGTCCTCCAGATTGGTTTCATTGTGAGGTACCTTGCAGATCCACTAGTTGGGGGATTCACAACTGCAGCTGCTTTTCAAGTGCTTGTGTCACAACTGAAAATAGTTCTGAATGTTTCAACTAAAAATTATAATGGTGTCCTTTCCATAATATATGTAAGTATGCCTTTCTAATCTGCTTTGGTTTTATGACAAGTATTTTTAAATAATTGCTTGTCTTCTGCTTCCATTTCACACAGGGATGGTTAATATATATGGTGGTAAGTATAGGGCATTCATTTAGTTCTGACTTTCATTAAGATCTGCAGCTATTCATTTATAGCTGTGGGGCTCTAAGTAGCTGCCCTTGGAGTTCCCCAGACAGAAAGTCTAATTGCCATCTTAAGTCTTTTTCAGACAGAGCACTTTGTCACATGAAGTTTAAATGTGATTATCCAGCAAAACAGTTTTTCACTTCTGAAGACTACAGTTTGTCCCATCCCTGGCTTTCTCACTTCTTGTGAAGGACATTTGATAATTTATTAACACTGTCAGGTCACCTCCCAAAGCTAGTCAGTCCCAAGGCTCTTTACACTTAAACCAGCAGGTCATTCTGGTAAAGGGCATCGTTCTCCATTTCACACTGTAGCCATGCCTGTGAATACCTAAAGATACAGATTCCCACCCTTTGGCCAGGTACCTATTGGTTAGAAAATGTGAGGCTGAGTGTTACTGTCACAACTCCATTTGTTTATTTCATAGGAAATGCTCAAATGGAGACTGAATTCCTAGAGGTCTTGTATTACAGAATAGTATCCTTTTCCAGGAAAATTATTCAGAGTTGTGTCATGGACTTCAGCATGAAATTATCCAGATTCACAGTATTTTAGATCTTCCATAGCACTTCATATTAGAATAGCAGATTTCTAAAAGAGGCTGTTCTAGGAAAAAAAAATGTATTTGGACATTTTACATGCCAGTTCTGGCAACCAGACTAGCAAAAATACAACAAACATCTAGATTAATAGTAATAGGATGAATATAACTATAAACAGCAAGGTAAAAATTAAAAAATAAATCTGGAGGACTATTTGTGGGGGTAAAAAAGTATTATCTTATGGGCCTTTTCAGATTTAATGAAAACTCTTCCCCTCAGAACAAGGAAAGTTAGATGAGACAAAGTACTGTATAATAGACCTTACAGCAGACCTGACAGAGTGATGGACTTATTAATCCAGCATTTTTTTTCCACATCTTTTTTATGTTTATTGAATTGATGGTATTTAGAGTAATACACTTTTTAAAAGGACTGCATGGTTCTTCCAGCTCCAGCAAGCCTGAGTGGGATGCTGACTTTTTAGGTTAAAGTTCAAAGCTTCTGTGTTCTTACAGGTGGACCAGGTCAATGTGTTTGCAGGTGCATGTAAAGCAAAGAAATTGTTATTTCTGGTCTGTTCAACCAGTGATTTGCTGTGTCTGCTTCAGCAAGTTTTGGACTTGCTTCAGTAGTTTTGTTTAACAACCTGCAGCACCAAGCATCCAACAGAGCAGAATCCACAACCAAAGTTAGGAAGTCACTGCTCCCCTGTGGAGCAGTGCAAGAGGTGGTCAGCCATTCTTTTGGCATCTGTGGTAAACAGTAGAATGGGCTTCAGTCAACCAAGGGAGGGCGTCTGGCTCAGTGTTTCAGGAAGGTTTCTTCTTTAACTTAGAAAACACAGCCAATTAAGCACTTAGATGTTCTATTTCCAACCCAAAGTCTTTTCAGAAGGGTGGGAGTGATGGTGGTGCTACTGCAAACCTCCTCTTAAGTTTAAACCAAAAGCTCATTACTGGGGGAGCTAACCAGGATGCAAGAAGTCTGTTTGTAACCCCTTTTCTACCAGATCATTCTGCTACAGCTACTTCACTATGCATGGGATAATTACATTTTCTTGGAGACAGGAGGCAAGTGAGAACTACCATGATGCTTAGGAGGAGGACAGAGGAATATTTGTGACTTTTCTGTAGTCATCCCTTCATGTTTTCTCTGTACAATGACTTGTAATAAACAATAGGATCAAGCAAGGGCACAGGAAGGGTAGAGAAGGGAGCTGCCTATTGCAGCCCAGTTGTGAGTGCTCTGGGGCTGAACTCTGCTGAGAGGGTTAAGGTACTGTAGAGTGAGGTTTAGTGACTGCTTTTCTGAAGTGCAGAATTCTCCACGGCCTGGTAGGACCTTTGTGTTCATACTGATTCCCTGCACATCAGCAGTGGAAGTAGGAACCATGTAAGGCACAGACCACATGTACTGGGCATGTAGTGAACCAGAGCTTTGCCCATGGGTCTGCTAGCTCTCTTTAGAAGAATGAGGATCTCTCTTGCTATTTGTCAAAGTGAAGAAGCTACAGATCTTCCCTTCCTTGCTCCAATACAGGTATAGGTAAAACACAGTTAGAGAGTTAGCTCTTTTTACTTAGTATTAATTGCCAAAAAATTGAGAAGCAGAAGCCCCCTGTGTGGACAATTCTTGCAGTTATGCTTTTTCCATTAAATTCTCTATTAAGTCCATTCACTGTTTCTGTAGCACCTTGACAATACATTATCCTCAGGCTTCTCCAGGCCTGAACAAAGAAGTTACTTGGCCTTCTCCAAAACCCTATGCATCTGGTTCATCTCATGAGTATTTGCACATCCTTCAAGTGGACATGGGCATGTTTTATGTTGTCATTTTTATTTTTCAGACTCTTGTTGAAACATTTGAAAAAATTGGTACCACCAACATTGCAGATCTTTTTGCTGGGCTCCTCACCATTTTTGTCTGCATGGTAGTTAAAGAAATAAACGATCGGTTCAAACACAAGATACTTATACCTATCCCAATAGAAGTTATTGTGGTAAGCAAAGGGGCATGACAAAAGCTGAAAACAGCTAAAATGGATGGGTCTAGCTACAGGAAGACAGGAACTCTTTTTAAGTCTTAAAACTTGTTTTATTTTATTACAGACAATAGTAGCCACTGGCATTTCATATGCTGCCGACTTGGAAAAAAAATACAATGCAGGCATTGTTAAGAGCATTCCAAGAGGGTGAGTGTCTTTGTTTTGTAGGAAAAAGGTATTATTTTAATTGGCTAAAAGTGGCCGTAGTAAGAGAAAATGCATAAAAGACACATTGAGAGCTGTAACTTGAGTTTAGAACTCAGATCTGGAGATTTTCTGAGTTTTACTTCTGGCTCTATCAATTATGCCACCTAAATATGTTGCTTAGCTTTCCTTCTGTAAAATGAGCTTAGGAATGTCTATGTAATTCATGAAGTCCATCAGAAAATTAATTGCTTCCTGTTCGTGAAGTGACTATAGGACTATGGAAAATGGTTTAAAAAAAGTAAGGATTATTAATAAAGAAATTCTGCATAGATTTAATTTCTGTAATCCTGAGTTATCCCACTGTGGTTTATATTCATGCTACTGTTATCCCAATCAACTTTGTCACTTCCATACTCATAGGAGCAAGGATGTTGAGGATTATACTTGTAGAGACTTCCACTTTAAAGATTCAGAGCACTTCACAATAGTAACCTTCACATTCCATTTGGTATTCAGGGCTTAATTAATTAAAATTTGTGGAAACACAGTAGGGGATAAAATGCTTCCGAGATCTTACTGAAAAAGTATGTTAACAATAGTATGAAGTGTCATTAACATATTTATGTAATTCATCATACTATTCAATACATCCTTTATTCGATGCTTCAAAAAATGTAGTTTTTCACTTTGCTATCATAAGGCCAGATCTCAGTCATGCTGAGAACAATGGGAGCTTTGTTGCTGACTAATAGCATCAGGATTTGGGCTGGGGTGAGCTAGATAAGCGTGTTCTGTATGTCAATGGGTTGTTTCCACCTTTTTATTAACTTGAAACATTACACTTCATAGCTTTCGCAACCTGTATGCCTCTGCCTCAAACTCCTTGACAGTTCTGGTAAGAACAGAATTCAAGCAAAGTTGGTAACTATGTTGTATTTTCTGAATGCTAGATTTTTGCCTCCCGAGCCTCCAAATGTCAGCCTGTTTTCCCAGATGATAGCAGCCTCCTTTTCCATTGCTATTGTTGCTTATGCTATTGCCGTATCTGTGGGGAAGGTATATGCAACCAAGTATGACTATGCTATTGATGGAAACCAGGTAAGTATAACCAAAATTGTTGATAAACATAGAATATAAAACCTGCTGGCTTCTGTAGCCAAATGAAAGAAACACCATTCACACACATTTTTCAGACAAGCACTGAAGTCTGCCAGGAGAAATTCTTTCAACTCTTAAAAAAAAAAAATTAGCTGAAATGGCCACACAGAGATGAGCCAGATCCATCTTCAGTATGGACTTTTCATACTAATTCATTCCTTCTGTGTTGGTTTAGTGACAGCAGTAGCTCCGAAAGGGCTAAGGACAGTATAGGGGAATTTTCTGGTGGTGTCAAGTTGACATGGCCAGCTTTAGCAAGCTACTTTCCATTTGCACTTGTAAGACATATTTTGAGGTGTGTTGCTTGGGCAGATGAGGGCAATGTCAAGCTAAGAAGTTGCTCTGGAGAGCTTTATTTAGGCTTAGTCCTCCTTGACAGTTTGAATCAGTTGAACTTTACAGTTAATAAATTATTGTACTTCTCAGCACGACACCAGTTACATCAGTATAACTATACTTGTAACCTAATAGATCAGTCCTGCAGCTTCACAAAAGTTAATGCCTGCCAGCATATGAATGTGCTGGAGTAGCTGTGTGCACTAAATGGCTGAACTGCTTTAAGCATTGGTTTCTAGGGGCACATAGCTAGAATGTGACATGAGCTGTGCATCACAAGCTCTTGTAGGATTCCTGCATTTGTTCAGTGTCTTTACCAGGGGTTATTTTGCTTGCTCATGGTGTGCAGTTAAAATGTCAGAAAGCTTCCTTGTCCTGTATCTATGCTATTTTTTAATTTTATCCTTTGAGCATATTAGAAAATGCCCTCACTACAACAAATAGATAAGCTGAGTACTTTGTTTAATGAGTCCTTTATTTTAGTACTAATGGATTACATAAAGTTTGACTTTAGAAACACTGTTTTGCAGTATATAAGAAAAATTTGCTTCTGTTTGTCAGCTTACAATCCTTAAAGGTCATATCTGGTAACACTTGGTCTTAAAGTTGACCAAAATGCACCAGCTTTCAGTTTAATAAATCTCAAAGAATAATACATAATCCTAGAAGTGCTGTGTGTGCTGTTCCATTGTTGAATATGTTGTTCTGCCAGCAGCGGTGTGCATCAAAGATAGTGATTAAATATTGTAGTAGAAGAATTAGTTTATAAAAGCAAAATGTCTTCCTTTCAGTACTATGTTATGAATTTTATGTGTAGCAAAAGTTAAATGCAGCCCAGAATGGTAGGCAAATAGTTTACTTGATCTGGAGAAGTTAAAATAACATCATAAAAGCAGGTAGTAAAATAATTTTGAAGGACAAGTTGATACTAATATCTCCCAGTGTCTATATTGTCTTCATAGATCCAGATTATTAACACCTAAGTACACCAGGAACTATACCTCCAATATTTTCTCACATACCACAGCAGTTACATGGGAATAGGCATGACTCATTTAGTTTGTTCTGTTAAAGAAAATGACTTTCTGCTCTTGTAGTTGGAGCTAAATGAAAATTCACAGGAAATTAAATTTTGTAGAAAAGAAGGGAGACAGTCAAAATCAAATCTTAAATTATATTTTTAAAAGTTTGCAGTGAGTGAAAAACTCCTGTGCCTGTGTCAGCTTGGTGAAAACAATGTTTCTGTCAATTATATGGGGTTGGTTGCAGACAGCTCCCAAATTCTTTATTTCCCAGCAGAGGAATGGCCCAGATCCAGGACATAAAGCTCCCAGGGTCCTTATCACTTGAGCAGAACAACCAGCATCAGTAGGTGCCAGCATCTGTGACCCTGAGGCAAATCTATGAGAATGCTGCCTGAGACTCAGCATGAGTTCATTGGGATGCTTAGAGTGAAAAACTGGCTCAACAAACTAGAAGTATTCAGTAAAACTGTGTTTTATTACAAAGTTCCTTAATAGTTCTACTAATAATACAATGCTTTGCATTATTTAAAGGCTTTTCTAAACTCAGACCATGGTACTGATCAAAATAATTTGTTTAGCTGATGATAACCTGAGAGTTAAATTTATTCTAGTACCCTTTCTTGATGCAGTTGTTCCAGTGTAATTCTTAGAAATGTTAAGTTTGACAACATCGATGGAAGTAAGCTTTAAACACCTTTGTACTCAGATGAATATGTCCACGTCAGGGGGAGTATATCAACTTCTTTGTGTTGGTTTCCAAACAGAGGTAGCTGCACTGGCACAAGAGGCATTTGTGTAAACATTTAACTGCTATTACTAATTAATACTCTTATAATTATTATTGTTCTACCTACTTTATCAACTACTGCAGAAGCTATTGTCATTCTCCATTGAAAAACTATCTTCAGGCATCTGTATTTACAGCATCATCCAATTATCTTTCAGGAATTTATTGCCTTTGGGTTCAGCAACATTTTTTCAGGTGCCTTTTCCTGTTTTGTTGCAACTACTGCTCTTTCACGGACTGCAGTCCAAGAAAGTACTGGTGGAAAGACTCAGGTAATGATCTCTTCTTACTAGGAGTGTGCACAGGTAAATTTAATTTTGTGTAGTGCACAGATTTCACCCTGGGATGAAAATAGACCTAAAACGATTGCGTTGCTGGCACATGGAAAGCCACAGGTGTCTTGGCAGCTTGGCTCTAGTAGTGAATCATTTCTGTAGCTCTGCCAGAAGAGGGCAATCAAGTTTTACATAGCTTGAGTTACTTTAGGAGTGTCAGAAATCTTTTAACTCTAGTTCCCTAGAATTTCATTTCCAATTAAAGGACTGAGTTTGTCTTAGTAGGATGTGGGAGGAAATCGCTTCCAGCTGACCATGATACCTTTAAGTTCCCATGTGCTGGCCTGAGCAGCTCTGCCATTTGCCATTCACCATCAGCCATGGACCATCTTTGTCATGTTGATTAAATTACTTTGTTTTACCATACTACACTTGTGCGGTTCTTAACAGTGAAAAACTACAGGTTATCCAGGAGCTCCTTTTCCAGCTGACACACAGACTGCTCCATTCATCTGTCTTTGTAACATAACCCCTCCAAGAAGCTACTACCTTGTGTTTGTTTAGACTTCCTGCTTACTTGAATTCCCTCTGTGTTAGCCAGAGTGCATGGTGGTTGCCTACATATGCCGAAACACAATGACAGTTTGGCAGGTCTCCCCATGCCTAACGAAGTGTAACGTGCAACTGTACCTTTTCCTTTGTTGTCCTAGAAACAGAGGATAGAATCGTCGTAAATTCACTTCCTATGAACACTGTTCTTTGCAGGTTGCTGGTATAATCTCAGCTGGGATCGTTTTGATTTCTATTGTTGCCCTGGGGAAATTGCTAGAGCCCTTACAAAAGGTACTGTACTCTTCCTCTGCAGCACAGGCACATCAGATCCAAATGCTCAGCTATGATGGGCAAGATTAATATCCCTCTTTAAACTGTGGTGTCTAATTCCACACAGAGCTGTGGTTTATAGTGTGTCATGTTGAGCACTATCTTAATATGCATCTTTGCTTCTGAATACCACTTTTTCATTATTTTTCTTCACAGTCTGTGTTGGCAGCTGTAGTCATAGCTAACTTGAAAGGGATGTTCATGCAAGTGTTTGATGTTCCCCGTCTCTGGAGACAGAATAAAGTGGATGCTGTAAGTAACCTAATTTTTTTCCCTCCTGAATGTTTTTGTCCAGTTTTGGGGGTTTTTTTACCTTCTAATGCCATCCAAGTTTCTCTTAAGTACCACATGAACAGGATTTTGAGGAGTTAACTTCAGAAAACTTTTGTGTGCATCCTCAAAATGCAAATGCCATGAGGTCAGTTAAAAATTCCCCATTTTTGGTCCAGTATTCTGCTAGTCTTCTTTATTCCCTAAACCCTGCAGTAAGGGTGCCAATCAGGGTATTTGTGTGCAGTGATAATTCCTTCGTATCCATTTCCATAGTTTACAGCAATCTTGTGTTGATATGGCTTGGAAAACAGAATAAAGATGGCCTGTTGCCATCTGATTTACCATTCTATCTTTTGCACTGTTAATTGAGTCAGAATAGCTGACCTTTCTTTAATTCATATACATATATTTATGTTGTTACATGTGAACATCCCATTTGCCTGAATAATCTCAGATAGTCCTCAGAAAATATATTTTTTTGTTGTAGCGAGACTAATCCAAACTAAAACGTGGATTCATTTGGCATGCTAAGGGATGTATGAGCAAATTTTTCTTATAAACCACTATAACCCTATCTCAGGGTACTTGCTCACATCTCCCACTGTATTCTGTGGAACAGACCTTCACTGTGGCTCTTAGGGCAGGAAAATACTACATGGAAGGCATTTTTTCCATGCAGTCCTTACTGTGCTTAGATTTTACAGTTAGTCTCATTGGGCAGTATGTGTCTTAGACAGATCTCAAGTATTTTAGACAATCATTTACTGGTTTATAGACAAAAGATCCTACTGACTTCAGTGAGAAGTGCAAGCACTCAGCTTTTTAAAAAATTGTGTCTACTGCATGGGCAGTGATGTAGGAAAGAACTGAGGAGTGCACTTCAACTGTTCTGCCTGAATATTCAGTGGAGATCTTAGAGAAGTGCCATCAACCAGTTAATATGAAATACCTCTCTTTGCAACAGTTCTTTCTGATTCTTAGATGTCACTGAGGAATCCCCTTCCTTCCCTATATGTCTGCATGGGGGGTATCTTACAATATTTTACGTCTTGGTAAAATAAAACTCTTCCCAATTTTTAAGAAAGATTAACAAAAAATTGCCATCATCAGAAATACATAAATGCAACATTTAACTGTATCTCCTTTAATTTCACCAAAAGAATCAGATCCTTAAAAAATATTGTTGTGTTGAAAACCCTCTTATTTCCTAAAAAGCTAACTGTGCCTAATAAGATAATGATGGATGAAAGCATCTTGGAGGAAGAAGAAGACTTTTGTATGGAAGTCAAATTGCTAGTGTGCTACAATCAGTTCCAAAGTTAAAATATGCTATTCATATTATCTGGTCTAGTGTTTCTTTAGCATGACCAGGAGTCATATGTTAAAATTAAAATACTTTATGTTTGTTATTTCTTCTCCAGATGATCTGGGTTTTCACATGTATAGCATCCATCATTCTGGGACTTGATTTGGGATTACTTGCTGGCCTTTTGTTTGGATTGCTGACAGTTGTGCTGAGAGTTCAGTTGTAAGTACTACAGTATCAGAAATAATTCTTAGTTTTATATTATGAAAAAGGAAAATAATATGCTGAAAAGCAAGATGAATTGTGGCAGAGTATCTGCTTGGGTTTACAAAAATTTTGAAATTAAAAAAAATCTGTTTCTCCTAGAACAAGACATGCTTTGTGTGCTATCATTTAATTACACTGATAAAAGAAAAGCTGCACTATTTTATCAGTATTTCATATCATGTTGGCCACTCTGGCGGTACTTAGTCATATGTTTTATATGCACCCACATAGCTGAGTTCTGGAAAGGGACAGGAGCATTCTAGATCAAACATAAACAGATATATGGCTTCTGTAATTAATTGATCCTTATAGTAATTCTCAGCAGGCTGCTACAGTACATTGCACATGCTAATAACCATTTCACTTACTGCTTATATAAGCCTGATTGTATGGCTGTAAAAGAAGAGTAAGCATGAGAGTAGGAAAAAAATAATTGTGCTTCTGGCTGATTTGTTGCTGCTTATAGAATATATGGTAGTGGAATGGTGAGAAATGTGGATTTGAAGAACTTTATTTGGTCATCTTGTTATTTTTCATTGATCTTTTATCAGAAAAGACAACATAACTTCTTTCCTTCAGCTTGGAGTCCAGAGAGTATGGTAACTAGTATTACCAAAGTATAGTTGCACTGTCAACAAATGCATAAAAATAAAGCCTTGTAAAAGTTGTTACACCATAGTAGATGATAAAAAATGAAATTCGAAGAGCCTCAAAAAATATTCCCAAATTCAACTCAGATAATGTTACCAAAATATAAAAGGGAGATGAGGCCTTACTGTTGTGGTTTAAAGGACAACAACTTTCTTTCTCCTTCCTGGGGGGGGTTCTTTGTTTTCCTACTTCCGCCGGGGCACAGTTTCCAGCAGAGGTGAGGAGCCCACGGATTGGCTAATTTTAAGATGGGCACTTCATGTAGCCATTGAATATTAGGGGCGTCTTTGCGAAGCTTACATTTTTT
>VZTR01029505.1:54938-64997 GCA_013400775.1 Chaetops frenatus | reverse complement strand
AAAAATCTCCATGGTGAGACAAGAGAGACTTTTCTTCCAATTGGACTGATGAAAGCCTATTTCAAGAGTGGTAAATTGACCAGGGGTTTTCTAAGTTTGTTTCTCTGTGTTGTTGGTGAGAAGGATGGTGGTAAAGGAAGATAAATGAGGTGGGAGAAAGGAACCATCATGGGTGGGGGGCTGGGGGGAGGAAGAAGAAACCACTTGGGGGTTGATTTTGATTTTGTTGTCTTTTGTTAATAAACTATTTTTATCTTTGAAGTTTAGGCCTGTTTTGCATTTCTCTTAATCCTTATTCTCATGAAACCACTACACTACACTCTCGCCTGGTGTGAGCAGGCGAGCAGGTGAATGTGAAACCGCTACACTTACAAACTTCAAAACAATTTGCTTCAACTGTTAAATATATATGTGGAGATTGCAAAAAATTTTGGTTTTATTATTGACTGTAATAAAAATTGAAAAGGTTGCACAAAAAGATTTACATAATCTGAAAATAATGTAAATGTATTTCAGTTGATTTGAAATGGAAAAAGCCATCAATTTTTTTCAGTGTAAAAAAATTGGCTTTTTAAATGTCAAGCAAGCTAATCTTCTTTTAAAATATTCTTCTGGTTTGGGAAACCAATTGAACAAGTTCTTCACTCAGCTCTTAATCAAAATGGTGCATTAAGTAGGCTGAGACCAAAGTACCTTGTTTTTATAAAGGGCCTCTCACTACAGTGATGCAAAATAGCTTCAACACTTTTGCAAGTCTGTTAGTTTGGCATTAGAAAGCAAACTGCAGGAGTCAAAGTCACTTTGTGTGCAGTAATCCCTTCCGTTCTGTGAGTGCCCATGTATGACATTTCCCTTCACTGTCTTTTTATTTCTGTTAGTCCTTCATGGGGAGGCTTTGGAAACATTCCTGGTACAGACATCTACAAGAAGGTCAAGGACTACAAAAATGTAAGCCTTTGCTGATTTATTTTCCTTCAGTCTACAAGTCAGTGTAAGAAAAGGTTGTGCCTTGCATATTGTACACAACTTGAATTTGGAAATGGGGTCCTCAAAGATAACAAATTTCAGCACCACCTTCATCCAGGTTGTTGGTCCATCTTGCCTGCTGGGGCTGTAACCTTCTAAAAACAGAATCCCCTCAATCATCAGCACATCCATGCAATTTTTTTTGTAATTAGATATGTAGTTGAACTGTTGAAACAGTTAAACTGCTTCTTATTAGTCAAAATATGGCTGTTGCTGTTTAATGTTATATTCTTTGGCAACAGGTTATAGAACCAGAGGGTGTGAAGATTCTCAAATTTTCAAGTCCTATTTTTTATGCTAACATTGATGGACTGAAAAGCAGCCTCAAATCCACGGTAAGTGATAAGTGATAGGTTTGGAAGTTTCTTAGCTATCCTTGAGATTTCCTCAGCATTATATCTAGGTTAAGTTAAATAATTTTGGTCCTTTTTCTGTAGGTGGGATTTGATGCAGTCAAGGTATATAATAAGAGACTCAAAGCACTGAGGAAAATACAAAAGCTAATCAAGAAGGGAAAATTAAAAGCTACTAAGGTAGGCCTTTTTAAAATTATTTATTTCTATATTTTCCTCAAAGGATTACTGTTGGAGCTTTTTAGTTAAGACTTAATTATTAATTGCTCTGTACTTATCCTTAAAATAGAGATGAAAAGTGTGACTTACTACACGGTAGTACAGTTTATAAGTAGCATAATACAGAATTTATAATACAACTTAACTTACAGTTTTAATCACCTAGACCCTAACTTAACTTAGAGTTTCTAATTACCTGGATCCCCTGCAGATCAGGTCAGATCTTAATACATGGTTTAATGTACCAATATAATAATCATAATCTAGATTTAAAAATTACACAAAAGAAGATGAGTCACCAGTACTGGAGAGAAAACAAAAGACAATGCAGGCATCCCTGGCCCCTGGGGGTGTCACAGGTCTCACTGTCAGCAGCAGTTTTGGTCCAAATTTCCCACGCAGGACTTGTCATAGACAGTGCTCTGTGCACTGTTACGCTTCCCTTCTCACCAACTACACCTGGGTTGCCCACGTGCCTGGGACCTTCAAGGCCAGCAAAGAAGGGAGAGATCAGCCTGGTGCCCAGGAATCTTGAGGCTGGTAGGGAGAGGAAGAAGAAATTGGTTTGATTTCTCTGATTGGTTCACAGGACCTTCAGGGCCTGAGAATGAGGGAAAAGGGAACAAATACATGACCTGCTCGGCCATAGAGAATGACTTCTTGCATTATAAAATGGCATTAGTTGTGCTAACCACAGTACCAGGATTGGGAGCAGGGGGTACTGGTCACAACTGTCTGTCTTGTCAATTCCTTCAACAGAAGGTACCACAGGGGGTAGTATTTTCTTTCTGTAACTCCAAGACTTTCCCTATGATTAAATTCTATATTCCATATATTATCTGCACATTAGAATGGCATCATCAGTGAGCCTGGTATTAATAATGAAGCTTTTGAGACTGATGAGGAATCTGAAGACAACCAGGATCTTCAAGTTCCCACTAAAGAAGTAGAGATCCAGGTGGACTGGAATTCAGAACTCCCAGTCAAAGTAAACATCCCCAAGGTGCCCATCCACAGTCTCATTCTTGATTTTGGAGCAGTAACCTTCTTGGATATTGTAGCTGTGAGATCAATAAAAACGGTAAGGGCATTTTTTTCTGATGTTCTATGAAAATGAAAATGAAACTAGTCAGTAGTATGTAAATCAAGAGATGTTAGCTGAAGTTAATTTCTGAGATTAAAAATGTATGTTGTTAAAAATGCCATCAAAATGTAAATATGAAAAATACCAGCAAAAGGTAGAATATTGGTAGTGTGTGTATTTTAAGTGGGAAAAATGCATTAAAAGGACAATATGAAGGTTGCAAAGTCAAGTACTCAAAAAATTTAACTGCAAAATGTGGTCCTCTTATATGCATATGTTATGAAATATTTTAGTTATATATTTTCTTTCCACATGCCTCCTGCTTTAATCTGGGCACAGGATGATGCTCACTCAACACAGAGGTAGTAAAAATTTCATCTTACCATCCCTGTTCAGTCTTTCGCCACAAGAGTTATTTATTCATTCCATATTATTTTAATTATGAAGGAAGAATGATTCATTTCTTTATAGTATTTCCTGTGGCTAGTATCAAGTGCTTCATCAACATTCATTAATTAATTTTCAAACTCACAGTACATAATAGGGAGATAATATTCCTGGTTTAGGAAGAAGGAAATGAGGTGTAAAGATTAAGGCCATTATTTTTTGGTGCTCAGTTACAAGTGTGTAGGACCAGATTGTTCAGTCTTCAGTATTTTCTGGTATTTTGTATGTTCGGATTGATTAATTTTGCAGTTGGGACTACTTAGCCTATCTATAAAACCAGATCTTTACCATGACTCTATCAATTAACAGGAATATAATTAATAATCACCTCTGAAAACACTAATCTAAGAGGCTTGCCTGCCACCAGGGAGCCAGGGATAGATTCTAGTCTCTTGCCTTTTAACTAAGTGAAATACAGGAGCAGTGTGTGCCTTGCTTCAGCCTCCTGCCGAGTGATGTGGGAATATGGGGTTCCTTGACCTGACTCTCTCCATATGTGGCTTTTTCATCCAAGAACAGGTCCATCTGGTGCACTGCATGAGGGAAAAATCTGTAAAAAATCTGCATGTGCCAATGAATGATTCTATCATATCACACATACATGGGGGAAATAAAGCTCATTCAGGCCCATGTGGTCTCACTTGGAGAGATGATTATTCAAATTTTGAGAACAGAATGACAGCCTTAATTGGCAGCGATGCTTGTGTGTGTAAAATGAGTAGTTCGGACAACATAGAAGAAGATAGGCCACTTCAGCAACCAGGTACTTAACTACTGGACTTTAAGTATGGCAAAGTACAGCAGTATCTTTTTTATTATGAATATACAAAATGTACTATGTAGAATGAAGACAGTCAGAAAAAAATGAAGTGTGTGTGCTTATACATTACACAGACATACAGACATATATGTATTTTCTCCTTACAGACTTTATTTATTGATGTCCTTGTTGCATACTTTTTTTTTAGATAATTAAAGAGTTTGAGAGAATTGATGTGAGAGTATACTTTGCTTCATATCAAGGTAAATATCCAAGTATTTCTACTTTCACTCATGCAAAGAATAAAATGGAGGTGAGAAGGGATCTCTAGATGTGTCTGTGGTAGCATCTGCACTAATAAATACATGAACTGTAACACTGAAAAACAGTGTTGGCTCCATTGGAACACAAAGAATGGTGGGATGTAAAGGAAATATGGAAAGTAAAAATCAGGACTAAACTATAATTGATGGATTCATTTGTCTGTACATTTGATTTCTGATAGTTGCCATGTATTTTACCATTTATTTCTTAAATTACTTCATATTGTGTAAACCTGTTATGACTGTCTTTTATTCAGACAACCTTATATCTCAACTGGAACGGGGTGCCTTCTTTGATGACACTGTCCGAAAAGATATATTTTTCTTAACTGTCCATGATGCTGTGCTCTACATAAGGAATCAAATGACATACAGTAACAACCAGGATCCCATATTTGAGAAGGTAAGGATATCCAGCAGTACATTTCCCTTCCTTCCATCATCTAGCACTCATTCTTGACGTTTCCATGGCACATCTGAAAATTAGACCTAGAATTGTAGAACAAAAGAAGTGGAAGTGTAGTAAATTGGGCAGCTTCTGTAGTACATGAGTATTTTTCAAGATCAAGGGAAGGGCCTGTCTACTCCAGGAGCTTGTTAGTGAAAAAAAACAGGAGAAGCAGCACATATGGAAAACACATCATCCTAAGACACATTTTCTAATTTTTGACTACTGGCATCTCAGGAACCTCATCAGCTGGAGGTTGTATTTGGAACATTATATTTAATTATTACAGATGGAGTCTTCTTCAATGTGTCTGTCATACTTCTTTTGGGACTTGTGACACTATTCTGTGGAGATGGGTTCTCCAATTTTAGATTATATGATAAACATTTCCTGCTTGGTTGAAGCCTGCTGGACTTCTGGACTGTTAGCTGCAATGAATAATCATTCCCTGCTCCCTTTCCCAACACTCCATAGGCTTCTGATCAAAGCTATGATCTCACTCTACATGGTGTGGATGTGTATGGAAGCTGTTCCACACAAGTGTCCATTCCTACTGCCCTTCTCTGTGCATTTCCTGGTTGTATTCTATGTTTTTTTCAGATAACCAGAACACTGGTTAACAGCATTTAAAGATTTGCTACACTCTGTAGCATCTAAAGGGCCCTCATTAGGAAAATGGTCATATAATGTCCTCCTTTCTTTTCACCACAATTCCTTTCCTAGCAATCACTGTTACAGTATTATGAATAAACAGCAATTAAAATTAATATTACTGATAAATAACTAGGATAGAACCTTTATTTTTATATAACTTTGTCATACTAATATTTTATAGTAGAGATTAACATTTTTATAATGCTATACAGCAGTTTAGAGGTAGATTGTGTTTTTATTATTTTTACAAAGCCATAACTAGTCATGTGAGCAGACACAAGCCCAAAGGCTCTGCAATTTATAAATAGTTTCTCTCAGCTGAACTAAATCACCATCTTCGTCAAGGAACTGTAAACAACAGACTCTTCTAAGTTGTGAAAGTTATTTTAAGGTACTTCAGAGTAATAAAGTCAATTTCAATAATATGGAAAACATGTAACTCACCATGTTTCGTAATTTCTTTCTATCAAGATTTCACTCATGCAGGAGTCTAAAGAACCCATAGAGTTCACAGAAGCCAGCCAGCCTGATGATGAACTTGATGTTCAGGAAGAGGTATGCACTTTAAAACTGAATGTGTCTGTCCCTCTGCCTGTAGCCTTGAGTCATGCTGTAAGAGTATGGCCCTCAACAGGTACTTTCTCTATAAATAAATACCCTCTCTGGATACTGAATGTCAGTGCTAAGTGGAGGAAATCACATCTTTCTTGAGATGGTAGTAGATTATATCTATTTACGTATCTCCTCATACCTCTTACTTTAGAACTACTTTTGCCTTACACAGGCTTATAAACAGATCTCAACACAAGCTGGGTGCCTAAAAGAAGGCTTTGTAAGGCTTGAGGCACCAGAGTCCAAAATGATGATCAACCTTCCCCTTTCATTTCTCCTTTTAACACAGCAGACAGCTTCCTGCACAATCTGCACACTTTACAGAAGTTACTTTCTTTGTACTTCCACTGAGATTTTTTAGTTTACACAAACATTTAATTTTCCCAGATGGTGTATACTCAGAACTAACCATGGCCTGTTTCTCTCCATCTTTCAAAACCCATTTCTCTAGGCGATGCGCCGACTTGCTTCCTGAAGCACTGCTAGTACTGTCCTGCCTGTGAGTGCACAGCAATATTCAAGCACCAGTACTATCTATATCAGCATTTTCTGCTATGAAACCAATCTTTGCACTTGAAGAAAACCCTGATTGTTTGTCTGAATGATACAGATCTCTATAACTCTCCAATTTTTAGCTAACATTATCCCAGAAATATTCTGGACTTTGATTCTGCAAGCACTTTCTGCTATGATGTATATTAATAAAAATCAGAAGACTATTGTGAAAGATGTACTCAGTTTTGAGACTAGTCAGGCAGAAGTTGCACTACACTTTTATCAGTGTGTACAGGATGAAAAGCTGCTGGAAGAGACCAAAATCTTTGAATGGCAAGCCTTTTGTTCAATATTTGTACAAAGCCTAGCAAAAGGGCAGGAGCTCTAGCTGGCTAAGGCTTTGAATTCTAGAACATTAGTGTGAGAATATGTGCTGACAAGCTTTGAAAAATGTACCATGATAATTTTTTTCAAGCAATTCCTTAAATTGATACAGGTAGTTAGATCAATTAAACAGGTGACAGGTGAAACTGTCACATGAACAGGAAACAGCACTGAACTACTGTAATACTTCAAATAGGAAGTTTCTAAAGATCCTTGGATATGGGTTCATTAGTTCTGTATTAATCCCATTGTAGCAAGTCTTGCAGTACTATTAATGATTGTCCCTTAGATGAAGGACAGAGAGAAGATTATTTTGGCTAGGTTTAGTCTTCATCAAGAGGCAGATCATGACATATATTAAGGAAAACCTTAGTCCCTGGGTACTTAATGAAATATGTAAAACAGGCTGATAACTGAGTGCAAGCAAGAAAGTAAAAATGTGACCTAGTATTGAGGTTTGGTTTTTTTTTAAATGGAATATAGGTGTATTTTTGTTTAATGAATAGTTATATTTTTATAGGGATTTTTTCTTTCAATATTCTACATCAAACTGCTGCTGTTCTTTTACATATGAAAGTTCATAATGCACAAGTGCAATAATTTACAAAATATAAGGATTTGAGCAGCAAAACTTTAATCCTTAACTAATGATTTTAATTTTCATGAAGAAGAAATGTATTTTGATGGAAAACAGACTTCTACCCTAAATTTTTTAGCACTACATTATTTTTTAAATGGGGAAAACCCCTGCATTGTGAGGAAACAGATAAAAACTAAAGTGTAAGAAATGTCCTGGTATAAAATGCCTTTAAGTTTAACAATGTGGACAATTAGCTTCAGTATATTTAATTCCCCTTATTTGATTACATCAGAGAAATCTTCCCACATCACACTGCACAGAGAAGATTTCTGCTGCAGGTAACACTCGTGGAAAAACTAAGCACTAAATAAATTATTCTCACCTCGTGACCTGAGTGAACTCTGCCAAAATCAGTGAAAAAAAATGGTATAAACTTTGGCCAGTTGGCCAGTATCTTACACAATATGTAACAGCACCAAAGTGGCATCTGTATTCTCTAGTCAAGGCACAGACCTCAGCCTTCACAGCAGTGAAGTTTCTCAGTACAGACGCTTGAACTTAGGTGACGTTGGTGCGCTCCAGTCCAAGCCAGCACACAGCAGGACTGTATTCACAATGGACGTGGGCCATTTGTCTGTGGGACGGGCATCTCCACCAGCTGAGAGTGAGGCAAGTGTCCAAGAGGCGACTCAGACCACTCTGTGCCTCTTCAGATGGGACCATTAATTTCTATTGACAGTAATGCTTCAGCCCAGGCTGTGATTTGACAATTCATGCTTTTAACTCTACCTCTAGTCCTTCTGTCCCCTTGCCAGCCTCTCACAGGAGGCTGGCACTTCAGCCAACCTTACTGGCCTTAAGTCCCTATCAGGCCATGGCCCCAACTCCTATTAACCTGACTACTGGAACAGCTGCCAGTGCACAAGGCCAGCAACATGTTTCTTAGAAGCTGTGTTGCATCTCTAAAACAAATGTACATGGTATGTAAAAAGTAAAGTATTCTACCTGGTAAGTGAGCTTTCAGCTAATTGTTATGCAGGACACATTCTATGGAAAAGATGGTAAAAAAATGGCAGCAGGGATTATTTTTTTCTCAAGACAACATCTGCACTATGAAGTCTGAGTACAGATTCTTATTTGATAGAGATGTCATTACATTATTTTTTGAACTTTCTCTAGTTCTCTGTACAGGTATTTAAAAAGCAATAAAATACTCAACAGTCTTCCAGCTCCTTTCCAAATATGCTATCTGATCTGATCTGGGATTAATTGTGATGAAATATGGTAAAATGCACTTATTCTTGGCCTGCATGTTTCTTCCAGGCATGGTGGTTCTTAATTTGGCAGGCACAAAATATTAAACTTTTTCTGAAAAACAGCATTTCTCTCAAAGCCTACAGAGGCACAGAAGAATAAGAGGTGATATGCAGAATGCATTCAAATGCCTTTCCCAGTGGTTATGTGTGCTTAATTTTCTATGTATCCATCAAAATTAAGGTTACCAAGATAGTGGATTTCGCAATGAAGCTAAAATTCTCTACTTTTGTACTAATTCAAATATCCTGAAGTAGTGTAACTAGGTGTGCTTATCTTTTTCCAGTAGGATGAAGAAGTGGTATTTTTGTATGCATTTTGAGTATTACTGTTCTCTGTTTGCATGTCAGATATTAAATTTGGAGATGTATTTTAAGTTTTTTTACTTTTAAAAAGCTGCATTTGAAAAGTAATTGTACCCAATAACCAGAAAATAAAGTTGTGCATACTGAAAATGTGCTCCTTGCATCAGAGTATTTGGAGGTTTCTTGTTTAGTTTGGGTTTTTAAAGTTTTCTCTTTGTGAATTCCTATTATGGGGAGATAAAGCATATTATGAAGGGATCAGTGTCACACTTCCCTTGGGTCTGTTTTGAGGATCCACAAAGACAAAAGGGAAAACCTGTTCCCTCTGCCTTGTGTGGGTAAGACAAGAAATGCTAGACTTTAATGGCAGCTTTTAAATGTTAAGGCTATAAAGATAATGAGACATTGTCTGCAAGGGCACAAGATCCCAGTCCAGGAGGCTTTTAGTGAGACAATCACCAACCTGAAGTGAATGGAATAGAGTTACTTTTATTTTAGGGTTGAGGAAGGACTGCTCGAGGCCATTTTCTACTCATAACCTAGGACTTTGTTGTATTTTTCTTTCTTTTCTTTCTTCAGTGCTATAGAAACAATCAGCATCGCACTTAATTACACAGGAATTACAGAACGCTAAATGTAACATTAAGTCCTCTCCTGAGCTAGTGAGCTCTATTGCTGTGAAGCTTCTGAGTGCTCTGGAGATTCACTGTTCCATCACCTCTGCAGCGTGTCCGGAATCTGCCATTTCCATGCTAAAACTTAAGGCTGACGATCAGCAGCCGAGAGCGCCATGCGGCGCCTCATCTTTCCAGTGTTTGAAGGAAGCACCGCACACGCGGCCGCACGGGGCCTCCACGGCTCCTGAACTGAGAGACCCCACTCATGTTTTCACTCCAACCTTCCCCCCCCAAATCCAAGGGGAGACGCCTCCCAATCGAAATCCCAACCAGTCGCGGCTCTGCATCCCGGAGCCGCAGTCCCGGCAGGCGACGCAGGGCCCCCGCATTCCCCCCCCGCCGCTGTGTATGGCGGCCCCGCTTCCCCCGTTCCTCCCG
>VZTR01029505.1:0-54720 GCA_013400775.1 Chaetops frenatus | reverse complement strand
GGCCCCGGTGCCGCCTTCGGCTCGGCGGCGCCCGGCGCTGCTCCCGCCCCGAGAGCGCTCGGCCGGGCTGAGGGGCCGCTGCCGGAGGGACGCTCTGTCCCGGGCGGAGCGGCGGCCGCTGAGTGCGCTGGCCGAGCCGGGGTGCCCGGGCCCGGCAGCACCGGATGCAGCCTGTGGCGTCCCGGAGGTGGGCTAGAGACGCTCGTTTGCCCGCAGCGTTTCCCATATGGGCATCGGTGCCCATAATGTGTTTCCTGATTCGGTGGTTGTGGCTCTAGAGGAAACTTCCTCGTGTGCTTAAGTTTGGTTTCGTGGTTTAAATGTCGTTCGCCGGTGAGCGCGCTGGCGTAGCTGTGATCCTTTGCTAGTTGATGCGCTGGCGTAGTGCAGTGAATAAATGAACGGACGTGAGCTTTTTTTTTGCCAGGATGGTTTTGGAGGTTTTTTTCCTTTCCCTTAAAAAATTGCATTATTACCCTATCTGTATAAAGTATTTGAGCTGTATTTGTGAATTTTAATAAAGTTAGAAATGCAAAAACAAAGCTTAAGGTGATGAAGGTGACATTTCAGTAGGTTGCATCACCTCTAATTAGAGCTTCTTTAAGTAGTCTTAACAAGTTTGGTATGTTTGTTGTAGTTTTTTCTGGACATAATCTTGCAAGTTATGCTCATGCAGACTGGAATTTATTATCCTTCCATGAAGCATGAGTAACTAATTAACTTGAGCAGCTAACTCATGTAAATATTCCTGTCTTGAAAGGGTATAAGGAGGAATAGCGATGGAACCTATTTGCAGTTCAGTGGACTAACTAATACAGAAGTCTTTGATTTTTAAAATTTGTTTTAGTTCTCCCTATTTGCAAGTGGACTGAGTTGCTGCAGAGACTGTGGTTTATGGTGTTGTGATTTTGTGTATTCTGGTAGAAAACAGAATTTCCCAACACATGGAAAACAAGCAGCTTTAACTCTGATGTTTTGGTCCAGCACTCCCTGAGGAAGCATGGTGACATAGTTGAGTGTTTGCAGGTTCCTCATGGACAGCTGAAAGAAGTAACAAGTGACCAGAAGTAAAAACAAGTCTTATTGCTTTTGCCTTTTTGCATATTGCCTTTTAGAGTGAAACTGTCAACCATAGTGCTAAGAGGAGTTTAATCTATCTGAGAAAATTGAGGGCTTTTGATTTGGAGGTACAGGACTGTTAGGGCACAGTCCCAGTTTAAAACTGACACATTTTCTAGCTTTGGTGGTAGCTGCCGAAAAAAGAGAGCAATCCCATTTTTTCCCTTTTCCTTCTACTTGTTGCATTGTGTGTGCTGGTTATAGGCTTTGAGAGACAGTAGTTGGTCGGGCATTGTGCAGAATTGCACTAGTGGGCCCTACTATCAGTGTCCAGGTGCTCCTGCATCACAGTCCTTTGGGGCCTTGGCAGTCATTCCAGGGCTGGGGTGCCGTACCCTGAGGAACCAAGGGCTGTAACTGCTCGGGCCTCACCCCTTCTAGACTGAGCATGCTTTGCTTTGAAACACCTATGGCATTTTCAGTTAAAATCAAAGTGAGCTGGGAAGATTTGTGAAGGGCATAACTTCATTTTTGTATGAATGAGATGCTGTGAGGTGGTTTCAGATAAAGTTGCTGGAGGTTGGGGGAGTTATGCTTCCTGATTGATGTTGCTTGTTGCATTACCTGGTCTGTGTTATCTTGGAGCCTGTACCTGCTGCTACACGTGTCAGGCTATTTCTTGCTTTGTTCACCCTGGTACTTAGAGTTAAATCTGGTTAAGGAGAATTTTGTTTGTAGCCGGGAACAATAATTTTCAGTTTAGGAAGGATACAGCTACATATTCCCAAGTATCAATATTTTTGTGGTACTTTACTATAAACTTCTAAGTGATACGTCAAGATGTTGAGTTAATATATAAACTAGTTTCCTTCCTACTTCAATAAACAATATAGATAAACTGTAAAAATTATCTTCTCTCATAAGAAATTCTGTGTAATCAAGGTTGTACAAAGAATTGACTCTTCAGTGACACTGTGAGAAGAGCTATAAGATTAATGTTTCTGTTGTGGAAAAATATGTGACTAGCTAGGTTATTTAAATAGCTTTATTTTTAAACTAGATTTCCTAAAATCGTTGCTGTTCCCAATACAGTTTTGTGATGTGACTTCTGGAATAAATTGTATGTGAAGATACCTATTTTCTAGTGAATAAATTTTGATATGTTGTATAAGTCTTAAGCAAGCTTTAAAAATTATTTTTCTTAAAACTTTTCTATTAATATTTAGCCTTTTTAGAGACTATTAGATAAGTTTTTTTTTATTTTCTTTCATAGACAATGATTTGCAAGGAACAAATAGTTCAGGATCATTGGGTGGTCTTGATGTCCGTAGAAGAATCCCTATAAAGCTTATTTCAAAACAGAACAATAAAACCAAACCTGCACCTCGAACTCCAAGAACTATGAACAGGATGCCTTCGAAGACACAAGCTGGTGATGAAGGTAAATTCATGTAAATTCCCTGTAGTAGGGAAGTATATTATTCTACAGCATTGTTTGAGACTTTATTCAGTCTTAGAGACTTGAAAGTCCAGGGTTCTGTCCAAATGCAAAACAAGTTTCAAATCTCCAAATACTGCTGCACTGTAGGGCATTCTTAGTGCCAATTTCCAACACAGGCTGTCTTACTGTTTTGGCTCTACCTTTCTGTAGAATGGGCTTAGCAGATTGGAAGTGCTGTGGCATTATTTGATGATTTCAGTATAAATGACCCATGGTCTTAATAGCAGCTGGTGTCAATTACAAAAGTGTTGTGGTTAGCTCGTGTCTTTCTTCTCTCTCTCCTTTCCACAGAAGAATTTGATTATAACAAAGAGGAGCGATACGAATGTAAAGGAGGTGAAATGTTTGGCAGTCAAAGGAGATTTCCTGGACCCATTTTTTGGGATTATAAGGTAAAGTTGTGAATCTTTGCCTGTGTTTCATACCAAGCCATAAATAGTCCTGGTAGATACTTTGTTAATTAAAAGATTTTCGTTTATTTTTGCCTGACTAAAAATACATCCTCTGCTTCCTCCTGTTTATGGCGTTCTTGCTTCCTTTTCAACTAATTCAGAAGTAATGGGTATGTTGATGGTAATTGAAATGAGAAACTTTAGTGATATTGGGGTTTGTTTTCTCACCCCCTTCTCTGTCCTACCAGATAAACTTGCTGGGGGAAAAGGATGATACACCGGTCCATTTCTGTGATAAGTGTGGATTGCCCATCAAAATGTATGGACGCATGGTGAGTGAAATTACCAGTGGAAGATGCAGCCATGGTTTCCCTTTAGATAAAATTAGGTTTTACTGTGTCTGTATGAGGCTTCTAGAGATTACTGATTTCAACAGGCATCTGAATAAACAGCAGAATAGTACCAGGGTGGAACTGGAGGCCTTCACTGCTGAAGTGTTTTTGTTCCATCTGTCTGACTGATTTTTCTTTACCTGCTGATTCAATAAAGTAAGCCTGAAAATGTTAAGCAAAAAACAGAACACTATCACAAAGGAAAAAATCTTTAAGTTTGGGGGTTTTGCCCTTATACCACTTAGGTTTGAAAATAAACTTTTTATCTCAATTGAAGACATGCAGTGAAGTTAGAAAACATTGTTCACTTTTATGTACCTTTAAAAATCCCTGAGATTAATTTAGATTTCTAAGTGTGATTTAACAGGCTTCAGCATCTGACTTAATGGCAGTTAATACTTTTAAAACTTTCCTTCCTTGCCAGAAAGACAAGTGTAATCAGATTGTATATGCAGCTTCTGTGAAAGTTCAGTGTTGGTGGTAGTGCAAGACTCAAACTTCTGCCAGTGTTTTTTACCAACACTTAACCCCAAACAACACTACCCCAAAAAACCCCAAACTCAGCATAAACTGTTCTAGAAGGTTTCTGGGCAAAGGTGTTGTAAATTGTTAACCACTGCTATGCTTGTTCATGGGTAACTTAGTTACTTTAATGATTATGAATTGTGCACTGCAGGGAGGAACTGTATTCTGCAGAATGACATAGATATTTATACACAATGTCTTAACAGCAATTTTTTTATTTCTAGATACCTTGCAAGCATGTTTTCTGCTATGACTGTGCTATACTACATGAGAAAAAGGGAGACAAGATGTGTCCAGGGTAAGTTACCTCAAGATTTGTTATTAAAGGAAATATAAGAAAGTAACTTAAATATCTTATTTCAGATACTCTGTTAACGTGGCTCTTATTTATGTACATTTAGCAGAGGCAATAGAGTACTCTGAACTTTCTAGTTCCTATTCCATGTTTTGGGATTGTAAGACATCAGTGTTTACTTGGTTGTTTTTGGGTAGGTAACCTGTTATTGCTCTAATTCGAAAAGGAATTAATAGCAGTATAATTTATTTAGTGAAAATTACCTGTGTTAAGTCATAATGCACAGAAGAAATTTGTATGAGAGATGCTACTTAAAAAAATTTACCTCATGAAATTATGATGTTCTTTCATAGTTACATTTCTAAGATTTAAAAACTAGGTATACTTCAAAATCAGTGAAAAGTTTTTTCTACTTTGCTACAGTGGGGCAAAATCGTCAGTTCTAATTTGGCTAATTATGTTAATAAGGAAAAATGCATGTTGAGCTCTCTGTGATGACAATAAATCAGTATTCTCTTTTTATTTAGCTGTAATGAACCTGTGCAGCGAATTGAGCAGTGTGTACGAGGGTCTCTCTTCATGTGTAGCATTGTTCAAGGGTGCAAGAGAACTTACCTGTCACAGAGGGACTTACAAGCTCACATCAACCACCGCCACATGAGAGCTGGGAAGCCTGTCACTCGTCCTCCCATTGAGCCCGTACATCCTCCTATTGCCCCATCCCCGGCCGAAATTCCCGAGCGTTTCATAATGCCCCCTGAGAAACATCACATGAGCCACATTCCGCCGAAGCAGCACATCATGATGCCGCCGCCTCCTTTGCAGCATGTGCCACACGAGCACTATAACCAGCCCCACGAAGACATCCGTGCTCCTCCTGCAGAGATGTCCATGGCTCCGCCGCCCCCCCGCCCAGTCAGTCAGGACACCTTCCGCATCTCAACGAGAAAACACAGCAACTTAATAACTGTCCCCATTCAGGATGATTCCAGTTCAGGCGCTCGAGAGCTGCCTCCACCAGCGCCTGCACCTGCTCACCATCACCCTGAATACCAGGGTCAGCCGGTGGTGTCACATCCTCATCACATTATGCCTCAGCGGCAGCACTATGCGCCGCCCCCGCCGCCACCTCCGCCCATCAGCCACCCGCTGCAGCACCCTCCGCAGGCGGCAGGCACCCCTCACATGGTGTACAGCCAGGCTCCTCCGCCTCCAATGACCCCTGCCCCTCCGCCCATAACCCCTCCGCCTGGACACATCATCGCCCAGATGCCACCCTACATGAACCATCCTCCTCCGGGACCTCCCCCTCCTCAGCATGGAGGCCCACCTGTAAATGTAAACGCACCCCCTCCCCATCACTATAACCCCAACTCTTTGCCACAGTTCAGTGAAGATCAAGGAACTCTTAGTCCCCCTTTCACACAACCTGGGGGAATGAGTCCAGGGATATGGCCAGCTCCAAGGGGGCCACCTCCACCTCCAAGAATGCAAGGGCCTCCTGCTCAGGCCCCGCTTCCTGGACCACATCACCCTGATCAAGCCAGATACAGACCCTATTACCAATGATATAAGCAACTGTATGAGTTGAGAATGTCATGAAGAGGATAAAACTAAATACAGAAGCCTTTTAATTAATTGTTTTGGGGTTATTTTGCTGTGTTTTTTTAAAAATACTGTCATTTTGACTGTAAGGCATTTTGAGGTTTGAATCTTAAATGATTTTTAAGCCTTGGCTGTAGGACTCTTAACTTCAAATACTCTGTAGTGCTAAAATAAGTGGCTTAGTAGACCACAGTTGCATTTTAACAGAACTTCTGTTGCTAGTGTGGCTAAATTGTCCTAAGATGATCACTTGTAATATTATTTCCTGGAGAAGATGAACACGTGTTGTACCATTCTGAATATTGTTTTTGTTAAATCCAGTGGTTTTGTTAACCTGTGTACAATAATTAAATTGAAATATGGTTGTAAATGTGGTGAGTTTTTATATGAAGTTAACATATACACAGTTCTGGGACACTACTTCAACACATATACCTTCCACACAGCAGTGTAGTGAAATATTAAAGGAACTTTGATATTTCTCCTACTGCCATTTACCATTACTCATAAGGATTTCAGGCTGTAATTAATTCTTGGCACTAGAAATCAGACATGCAGAATTCTGCATTTACCACATTCCAGCTTTTCTGGATTTTCTTTATGGATCAAGATGAATCTAACAAAGATACAGCTTTGGGCATGACATGAAACCATGTATTGTGGGGTTTTTTTGTTTGGGATTTTGGAGTTTGTTTTAAAGCTAGTTTTGATTCAGAAGGTTCTGTTTACATGTAAGCTACTCACTGGAGTTGAATTCAAACTGTGGGGTTTATCTATGGCTCTGTGTGAAAGTGGCTGTGAACTGGCTTGCAATGTCTGTGAAAGCAGCTTCTTTTAGGTAGGGAAGTCATGTTTGCCTCTCTCACTTTATATAATGTGTACAGTAGGAAAACTTCCCATTTTGATAATATGAGAGAAGTGGTCTGAAATCACGTGTGTGGTTGAAAGAAAAAGGTACACCTCATTTATCTGTTTTGATTTTGTGATACAGGTTTAATTAAACAGACAGTCATTAGGTCTTTTGCTTTTCTCAAAAACTAGCAATATAAGCAGGCTTTTGGGTCTGTTTTTGTCCGAAATTTATGTTTTATAAGAATACTTCTAAAGAGAAACATAACAAGAAGATTCCTTTTTAGTGCAGCTGGTAGCAGAAGCAGACACTAAAAAGACAGTACTGTCTGTTGGTTGGAGTGCTTATCTTTGCATTTGTGATCAGTATTTGCACTGAACCATTGTTTTTCCAAATGCCACATTTCTGCCAGTGGTGCTTTTAGATGAAGTCCTTTGAGTTTTTTATGAAGTTCGTAGTTTCCTACTGTTCTCAAATAACCTGAGCATCTTTAAGCCTCAGTGTTACTTTTTATTTTGTAAACATTCTTTTCCAGAATCATAAGTGTTAAATTTATGGAAGAGTTGTGGTGGTGCAACATTCCAAATTTTGTATTTCATGTCTAATCTTCATATTTTTAATTGGTAGAGCAAGGGCTCTTTAGATTTACTCTGTTCTTGACTGCCATTTATTTCCTTGTGACCACGGCCAAATCTTTTAGACTGCCTTTCAAGTAAATACTTCTTTAGAGATGGGATACAAATAAATTCTGGAGTGTGCAAATGGCCAGTAAGTGTCAACTGCTTGAAAATCTGCTTAGCTGTAACATACTTCTTTCTAAGAGAGAGTTATGTGGTTTGGTTGCTCTGAAAACTAAGTAATTCTAAATTAAATATAGTGGTGAAGAAAAAGGCTGATTGTGATAGTGTGCTATGAAATGGGTTGGTTAAAAATTTACTGTTGCTATACATGTGAAGGCAAGAATGGCTCTGCCAGCATTCTTTTTTTTTCAGTAACTAACAAACACTTGAGGAATTTTTGAGGATCCCTTCTGTCACGGTGAAGTTGACTGGGAGGAAGCACATTTTTGTTACAGCACGGGACTTCATCCAGGAGGAAATCTGCATGTCTGATTCTTGTCCTTTGACTCTGCCAAGCCAAGCTCAGGCCTGAGTAATACAGCTGTGTTACAGGGGCTCTCTGAGCACTCCAGGTGCCAGCTCCCTGTGCTCAGAAACGCTTCCCAAGGGAGGAAGGGCCGTGCAGCCACCTCACCAGAGCTCTGTTTGGGAAAATCAGACATTCTGGAATAAGCTACTACCTGTTTGTCACAGGTGATGAGAAAATGAGGCAACTCTCCATTGTGCTGGATTTTTGAAGCAAGTCAGGTTGCAAACTTTTGTTACATACTCTCCTGTCTCTTGACCCAGATGAAGAGTTCAAAATATTTCTGGGTCCAAAGCTATTCTTGAAGTTACTGATAAAGTGCTTTCCTATAAATGCTGAGGCAGATGAATTGATTAAGGGAAAACAGCAGTTTTTGCTCTATCAAGAAGTGCAAAAAATTAATCTATCTCTGTCATTGTCACTGTAGACAGTGTGTGAGAATGTTTTTCTCTGTATTTGAAACAAAGGTGATATATGTTAGACAGACAATGAAACCCAAAAAAGTCAGTGGGATCCCTTGAGCTGGTTAGTGACCATGGACCAAAAGTCTATGATAGAGAACCTAACCAAAAAGTTATCCTATGTAGGCAGGACATGAACTTGAGTCAAATTTCTGTGTTGTTTTCTAAGAGGAAGACCTAAATATAATTTTTTAATTATTAAATCTGGAGTAACTAAGGGCACTGTTGATGTTTTCATACTTAGGAATTTTAAAAATGCTTCCTCTGGTTGAAACACTGTGTTAACTGTCTTTTTAATTTGTTTATGGGTTTGGTGTATGTTTTAGGGTTGTTTTTTCCTTGATTTGTTGGGTGGGTTGTTTTGTTTTTTAATACCTGGTCATTTTATTAAGAGGTTACAAAATTCATGTGTTGTATTTAATTGTAATTGACAGTGTTAGAAATGGTGAGATGTACCTTTGATTTCTTTGGATTCCTTCTGAAGTCTTATTGTAAAGACAAACATTTGAATTTAATTAGTTAGGTTTATTTTGAATAAATATCCTTGTCTGTGGCAGTGATCTCCTTCCCGAGGCATTGCCAAGCAGATCTTAGGTTTTGAAGAGAACCCTGACATTTAAATGTTTTCAGCCATTGCTGGTTCCTCTAACAGTGTCACATAAGCAATGAAAAAGAGTTTGATGATGGTTTGTTTTCACCATGGAAAGAATGAAAGGACACCAGCGGATGGCCTGAAAACATCTGTGCTTTAGATTCTTGTCTCCTTACACTTTATCCTTGATTCCATCTCTAACTTTGCTTAAAGGGTTGCCTGCAGCTATGCATCGTTTATAACCAGGGGACCACTTGTGTGAACTAATTTGTGATGGGGTTTTTTAATACTATTAACATAAAGACTGGTTACTTATCACATGTGATATTTTTCATGCCTTTTAAAAAAGAAAAATTAAAACTGAATTACTTTTAAAATCTGATCCAAGAGAATTATAAAACCTCACTGGATGGATTTTCCACTTTTCACTTTGTGCTCTCAAAGACAAAAATCCATTTGTCAAAAACTGAAGTGGAAATAACTCCACTATTACCTAATTCCACTTTCAAATTTGCACACATGGCAAGGGAGAAAAGCAGTCTTCCCCTTAGTGGAAGTCAGGTGTTCTCAAAAACACATTTGTGGATATGCTTTCCCTGTGGATCAAGTCTGAACACACCTCTCTCTTCTTAAACTGTTTTCTGCTCTGTAAAACTTGTGTCTGATTTTGAGTTGTTTCTCTCTGCATTGCTGGGCTGCTGACAAAAGCAGGTACAGGTTCACAGCAGAAGGTCCTGTCAAGCCTGGGAAACTGGAGGAGCACAGTGGATTGGAGCTGCAATGGAATACTGAATGTATGGGAATTAAGTTTGAACTTTTCCTCTTTGTACATATGATGCCGAGTCCAGTGCAGCAGAGAAATGTGCCAGGTTTGGATTCATTTTCATCCTGATTACATTTCTAAAGTAAATATCAGTATTATACAAGTTGTATTTCCCTTTGTATTTATTTTATGGTGTTAAAAACAATTCTTAGCAGTTCATAAGTCATCTTGATGCAGTAATTGTGCCTTCACAGTTGTGAGCTTTTGCACTGTGTTCAGATATGCTCACATTAGTGATTCACACTGACCAGTTTGCAAACTGAATTGGCTGCATTTATTTGGGCAATGTGAGTGAAAATAATGATGATTAAATCCCCTTTTAGTCTTCACAGCCATGAGACACCAACTTTAGAAACTTCCTGCTTTAAATTGCAACTCTTATTCTCTGGAGTATGAGGCATTAATTTGTTGGTGTTTTTTCTTCTTTTTTAAAAATTATCTTCAGTGTAGACTCAGTTTATGAGAGTAAGAGATTAAAATATTGAAAAATGTAGCATATATCCAAAAATGTGTGGAATAGCAGCAGGAAGCTGGTAAATTAGCTCAGTCATTATGAAACTTCAGTGAGTAATTTTGATAATACAATTCAAGTGATTCTTGAGTGCCAGTAGGACTCATTGTAATACACTTCTGGTAATGGGAAGAGTGATAATGTCTGCAGGAGGGCAGAAATGTTTCTGTTTTTATGTAGTAATGTTTCATAAAAGAACTTCAGCATAACTGCTTAGAAAAAAAACTCCACATGAGTAACTAAACAGAAGTAAATACCTATCAGTCGTCAAGATTTTCTTCAGTTTTATTTGTGAAAACAAATGCTTGAACACACCTCCAAGATAATTTATGGTGAATTATTTCCTCCACTAAATGAAATCACTTAAGTGTTGATAACTGTTCCTCAACTTTTTGCCATTTCTGGGTCAGGTAAACTTTCAGGCATCTTCTTGGGAAGCAGGAGGGAGCAATGCATAAAGACTGAGAAAACAAATTATCCACATTCAGCATGGGGATGAGGAATAGAGAACTGTGAGTAGCATTTCAGTAAAGAACTGCTTAAGGATACTTCTTCCTTAATAGGAAGTCAGTTTGAAATTGAAAAAAATACGGTTTGCATGTTATAATCCTCTCTCCATTGGGCCTAAGACCTCAAATAAACACTTCTAATTTTTTGTTTCTGTATTTCACACTGCATCACAAAGTGATGATCAGGCTTGAGAGTAGCATTGAACATCACTGGCTCTGTGGCTTCTCCGTTTTCCATCCTTCTTACTGGCTGTAAAATTGTTATTTAGTTAAAAAGTGTCTGCACTGTGCTGAAGAGAGATAGGTTGAGGATATATGATGAGGAATTAATGACATGATACCTGTCAACTCTCCAAAAAGCAGGTATGGAATTTGCCTTTTTCCTTAATTCTTGAGTAAAATACTAAAACACAGTATATGGTAGTGCTATAACCAAGTAGCAATGGCACCCAATGCTGAATGTTTAGAAAACTAAATAGCCCGGTTTCTGAAGGTTCCTGTCTCAAAAATAAAGCAATAAATCTGCATCACCACAGTATTTAAAAAGATGATGTTATAATTTGTATGAGGGTAAACTGCCCAGAAAAATGCTAGTATTGGAATAGCAGAGAGTTGCAGAAATAACCAGTACCTGGAGGGAATATCTCATAAGGTATCATAAATATAATTGCTGCTGGTGTCAACGTTGAAAAATAAGGAGTAGGGTGATTTAAGAACAGGGCAAGTAGCTGGTAGGGATGTGTGACGTGGGAGTGCAGGGCTCTTTGGCCAAGGCTGTCCATGTACCATGTCCATTTAAGAAATGGTGAATAGTTTTGGAAGGGGGGTTTTTCCTCTGTGGCACTGTGCTGTCAGAAGAGTCATTAGTATCAAAATGAATTGTTCAATTTAAAAAATAATATTTTGTATTAACTTGGAGCCTGTCAACAAATCCCATATGGTTTTGAAGTGCAGTATGTGGTATTTTACCACATACTGCACTTCTTATATTGCTTTTGATAGGGATGTTTGCCTGGGTCTGTATAGGTGCATAAGAGCACAGGACTGAAAAGAGCAGCTTGAGTCTGACAGTTCAAATTACACTGGTATGATGTGGTATCCTGATTTTCATAAACATGTTTAAGTCTCATCTTAAATGCAGTTCAGTTTTTTGCTCCTCTTGTTCTAGCTGGAAAGGATCTCACCACTGTAAAAATGAGGAACCATTTCTAATATCTTGTCACGTTTCAGTTTGGCCAGTTCATTTTTTCTCCTTTACAGGACACTGTTATTTTTTTATCTTGCATAAATTTTCCTCTCTCCTAGGTTAAATCTCTGTATCTGTTTCTCTTTTTGTCAGTCCTTAGAGGCTCTTCATTTTGCAATGATCCCATAGCAATTTTCTTCATTAACATTTGGTTTCATGTTTTTTGAACTGGAGAGCTCAGTCCTGAAGTTCAGAGTACTTCGAGTGAAATTTCCCCTGTGCGTTGCACAGTAACACTAGTGTCACAGAATCACAGAATATACTGAGTTGGAAGAGACTCAAAAGGATCATCAAGTCTAACTCCTGGCCCTGCACAGCACCATCACTGCAAGTCACTCTATGTGCCTGAGAGCACTGTCCAAACACTTCTTGAACTCTGTCAGGTTGGTGCTGTGACCACTTCCCTGGGGAGCCTGTTCAGTGCCCAACCACCCTCTGGGTGAAGAACCTTTTTCTAATATCCAACCTAAACCTCCCCTGACACAACTTCAGGCCACTCCCTCAGGTCCCGTCCCTGGTCACCACAGAGAAGAGATCAGTGCCTGCCCCTCCTCTTCCCTTCATGAGGAAGTTGTAACTGCAGTGAAGTCTCCCCTCAGTCTCCTCCAGGCTGAACAGGCCAAGTGACCTCAGCCACTCCTCATACAGCTTCTCCTCGAGGTCCTTCACCATCTTCATTGCCCTCCTTTGGGCACTCTCTCATAGTGTGACCCTTTCTTATATTGTGGTGACCAAATAACTTTCTTGTTCTGGAAACATCTAATTTTTGGAAGACTGCATCAGAAGGGCAATTTGGCAGTGTGCTAATTGTACCTGGCTTCAGGTGCTGCTGTGCTGATTGTCTGGCACATGGCATGTACTTGACAGTGACTCTGCTGTGGCACGCTCAGAGGAGCAGTGGGTTGGTACAGCTGCTCACCATCTGCCTGGTGTCTGCAGGAAGCAGCATCTCTGTGATGCCCCCAAGGGCCACGTCTCCCACACCAGGTCAGGCATGTGATCACCCAGCACAGAACCACGGTTCGTTATTCATCTGCAAATGCACGAGTGTTTTCTGAAAGCTGAACTTGTCTACTTCTGTCTTTAAGCTCACCTAATTCTCCCTATATTCAAAATCTTCTCAATTTTAATACTAACTTCCATCTTGGTTTCATTAGCAGACTTCATCAGATAACTCCAGTTTAAAAAATAGTAAAAAAAGATGAAAACATTTAACAGATTTTGTTTTTAACGCCTGCATACTCTGAAGATAAAAACTGCAGGTCTGGTTTGCACAGAACACTTTCTCCTTCCCTTCAGCTCTTCTTCAAGTCCAAATGCACAGTTCTGGTCATCCCAGCTTGACTGAAAGTCAAAACTAGGCTTTGAAAACTAAAAACTCATGTGATTTCAGAGTGCTGTATCTTTTAGACTCCAGGAATGGTTCCATTTTCCTCTAGGCTGAAGATTTTTATACTTCTAGCACTTGTTATGTGAAATTAAAAGTTCTTTCACTGTGGGCATTGGGTGTTCTTCTCTGAAAGTTGTGATGTAGCTCATCTTCAAGCCTTAGACTTTCAGCAGGGGCTAATTGATGGCAGTTGTGCAGACTGGGTTGTGCAGAGTATCAGAGCAGACTCTTTAAGCTGAAGCCCTCTGCCTATCTGTCCACAGATCCAGGCAATTCAGCCTGCCCACCTGGCAGCTCCACACCCACAGCTCCTCCAGCCAAGTTCGAGGGCCAGTGTCTGTCCACAGGCTGGGTCTCACTGACCATGAGCCACCCTGGTGGTGCCTGGACAAATGCAGCTGTAGGTAATCACTGAAACCATGGTGGTTCACTCTATATGTATATGCAATGGTTCACTGTAAACGTATCCTCCCTTGTGCACTTTACACAAGCCCAAACCAAATCAATGAATCATGTTTTGATATGAAAATCCTGTCTTTCCTGAACAATCTTAATAATTAGATACATTAGTCACTATGTACACTGTGCTCGTGCTTGTAGTAGTAAGCTGAGAGCAAGTTTGAATCAGTCTACTAAAAATCTTACAAACCATCAAGAAAACTTTATACAAGTTATATACATGTTGAAGATAAAACATCAGTCCTAACTATTATTCTGTGGTATACAATACAAGATTTCAAATATTTATAGATTCTCAAGTAACTGTACAGGTTATCTGCAAACTGTGTTACGAAATAAGAAAATCTCTGTGATTTTAGCCTACATATATATACATAAGTACATTTATATATACAGAGACACATGAAGACTAGCAAGCCCATTCCAAAACCTGGAACATAGCCATATGTAGTAAATCCTTCTTAAGGTGTTTAAAAGTATCCTTCTGTCTTCATGCTTATCACAGCACCCACATTCATCTTCTGTGACATTGTGTTGCTGGAGGATATTATACTTAGGAAGTTAAGTCTAAAATTTTGTTTCTGTTGGAATCTGTAGGGAATAAAAAAAAAATTTTCCACATTCTGTAAGGAATATCCAGGGTAGGTGTCATCTGGTAAATGATGTGTAGGTATTTGATCTCCTGAAGCATTTGGGTGGAAAGACTGGGGTCTGACATTTACTCCTTACAGCGTTGCCCTGTGCTGGATACTGCCCTTCTCTAAGTCTGTGATGAAAGGCTGCATGTGTCCCTTTGTTATCTCTGTCTCCAGACTCCCCTTCTGCCTGAGACAGTTAGATAAACTGGATGAATGTTGGCTTCTCTGCCACAGGGGCATTCTACCACTGATGTTACCATGGAGGAGCTGTGGTGGCCAGGCGAGGAGAGCAGGTGAGGCAGCCTGGCGAGGCAGCCTTTGCCTGCCTTCCCTCTGCTGAAGCACACTGCAAGGCTCGTGAGCCAAGCCCCATCCCTCTTACTCCCTTTGCCCCAAGTCAAATCCCATCAGCCAACTGTCTGATGGCTTTCTGCCCTGGGCTGACAGACAATCTCAGGGGTGAATGCTTTTGTTATCTGACCTGTTCCCATGAGCAGCTTTTTGGGCTGCATTTTCTATGGCTGGAGGGCCATAGGCAGAGGCTTACTGTGCACTCCCGGCTGCGCAGTCCGTTCCTGGGGATGATGACACAGTCACTGCTTCTACCCTTCTCCTGCAACGAGCACAAGAAGTTGTGGGTTAGGAAATGGATTGCTTTTATTTTTCTGTTTCTCCTTTTTCACATTAAAGAAGGATTTGTTTTTTAATTCCCTGGATCCTGCCTGGAAAGTTGCATAGAAGAAAGGAAGCTCCTACTTGTCAGGCTTTTATGACCCCCACCACATCTCTGAGTCAGTGCAGAAGACCCAGACCAGTTCAGCTAAGTGGGATTAGTCAGTTTCCACATGAGCAGCATTCTGGGTCTTGTACATTTAAACACATTTATTGTATGTAGGATCCTTTCTTGCTCTTGATTTAAGAACACTCCCAGAAAGGCCATCACCAAATCTGGCAGTACTAATCTATCCATCCTACTTTAGCACTCCTTTTGAGGGTAGACAGGGCTGAAAAGCCTACATGCAAGCAGCATAAAGTCTGCCTTTCCAGAGCCAGTGCAGCAAATGGAGCATCTCAGCCAGATGGGTGAACACAGAGGACTGCTGGTAGATGGGCTGGGATTTTACCCACACTGTGTTCTTCCCAAGGAGGTGACTTCAAGTGAAGTCCAGAGCCAGGCCAGCCACCATTGGGAATTATTCACACCTTTCAGTGGTTCTCCACACAGCTGAACCAGGAGCCACTCTTACTCTTCAATTTGATTGGAGACCAGCTGTATTTTAAAGTCTATGTTTTTGAAAATAGGGATAGTGTAGCACACACAGCAATAGCTGTGCAGGGTGCTGCTGGGAGCCTGGCAGTTCTGGAAAGGCACTAAAGTAATGAAAGACGAAGAATGTAGCGTTACCTCAGCAAGCTTTAATTTGGGGGAGTTGGCTATGTCCTTCTTCAGCAAAATGTGTAAAACCACATCATGAATGGTGAGGAAAAACATGGATGGCTTAAGTTCTTCATCAAAAAATGCACTTCTCTCCAGTTTGTCCAGGAAGCCCTCTGTGAGGAAACAAAATCAAAGCACAAAGTGTCCTGCAGGCCTTAAAAGGGCAGAAATTGTGTATCCTGAGCCTGCCCACTGAGTGAACATGGGAGTTGCTGGTCTAATGCACTGTTTCATTTATTAGAGCAGATGGCTTTGTGGATATCAAGAGGATGGAACATAAATGCCCATCAGTAGTTCCCTGCTCCATGTCAGGCAGGAGGGAATTTGAGCCCCTTTTCTTATTTAATGCCTAGCCCTGTGTGCATGATAGTGGGTCCTGCAGCGCAGAGCTTTACAGCACAGCAGTGGCCATAGGTAAAAGGAGCCATCACACATAGTCCTAGCCTGGGAGGGACAACACCTCCACTAACACTCCTAACCTCCACAGGACCTCTTTGCTGTCCAAGACTGGAAGGTAAAACTGGGTATTCCTCCACAGCCATACTCAGTGGTCAACAGGGGAGGCATCTGGGGTGATGCCAATGCAAGAGCAAGTACTCACCATGTGCCCCAGCAATGTAAATGTCAATGTCGAGCCGGACAAATTCTTTCAAAGTCTGTTAAACCAGAAGGAGGCACCATTTAGATACTGCTGGGTTTGATGATTACCATTATAGTGATTAGCTACTGCAAATATACCAACCACTCTATGGTATTTAAGATCTATGATAGTAAGTGGCTCTAGACTCAAACTCAGTTGCACATAGAGGCAGGACAGTCTCTTCACATGGTTGCAGACAGGGATGGCCAAGCCTTTTGAAAAGGGGCAGTATTGAAAATGTTTAGCTCACAGAAAAATAGGTGATCTTTCAGAAGTTGTATGGCTTTATTGTATCTACATGATACATGATGAAACTAAAAAGAATTACTTCACAATCTTCTGGGGATATTTTTATAACTGGGAACTTGAGCAGAACTACGGTTCCCACTGTCACTGTGGGTCTTTAGTTCCTATGGAAATATTTACACACCCCCTGTGTCTCTAGACAGTTAATTATAGCTGATATTGTTTGAAAATGTTGTGCCTTTGGTTTTGTTCAAGGTCATCTGGGAAAGCAAAAGCAGGAGCAGAAGCAGAAATGGAACTCCAATGTTCCAACTCCAGCTGGGTGTTTAAAACCGTATTTCATATCTACATTTCTGTAAAGCTTCCCAAAATCTTACCAGGTGAAGAAAGGGTACCACAGCCAACACTTTAACTCCAAGACAATTTATATTGATTATTTAAACCATTTCCTAAATATTTTCTACAGAAAATGTACATTCAAATTCACATAAACTCAGAGTTTGCCACTGGCCTTCCAGCCCATATAGGAATGCCTTTAAGAAGCAGACTGGAAACACAGAATAGAATCATAGAATGGTTTTTGTTGGAAGGGACCTGAAAGATCATCTTGTTCCAAACCCTTGCCATGGACAGGGACACTTTACACTGCAGCAGGTTGCTCAGAGCATCATCCAATTCGCCACTGACCAGTTTCAGGCATGGAGCATCCACAGCTTCTCTGGGCAACCTGTTCCAGTATTTCACCACCCTAACAGCAAAAGATTTCTGCTAATCTAGACCTGCCCTCTTTCATTTTGAAGCCATTGCCTCTTATCCTGTCACTATATGCCCCTGTAAGAAGTCCCTCTCCATGCTTTTTTATAAACTCCCTTTAAATACGGAAAGGCCATTTGGAGTTCTCCTCATAGCCTTCTCTTCTCTAGGCTGAACAACTCCAACTTTCTCAGCCTTTCCTCATAGGAGAGATGCTCCAGCCCTCTGATCCTTTCCATGGCTCTCATCTGGACCTGCTCTAAGATGCCCATGTCCTTCCTGTCCTGGGGACCCCATAGGTGGACACAGTACCCAGGTGAGGTCTCATGAGAGTTGAGTAGAATGTATCATGAGAGTGGGGAAGAATCACTTGCTGGTCACATTTCTTTTTATGCAGCCCAGGATATGATTGGCTTTCTGGCCTGTGAGTGCACATTGCTGGGTCATGTCCAACTTTTCATCCACCAGTATCCCCATCTCCTCCTCTGCAGGACTGCTCTCAATTCATTTATTCCCTAGTCTGTATCAATACTGGGGGTTGTCCTGATCCACGTGCAGCACCTTGCACTTGGCCTTGTTGAACTTCATGAGGTTCAGATGGGCCCACTCCTGTCCAGGTCCCTCTGGGCATCATCCCTTCCCTCATGTGTATCCCTCAAGAGTAACTGCATTTGTAAGTTTTTCTTTCATAAGATCACTGTCTTGTGGGTTGTGATTACCTTTCGGAGGACTGTCATGGCAGAAAAATCGAGGTAGGACACTGATGAGAAATCCAGAATGATGCTGTGGATGTTGACCTGGGGCACAGTGATGCCAGGGGGGAGGTCAGTGCCCCAGTTGATCCGAATGGGCAAGTCTGTCATGATGGTGGGCTGGTCCAGCTCCTCTATCTTGTTGTTGTCTAATTCTTCATCTGACTCATATGTAGGGTTAGCCATACAAATCAAGCCTTTCTGTATTGACATAGAAAAATGTCATAATTAGTTCTCTTCATTAAGATCCAGACAGGGTAGTGGTACTTCTTACACAAGGGCAAGAGTAGTGGCAATACACAGCTGATCTTCCCATGAGATAGAGCAGAACCCACCTGGAAAGTTCTGTCTCTCCATTCTCTGGAGAAGTATGGAAATTATTTAATTATCATCATAATCACTTAATGATGGCTTTTTATTTTTTCCTGAAGTCAGTTGTCAGATACATTCAGTATAATTCAGTAATTTTGGAACAAGTCAACAAAAGGCATGCAGAATTTGAGCTGGGAGAAAGCCAGCTTTATCCTACCATTAATGCAGAATGATATTCACCTCTGTGGGATCTGATCCTTCTATTTGTTGCCAAACAAAGCTTAAGTGGACATGTGCAAGCTCTGCCTGTGGCAAATCTGTAGGTCTCTAACTGTGACAGCCATTTAAAATCTTGTTTTTTAAATGTGTTTATGTCATGAAGTGGCAACTTGGGGAATAGTGTGTCTAATTAAGAAGGGAGGCTGTGAGGCCCTTTTCTGCCATGTAAAGCCAGGGAGCTTGGTTGCTTATCTCCCCCCTCACCCCCGGGGAGTTGCCTTACATACCGGTGTCACTTGCAGTTCTCCTTTCTTCAGCATCTTCCTAATCTTCCTCAGAGCTTTATTGCGTTTCCTCAGGACTCTCAGTGGGTTGAAGCCAACCTGCAAAAACAGCACTCGGAATAATTAAAAGAAGAAACACCTGTGTGATACTGGGGGAAGGACAAAAAATCTCATGTGGTTTTTCTTTACAGTCATGATCACCATAGTTTGAACTCGATGTTGTCTACCACTTTTCAAAAATTCAAAGAAGGGCTCTCCCTAGGTTGGAAGGATATCTACAGGAATGGCTGCAAATGAGGCAGGCCTATTTGTACTGCTTTAGGACACCAGTATGGACAGCTTTATAGCAGTGACAAAGCTGTAGCATGTCCTACTTGTCTGCATTATGAGGTGGTCCCCCAGGTGACCAAGATCAGAGAGCTCATGGATTGTATCTATTTCGTGCCACCTGACTGCAGCATGGATCATTCACCCACTCTTTTTCCTGAAGAAGAAAGCCAGATTTTATCATGTTGGCTCCATATGACTCTTGAACCTCTTGAGCTGGTTTTAACAGAATTAGATGCCACAGAAATTAGGCTAATAATAAAATTAGGCTAACATATTAAATTTCTGCAAGTCTTCTGCCTCATCCATCTAGTTAGAGGAGGAAGGTGTTAGGAGTACCTGTATTTTTAGAGAAAGAGTGGTGTGGAAATCTGCACTCATAGAAAAAAAGCTTCAGGCTCTTCTGAGGTGAAAGCCAAGCATATGGAGAACCAAATGTGTCAGATTCCCTCATTCCTCTGCCAGTTTCAGTCCCTCACGTGAAGGATGAACTGCTTATCAACTCCCCACTAAGAGCAGCAGGAAGGGGAGGTTATGATCCAAGTTGTCCTTGGGCTGAGGATGGTGGGCCTCATTCACACAGTGAAGGCTCAAGGGTCCTGGATTTCTGTGCTGGTTATGGAAAGACTGGCTGCATTCACCAGTTTGTTATGAAAGATGTTAAGACCTCTTTGATAGAATGATTCCATTTGGCATTCTTCTGACTGTTGTGGTTACATTCTTGGGGCAAGAGGAGTAAACTAGAATTTATTGTGTGTAAATAATACAAGTGAAAATAAAATAAAATTTCCCTTTATATTATCAAAGTTTGCACTACTTTCTTCTTAAAATATGTATTGCTATGGTATAAGTATAAATATGGTTTAAACATTGCTATGGTGTAAGTTCAGCATGAGGGCTGTTCTCTTTCTCAGAGGTGTGTGCATACATGTTATATTTCAGTAGTGGCAACAATATCTGAATAATTAATGAAAGTTCCCCCTTGAACTGTGGAATGACTGCATATGTAGTAATTATTGGGAAACTATCCACCTTAATGTGTTATGCAATTCATATGTTCAGAACAGCCCCAGACACTTACAGCAGTGATGAGTTTCTCTCTGAAGAATTCAATATTAGCAAAGAAGATTGGAGAGGAGCATCTGAAAATCTTCACTCCCTCTGGCTCATAGATCTGTAAAACGAAGCAAGTGTCAGTAGCAATGTTTGCTATAGAAACACAAGTGCAGCAGGTGATAAAAGAAATGAGACATTTCTTACATCAGCATAATCCTTCCTGTTTCTGTAGATGTTACTCCTCCCAACATTGGCCAAAACAGTGCAGCTTGGACTGTGAACAACCATACATACAATTATTAGTGTCCCACATTGAAACTTGGATGATGAAATGAAACCATCTCAGCTGGGGTGGCAGACTGAAGCAAGCCCCACATCTAAAGGTTTATGCCTGTAAATTATTATTCCATGCACAGTTGCTGGACAGGCCAAGGCACGGACGGGGCTGTTGTCCTTCTCTGTACAGAGGAAGCTAACAGGAGGCCCTGGGATATCATTGCAGTCAACAAGTACTCACATCTGGGAGCGGATTACCACTGTCAGCAGCTGGAATGCCACGGCTGCTGCTAGTCCAACGTCCAGGCCAAGGAGGACGGCAGCTAAGAAAGTCACCACCCATATAACCTGTAAGGAGCCAGAGGATGGCAACATTATAGGCATGTAAAGAACCTGGGTCATGAGCTTAGGGTAGGAGCAGGAACAGATCTCAGATCTGGTCCAGGATGTCCATTTTGGTGAAGTAAAACAGCATCAGGCTCACCAACCAGCACCAGGGAGTGTTTCTAGGGATGACAATTTCTAGACAGTAAAGGCTTGAAATGGAATAGGTGGTTCACTATGAAAATCCAGCAGAAAGGCAAGATTAGAGGTAAATAAGAATTCTGGTGAAGCTGAGAGTTGTAAATGGGCAAATATAGGTGCTGTGAGTGTACATGACTGAGAAATGACTAGATAATACTGAATAACTGTTAGCCACAGGGCTCAAAGCATTTTCATCGGGCGAGTAACTTTGATAGCTGGGAAAACTGAGGCTTGGCACCATTTGTGAGCCTAAATTTTCTGAGTGTTAGAGGTAACCAGTCATGCCCTCTAGCCATGAGCTTTACCATTTGGAGTAAACTGTTCAAGTCCCAGTTTTCATTTGTTTTTTGCTGTGTATCTTCCATATAACACATTGTGTGATTGTGAGAAAGTGTCCCTGAATGCTTAGTCAATGCAGTAGATATTTGGATATTTTCTATTATTTTGGCATTTTTTGTAACTGCCTTCTCTATTTCACTTTATATAATGCACTACTTTAATAGATTTTGATGAAATGGCTGAAAATGAAGTTAAGAGCGAGAATTGACTCAAAATAGGTGGGACAAAATGGAAAACATAAATGAGGGGTATACCAGTAAAAAAGGCATGCCACTATTGTACTTTCTGTTTAGTGAAGCAAAACACAGATTATAAAAATAAGAGAATTTACATAATAGATCACTTTTTCAGAGCACTTAACTTCTGATGCTTGTGAAACTCAACTTACACAGTCATACTTGTCCTTTCTCCATAAGATGCCCACTTCCTTGAACTGCATGAGCATTCCTTTCAAATTGCCAAGAGCCAAAGATGCAAGGACTGACTGTTAAGAAGACCAAAACACATGTTCCATGTTTAAGCAGGACAAAAAAATGTTGAACATTAGGAATTAAAAGATCATACAAATAGGGCCAAAGTGCAGCTGAAAGGCCAGGGAGCTGCTCCCGGTGTATCACTGCTGCTGGAACATCCCCAGCCATGGTGCAGTGCAGGTGTCTGACTTGAGGCTGTAAATCCCACTTATTTTTGGCACCTGAAATTTGGTGCTGTGATTTTTGGTGTTTGGGTTGACCAGATGTAGTGGTCCTCTCTGGCATAATGTGGGAAGAACCAAGATTTTCAAACCCTATTTGGATCCCACTGAAGTCTATGAACACTCACAGTGTGCTGATAGAGCAGCCCTGTCTTTGGGAAGCAGGAGGAAGCATTAGATGAAATCAGTGAATACCTTCTGTAATGGTGCCAGGAGAAACCCAATGGCCAAGATCACAACCAAAACAATGACAGATGAGATAATGCCAGCAATCTGCATGAAAGAACAATTCCACAATGAGCAAGTGCCCACAGGCATTATGGTTAGCTATGGCAAAAGAGATGTCTTTCATTAAATGCCATCATGACCTGTTGTCTTCTATACCTGTGTTTTGCCTCCTGTGCTCTCCTGCACACCTGATCTTGACAGAGCAGTGCTGGAGGCAAATCCCTTGAATGATCCACCAACAATATTACCCAGCCCAAAAGCAATTAGTTCCTGAAATAAAAATAAAAGAGATTGTTCTTAAGAGCTGGTTCATGACAGTTATTCACTAGGCAAGGCTTTCCCGAAATGACTTATTTCCCATTGATAAATGCAGTATATTGATCTCTGTGTTATTTGCCTACCTGGTTGCCATCTATTGGGTAGTCATGTTTGATGGAATACACTTTAGCCACGGAGAAGGCTACTGCAAACCCAACAATTGCAATGGAAATGCCATCACCAATACAGTCCTGGAGGATGCCTACATCAGGTGCAACAGGTGCTTGAAACCTGAAAGATAAAAAACTCTACTCATTAAGGAGATGCCTAAGAGTCTTTTGCAGATCCTAGGGAGAATTCCTCTCTGGATGTTTTTTTCCCTCTCCTTTTTTTTCAATGAACTGAAATCTGAAGAAAGGAGACTCTTGAGCAGAAATAGCTGTTCCTTTGCAAACTTCACCTACTAACACCCCTGGGGCTACAGGGACCACCTCAGACTCACTCTGCTGTCCTAGTACATGTCTTCCTCCCTCTTTTTAATTTAACATGTGCCTCTTGATTCTTTATGCCAAAATTCTGGCATAGCCAGATGAAGTCCATATATAGATATATATTCTATATGTGGAGAAATAATTTTATGTGGATAAAGTCCTGGAGAGGCAGATGTTGAGGCCTCTGGAGGATAATGGTGCCTAAGGAGATGCTGGTGGCTGGTCATGGGACCAGACAGGAGAATTGTACAGGGTCTTGGTGGCTTCCCAGGGCTGGTGGTGGCTGCTGGACTGTGCATGTACTGTGAGGGAAATGAAGGAGTTCAGGAGTGAGTAGTTAAATAAAAAGGACAAACATCAACCTCCTGCTCAGCAGCTGTCTCAGAAAGTGAAGGACACAATTATTTCATGTCTCAGTATATTCCTTGATGAGTAGGAGATGTGCTCTAGTGTGTAATTTTGTGTACTGAATGTGTGTCATATCATAGAGAGAAAAATGTTTATTTACCTCCTGAAAGAAGATGAAGCAGATAATTTTAATCAGAAACATAGCTGAACTCATTTAACACTGCTAGACTAGAGAGAACACTTTGCTCCACTGGTGAATTGTAAGTAAATCACTTACCCTTCTTCTAGTTTCCCAACGACAGCTACATTAAATTTTTCTTCAAAGTTGACAAAATGGGAAATCAGTGCTGCTAAGACTGTCTGAAAGATAATAGACCACACCTCCATTAGGCACATTCAAGCAAGAGTGTGAAGAATCTATTAAACAGCATTACCTTCCTTCTCTCATATGCCCTACAGTCTCATCACTAGTAACAGAATTATGCCCCAAGTTTTCACATCCCTTTGCTGTTCAGATGTCGTTCCTGAATGACCTTACAGGTATGGGTTTACATTCATAAATCACAGAGATTATAACAGAATATCTTACAGAGATCATCCCACCCAGTAAACCAGGTATGTTCTGACAAGGTGCTGTAATGACTCTGGGGGAAAACAAGTCCTACTTGAGTCTATAGAACATCCTCCAGGATTTTAGGGGCTTTTTGCCCCTGTGAGGCTTCCTTCACCCCTCTGCTGCTCAGAGTGGGCAAAACCTTCAGCTGCTGAGGGGCAAAATTTTGTGTGTGGTCATGGATGTCCAGGACTTCAGTGGCTGCTTGCAGGTGTGGTACAGGGGGACCTCAGCTGTGAGACTGCAGCTGGCTGGTGTCAGAGCCAATTTTTTTTCCAGGGAAAAAAATACATTGTTTATAACTCCAGAGATATGTTCAGTTAAGAACAGCTAAGTAGAAGTAAAACATCTCACCGTAGCTACTGAATGATGTAAATTTTTCCCTTCAGGTAAAATGATAACACATCATTTAATGGATAACAGGAGAAGAAATAGTTAAAACTCTGCTTCCCATGTCTTAATATGAAGCAGTTGCAAAATCAAAGGAAATGACTCACCACAAGCAGTTCGATCGGGATGGGAGTTGGTAACTTTTCCTTGTATCGGTCGTTCATTTCTTTTACCGCGAACACGATAAGCAAGACAACCACGGATGTGACAAGGTCAGCAACGTTTGTGTTTGTGATCTGGCTGAAAATGCTCTCCAGAGTCTGCAGTATCAGGTGGAAACATGAGGTGCTTTACAAACAGTTGTGCCCTGGCACAGTAGCACTATCCCTCCCAGAAGAACCTGTATCTGAATGGCTCTAAGGATTGTGCTGGTTGGAATTTATTCCCTGTGGCATGATATGGACTGCAAGCTCCTGTGAAAGCTTGTGCAGCTGCCAAGTGATGGAAGCATCTGCAAAAGACCCTTTCCACTAACTTGTGACCCTCTTCTCCTGATTTTCCCCTGAGGGAGGGTTGGAACAACAGGCATGTCTGTGATAGGAAATGTGAGCAATGACATTTCTGGGCAATCTCCACTCCTTCCTTCCTTCCTATCCTTCTTCTCACTCCTTTCTCATCCAACAGCCCTCACAGAATCATATGCAAATTAAATATGTATAATATCCTTCCAGTAAAAATCAGTAATAAAATCATCAAGGCAGAGTTGAATGCTTAATTGAAATATGCCAACACAAAATAGTAAATATTATCTGATTAGCCCAGTTAGGGGTGTAACTTGGTGCTTGGTAATAAATTTAGAGATTGGTCAAATGCTAATAACATATCTCTCTTGTTTTTCTCTCATTTTTCCTCCTGCTTTGCAGTTTTTATGCTGAGTTGTTATTACTGCCTTGTGATACACAGTCAAAAATACATCACAGGTACATCAATAGCATTAGAAAGTAATGAACACCTAGCACTTACATAGATGATGCCGAATGGTTTATTAAATCCGGGGACAGGTAGCTGAAACATGAATTTCAGTTGAGATACCAAAACATGGATAGCTGCAGCAGTTGTGAAGCCACTGATTAATGAATGTGATAGATAAATAACAATGAATCCAAACTGGAAAATTCCCAGAAGCAACTGAAACACAAAATGAACACAGGTCAGTGGGATTCATTTGTGTTTTTAAGCAATCTTTGAAAGAAAGACAATCATATTTAGTGGAAGTAAAGATTTTCACCTAATCCCATCCATCCAGAGATTAGGGAATGTACTATCACCAGAGTTGTTATAAAGGTTGAGGTTTAGCAACAGAGGGCATAATACTGGTAAGAGTAATTGCTAGAGCAGTTAATACCCATTCTTTTTATTTTATAGGTAAAATATACATCCTTATTTTCAGGGTTTTCAGTTCCTATATTTTCACATGGTACAAGTGTTTCACGAAGCACAAATATATTAGTATGTTAGGAAGGGAGGAACTGTAGGAATTCTTTATTAGGGAGTAAAGGTAAATCGGGGGTTTTTTTAAAAAAAAATTCAATTATTTTACTATTGCAAGGCAGAGCTTTTACTCCCCTTGGAGCATCTGCATCATTTACATTACTTTACAGCTACTTTTTTCCTATCCAGCAGATTGTTTTTTGCTGTCAGTTGCTGCTCTGTGGGCTGTGGGCTCAGGCCTGTGCAAAACCAAGGATTTCACAGTACATGTGAGTGCCTTGTCACTGGAGGGAACAGATGCCTTCTAATCAGTGAGCCAGGGTCGGTTACATGGAAAGTGCAAGAGGATGACTTTGGTGACTCCAACAGCAGAACCCATAGAGGAGAGTCAGGCCACCCTCCATCTATTCACATAGCTGCACACACACATACATTTACCAACCTGAACAACCCCAGAGAGGAAGGTTACAGATGCAGCCACCATCACCCTCTCATCGTTTATGGCTGAGATATTTGTGGAATTGCCATTTCCAGTGCTGTCATCGGGGACCAGCCTGGTGACAACTCCTCCCACCATGAGGCTCAGGACGGGGAAGGGACCTGAGCAGCACAAAGCTCAAAGATGTTAGAAAATCTGAAGGGGCAGCATGTACTTCTTCATCAGTGAGCAGGGTAAGGGGTGTGCCTGAACTTACCCACTGAGATATGTCTCGATGTGCCAAAGATAAAATAGACCAGGACAGGGAAAAATGCTGCATAGAGTCCATAACTGGGGGGGACATTCACCAGCAAAGCAAAGGCCAGACCTGTAAAGACAGAAGCCCGGGGAAGGTGATGTGTGTGCTGCAGGCTGAAGCCAGCAGTGCCTTGGCTGTGTCAGGGCACACACTTCCCAAAGGTACCTTGCAGCACAGCCACGAGCCCCGTGTTGATGCCAGAGACAATGTCACTCAGGACCCATTCCCTGAAGCGGTATGCTGGCAGCCAGGAAACGACTGGAAACAAGCCCAAAGCAATTTTTTTGACCCTTTGTGGGGAGCAGCTGTAAAGGCACAAAGGGACAAAATTTTGTTAAGTGAACAGCTCAGCTGAATTGCAGCCTGTTTCAGAGAGGTGAGGAAGGGGGAAGGATTCAGGTTCTAGGATTCAGGAAGTCAAAATCTCACCCAGACAAAGCCCTGATCAACCTGCACAGACATCTATGCTTCAAGGTATATCCAGAGGTCCTTTCCAATCCAAATTCTCATAGAACAATAGAATGGCTTGGGTTGGAAAGGAGCCTCTAGGGCCATCTAATCCAACCCCCCACCCCAGTAAGCAGGGATGCCACCCACTGGGTCAAGTTTCTCAGAGCCCTGCCCGATCTGACCTTGGACATTTCCAGGAACAGGGCATCCACCCCTTCTCTAAGCAACCTGTGCCAGTGCTTCATCACCCTCATCATAAAAAAATTTCTTCCTTATATCCAGTAAAAATCTACCCTCTTTTAGTTAAAACCATCATCCCTTCTCCTGCTGCAACAGGCCATGGTAAAAAGCCTGAGTATGTCTTTCTTATAAGACCCCTTTAAGTACTGAAAGGGTACAGTAAGGTCTTCCTAGAGTCTGTCCTGCCAAGGGCCCAGAAAAAGAGGAACTACCTTAGATACAACTGTAGGAAGACTTCTAAGGGTAGCAGCAGTCAAAATCCATTAGAAAAATCTGACACTGAATTTAGTTAATGAATTTTCCCTTGCTGTATTGGAATGGCAGATGAACATTGTCAAGATGGAGTTCATGCTGTCCAAAAGCAGTCAGGACTATTTCTTAGACCTATTAAAAAACCCAAAACAAAAAAAAAGCTCCTTACCTAAAATAAAGTTTCAGGTGATCCCAAAAGGTTTTATGGTATCTGTGCAATTTCTCATGCTCTTCATTGAATGCATTCTCCGAGTACACAGGTCTGGCTATAACATAATGGTTACCCACAGGTTCAACCATTTCTCCTGAAATGTCAGGCTAGGATGGTGACTTGTGTGTGCTTCTCTCTGTACCAGCACTTAAAAACCTGAAATGAAGAACAGGGATAGCTCTTTATGTACTGGGGGCGGGTAGCCATAGCATAGTTGAGTGAGCTCCAAACTGAGCGTTACCAACTTTGAAGATCAAAAGAGAGATGGTTGAGACACCGACTTCACTTTGCCAAGGTGATCTCCTGCCCTGCTCCTCCTCCCACTGCAGAGCAGTGTTTCACTGAAGCATGAAGTATTTCTTTCTAAAGATGCAGTCAAAAAGTGGACAAGAAGGTTCTTGAGTTAATTTATCTGAGTCAGCCATGTACAACCAAAAACTTCCTCCCTCAAAGGCGACTAATTTCCTAACAAAGAAACAAGCAGATCCCAAGCAGTTTCTCTTTGTGGCACTGCTGGGAGGGCTGGAAGCTCACTGTAACCCACACATGAGGGGAAAGGCAGAGGCCAGGCAGGGCTCAGCCATCCTCTCTTGGATTCAGAGACAAGGCTGGATGTATTGGGCTGGATTTGTGTGACAAGGAGATCAGGCTCAGTAGTAAAAAAGCATGATACTGCTGCTTGTTATTTGTAAGATTTATTTCCACAGATTGTCTGGACTGCTTGTCCTCTGCTTCATGTTCACAGCTGTTGCAATGTCTTACCTAAACACTATTTTCTGCCTTGTCCCAACCCACATTTGCATATTTGTGCTGAAGAGAAACTGTCCTCGGTCACTCCAGAAATGACCCCTGGAGCCCACATTACTCATGAGAATGAATCTACTCATCTTTCACTTCAGCCAATACCACTGGGTATTTTGCAGTGATTAATTGACGCCATCACTGTGCTGCTCACTGTGTTGTTATGTTTCTCATTATGCCACACATTCTTCCCACATTAAATTCACCTAAAACCTGTACTATCTCAAAATATTTCTCTCAGTTGAAGCCACCATTAAATATTTAATATAGTACGAGCCCCAGACAGAAGTTGTGGAACCTGCTCTTCATAGCCACAGTTGGACTAGACAATCATTGTACAATCCTTCCAACTGGAACTAATCTGTTCTATCCTATTCAATTTTGTTTTGACTCAGAGATGAAGATGTACTGTAGGAAGCAAGTAGTTTTTTGGGACACTGATAATAGAGGTTTTTTATTTATTTTCTCTCCCTTAATGAAAATGCTCCAAGGTGCCTTGGTGCTGGCTGGGGGTCTCTTGACAGACGTCTGACCAGCACCAGTTCCTTGCCCATGTCTATCATCTGACTCTTGCTGAAATACCCTCCATGCATTTCTAATTCAGACCTGTGAGTACTCAACATTTGGAGATATCACAGCACAGATTTTAATGCGGCACAAAGCTGTTTGCATAGTTATGAACAGATGAAAAGCTTTTAGTCTATGACAATTTTGGCATTAAAATGTGAATCACATCTTGAAACTTTGCTACAGCTCAGAGCCTATTATTGACCTACTTTAAGCGATTCCATTTTAGTTTCCTTGTTGTTCGTTCTGTGGAAGTTCATAGATGTGTGTCGAAGTCCAAACAATGTCAATGAATCTCTTAGATATTTTGTTGATGTGCTATTCTTGCACAAATGATTCACTGCTTTGCCATAAAAATTTAGGTCTGTAGTATATTCCAAAAACTGGCAAGCAATTATTCTAGCAAGCAAATACTCAAAATCTAAGCTCATTCAAAACATCAATCAGTCCAAAGTCAGTTAAAATCATACTCTGATCTGTAATTTTACACTACTGTCCCTCCCTCTGTTGGGATCAGAGCTCCAAAACTGAGGCTGATAAAATTTCAATGAAGAAATTAGTTCAGTTCATTCCCTGATAAATTGTGGTTACTTAGATTTGCAAGAAGTTGTTTTATCTATTAAAGGTTTTAAAATTGCTCTGTTTCCTAGTCTGTGTGCCTGCCTTTTAAACCTCATGTCACAAAGAGGAATACTGCTGAAAGTCCTGTGGAATCATTTTGTTCATTACATTATAGGGCACAAGATGTACCATTTGTGCCCTTTGAAAAGTTCATAAGCCATAAAAATAAAAGAAGTGTATGGGTGATGCTTTCATTTCAGATTTTCCTCAGTGCTGCAGCTGCTGTAGCTTTTGAGAGTACTTCAGTTACCCCCCCTGCCCTTTGCCCAGCCATTCTTCTTTCTTCAGGCCAAACTTACTGCCCCAATCTTAGGGAGCATACAATAACTTCTTTACAACTCTCTAAACATCCTTTGGCTTATTAGTGCTGGTCTTACTGAAGGTACAAGTGTTTTGCATGTGTTTTTTACCTCCTGGCTGGACCCCCAATTTACAGACTCCCTTGCAGGGGGGCTTGGGGCCAATGGTTTAGAGCTGCAGGAGCAGCCTCTCCAAGCTGAAGGATGGGAGCACGAGTCTGCATTAAACACCACAGTGCTGTGCTTCAGAGAGGTTTATCCAAGCCAGCCCAAGCACCTGCAGGGCAGTGGAAGGTGCCTCCAGCCTGTTCCCTGGCAGGTAAACAGGACCACACAGGGCAGCACCTTGCTGCAGGTAGATGACCACTGCTGCCAGGCAAGCTTTTCCTGTCGTTCTCTCTTCCAAGGCTCTGTCAGCAGCTGTCAGATACCACGACTGCAGCCAGCATTGCCTTCCTCTTGCTCACTCTCATTTTCTTCCCATCTATCTTTAAAAATATAGGATGCCCTCAGTACAGGGAGGTTTTTTATCAGTTGGAGACATTACTTATTTAAGATGCTTTAAAGAAAAGGAGGATATTGTGAAAAGTACCAGCATGGTGAAGCCAAATGTCCTTCACAAATTCCCTAAAAGAGAAGTCTGTATTCCAGTAACCTACACTGCCTCTCTAGAGCACCTTAGGGGACAAGACCAATTCTGATGATTTCTATAATGTGTCCACCCACACACGAGGAATGCAGGCATAGACCAAGCTTACATTGCACAGCTACTGAGTGGTTACAACTTTCAGTCACTATTGACCAAGACTAGATCTGAACTGAAACCCCAGTTCAGTAAATTCTGGTTCAGTTTTACTCCATATAGCCTCTGATCCTGTTTTCATGGCCAGCAATTAACAGCACTGCCATTTCTCATTACGTAAAAGACCTCCAACTACACTGCTAATCCCTCAGCTCTGTAAAATTTTGGAAATGCGTATTTTCATGTGTGCCATTTTGTTGAGAGGATTAACAGAGGGATATTTTTTTCTCTTTATTGATTTATCCTAAATATTGACTAAGAAGTACACAAAAATTTGTAATTTCAAGTGAATAATTAAACACTAACATGGTCCATCCCACTTTTCAATCTGTGTATACCCACTCACAAATTGAACTTCTCTGCAATATAAACAATTGAAAAATACAAAGAAATTCCACAAAGGAAACTCTTACATTTTACAAAAAATAAAACACATGACTAGAAGCATTTCATTTATAAGCATTACTTTACATACCCCGTACCTAAAATGCCAGTTTAAAGTTGTACCTGGTATATCTTCCAGGAAGCTCTTCAGAGGAAATTGCAGCAAGATTTTTTGGATAAAGATATCCCTGAAATTTTCACAGGCAGTGCAGGTATCTTCTGCTCTTCTTCACTTCAGAACCTCCCTAAATACTGGCAGCACTTTAATAACTAACTTCAGTTAACTTTTACAAGAAAAGGAAGATTTCACTGTGGCCTTGACCATTGAGCCTACCCTCAAGGAGGGGTGATAAGGAGTAATTTCTTAAAGTTCTCTGTGATATTGCTTAACTTTGTTTGGTGAACTGTTTCTGGTTGGTCTGCAGAGCTCATATGAGAAAATACAGATGAATAAGAAGGACTGTCTGTTGCAATCCTGTGTTGTTGCTGAGCTGAAGTGGTGGACAGAGCTCAGCTGTTGTACCCTTCCTTTCTGAAGAAGCCTAAGTTTTTGATGAGGGAGCTGGGATGCTGGGCATGCCAGCTCTGAGCAAAGTGTGTCTCCCAGGACCTTCCTTCAAAGCATCTTTAATAGGCCCTAAATTGTCTTACTAGAAGCAAGTTCTGGATTCTCAGTTTATTGCCAAAAATAATCTTTGCAGGGATTTCCAAAGGGCAGCTGTGACTTGGTGGAGCTGACAGCTGTGGCACCCCATGACAGACAGTGTAAAGGCACAGACAAAATGTGTGGCCACATGCTGGGACTTGAACTTGGCATGGGTGGGTTGGACTGAACTGCAGGTTCCTCCTGCCCTCCACTGCCCATAGAGCAACCAGGGGAGATCATCCTCCCTAGGCCAAAGTGAACCTTTGATAAACATTTCCCTGAGATACCTAAAACCACCTAAGGAGGTACAGGAAATAGCATTTTGAGGCCTCAGGTTGCAACTTCAGTTCCACATGCCTGTGTTCATGATAGCAGTGAACCTTCAGAGCTGAGGTACTGAGGACATTCCAGCATCCAAGTGCCCTGATGAAAACCATCCTTGCAACCCTTTCCTTATGTTACACTGACACGAATACCTCGAAATGCTTCAGCTGTTGATACCCATGTTATCAGGAAGACCATGGTTTGCCAGGATCCTTAGGGTACTCCTCTGCTCTGGAAGTCAGAGCTTGACGTAACTTCTTGGGGGTTTGAAGTTGCAGGCCCCTGAAGAAAGTTTTCTTCATCTGGTGAAAGGCCACAGCATGAGGATGGGCACCCTTCATGCTCTGCAGGGTCAGTCACACATATGGGTCTAGGAGGAGAAGAGGCAGGAGGAGCCTGGGATTCTGTTCTCAGGTGGTTTGCTCATAATTCAGTCAATTATTAGACCAAAAAATGATGAAGCAAGCAGGACCCCGATATCCAATCTCATGAGGTGAGACCTCTGTTAGACAATTCAGCAGGATTTCTTTCTTGTGCTTTAGCCCCTTGAGAGTTGTGAGAGACCTCAGGTTCTTTTGAAAGTTAGAGCTACACTTCTAACCAAGACCATAATNTGTTCAGGATACACGACAAGAAGCTGCAACATAAACCAGAGAATAGCTTTTAGAGAATAGCTTTTTTAAGGTTTAAATGCAGGAGGGACCTTTGGGTCTAAAGAAGTCAGTAGGATCTTGTCCTTGGCTTCATCACATCCACCTGTAGGTGTTTTACTCTTGCATTATTTCCACTAATTCACTGAAGCAATGAGGTGGTATGTGGATTGACAAAGGGAATAAACATTTTGGCTTTTCTGTTTGCAGCAGTACTGTTAAAAACATGATTTTCCCCGATGATGATGGAGAGGTTTCATGTACAAGGGTCACACAGGAGGCTTGTCAACTGTGTCCCACACTGCAGAAGTTCAGCTGTGCAAACCCTTTATACCAGATACACAAAAAACAGCTAAACTCTAACTAACTGAGAAAATGTGGCCTTCTCTGCCTAGGCAGAGCAGAGGAGGAGGAAATGAAAATTCCTGATTTTCTGTCTCTCAGGCAGCCCTGTAAACACAGAGAGTTCAGAGATGTAAATCAGTCACAGCCTGATCCTTTGCCAAGTCTCAAGCACTCTCTGCTTCCCTTTGTTTTCATGGGGAGCTGAAAACCACCCACAGCTCTTGAAAGCCCCTTGGTGAGCTGAGCTCTGCAGGGCTTTACTTGTGCTGCCTCCCACCCTGGCCAGGATGGAGAGGGAAGAACAAGTGATTGAAGGGAGATACAGCAGTGACAAATTCAGCGACTTACTGCATAAAGAAGCTATTTTTCACAGAGAAAGAAGAAAACAGCTCTGCCGGAGATGCAGAATTTGTCTTGTGAAGAGCTCCACGTCTTTCCTCAGTGTTAAATAAACACCAGTATCAATACTGGGAGATTAGCTGGCTGAGAACTTGGATAACACCATCAGCCCACACAGATTTCTAGTGTTTCCCAATGTTTTCCTTCACCATGTGCTATATAAAGCTTCTGTTCTCCTGTGTAGCTTTCTGGCAACGTCCAGACTTCTGGACAGGTTCTGCCCAAAACCTTGAAGCAAAGGTTGCTCACAATACCATCTGCTGTCAAGCTAGAGGTGCAAAACACCCCAAACTCAAGTTCTTCCAACCATTTAAAAACTGATGCTCTGTTCTACTCGGGCAGCTTAGCACATAAAAGAAATCTATTTTGCTCAGTAGTAAGTGTAGCAGGCAATTTGGGGATGCACCTCTGGGTGCCCCCACTGGGGAAATCCAAGAGAAAAATGGGAAACTGGTTGGCCCTTTGAGGCCTTAATGAAAAGCAGAGGTGGCCCTTGTACTCACAGACTCAGAACACTGATACCAGAAGCAACCATAATGTAATTTCCCTTTCCATTTCTTATAGTCTCTAGTACCTTGGTTTTTTTACAGAAAGTTTCTTTTATTAGCACTCTCAACCCAATTCAAATCAGTCACAGTACTGGGTCAAATTCAGTGGTGATGCCTAAAATTGGGATAAGGATGAGTAAGTTTAGGTAAGATGCAAATTTCAGGCAAACAACTTAAGAATGGGGTAGTGAGGTTGGGTGAGAAGATACCAGTTCCATTGACAATGATATTTCTGGATTGCTCAGACTTATTGAGACCTGTAGAAAAAGAGGATCTGAATTTTGCTTAGTGTCTCAGGAAGAGCTGAGTTATCACACCTTTGTATAGAGCACACTATAAGCAGGAGCACCCAGTGCTGTTATTGCAGTGTATGGTGAAGTGGAACTGGAAATTTCCAGTGAAAGATTGGTGACATATTCACATACCTCTCACGTTTTATTCACACTTCTTTTATTACACTTCTGAAACTTTATTCTCCTTTTTATGTACTTTAGAACTGTTGTGCCCTGAAAGCCAGCAATTGTGGCCTCAGTATTGGGCGTTTATAGGATTCCATTATATCATAAATGAAGAGCACAAACACAAAATCCTGCACATTGCTTTTCAGAACATGGAAAGTTCTGAAATCCTTCTCTGCCAACATTAAAAATAGTGCTTGATCCTTTGAGACAGAAGTATCATATTTAATCCAATGTTAATTTTATTTTCCCTCATAAAATTTATGTATTTTGCTTAAGATGTAAGTAATTTGTTTTCATTTAAAGCTGTCTCTTTTAATTTCATGAAGAAAATTAATTAAGCATTCTCTCACATCAGAGACAACCAACCAATTAGACTTGTCGATTCAGCATTTGACTCTACTTTTACAGTTGCTGAATCTAGCAATACTTTGAGACTTGACCAGGCTGGGAATCCCAGGGATGGGAGGATGCACAATCACAGAGCTGGCAACGGGTGAGTCAGGGAATCTGCAGTGTCACAGCCAGATACTGCTACAGGGACTGCTACATGAGCATGGAGTTATGTTTAACACAGACTGTAATGAGTGTTCAGATATCTGAAATAAAGCAGAGATGTAGATTGCCTCATTTGTGCTGTGCTGGAATGGGAGGCTCAGCCATTCCACTCCACCCTGATGTCCTGTCTGCTGGCTACAGGGACACCTGCCCCAGAGATGCTTGTGGGACCCTCATTTGCAAGGGGTTTTCAGCCATGTAAGAAAGTAAAAACATCCTTAGTTCCAGCAGGCCAAAGGAGAAACATTGCAGGGTGTCCTGTCCACCTCAGGCATGCATAGAGTGTCTATGTATATCCCTCCTCCAGGCATATCCCATCTCTGGGAAGCCAGGGTCAAGATAAAGACCCTTGAAGACCATGACAGCAGCTACCTGAATTTCAATTAATCCCAAAATATTTCTGTTAAATAGGAACAAAGTCAGACTGTCATGAAAGCAAAAGCAAAACCAAACTAATTATAAATGGCCAAAATGCTGCCTGGCAGAACATGACAAGGAACTCCCATGAACTGGTGTCAGCATCGTATTTCGCAGGTGAGCCCTGGCCACTGTTCCCAGTTTCTTTCCTACAGTCTAGCTGAGCACACTTTTACTTGCTTACCCATTTTGAAATAGCCTTAAAATAAACTGTTAAAAATAACCTAAACAAATAATATATTTCTAGGTAGCTGATGGAACATTAGAATATATTCAAACACTGTCAGAGACATCTCCTTGTAATCATTTATGTTTGTGCTTGAGGTCTCCCTGTGTGATGTACCTTTGCAGATACCACTGCAATAAAATACTCCACTATCTCCAGATACTTTAGACTGTGCCATTCCTTAAACTGTGTGAATTATGGCTGGAGTTTCTCTCGGGTAACAGTGACATGGAAAAATGTCTTTCCCAATATTTCACCAGGTCTCTTATCAGTTCCTGCATTCCTATCAGTGTCAGCTTGTTTTGCAGGAATGTGCAAAATGAAATGATCTGGGGTTTGTTCATGGAGCAACATTGCTGTGTCCATTTAGCAAAGGGATTCACCTCCCTGCAGGCTCCAAGGTTCCACAGGTCTGGATTCTACAATCCCCCACTTCATCACCAAGTGTTGGTTCCAGATCTATCCAGGTGTGCATAGCCCCTTTGAAATCAAATCTGGATCTGGGAAATTTAACTTGAACTCACTTTTATTAACAGCCTGCTCTTCTCCTGGATTTGCACAAAACAAGTTGCCACGGGATACGGAGTATTTTGTCTTTTGATCTTACATCAGAATGGGTTCAGATTATTTAAGGAGCCTCACTTTACTGAATATTTTGGTAATTAAGAGAGGGAATCCCAGTTCCTATTTTGCAATGACTTGTCATTTACATTCTTTGAAATTCTTGTTCGTTTTCAATTTACTGTTAACATACTTAACTTCTTCCATTATGTCTCATAAACATTTCCATACAGCTCTTTCAAGCATACATTGAAGTCTATCATAGAGAAGTCTGTTTTTCTTACTCATGTCACAGAGATCCTTAGAAGTAAAACACTAGGTTCAAAGGCCACATGAGGAAAATCAGTAGTTTAGATTGATTTCCAGATCAGTGCTAGCAAACTTTCACTTCTTTAAAGTTTGCTTCCCTAAGTCATACAGGCACCATATTCTTTAAAACCATGTTAAAATACATAAAGCAGTTAATAAAATCTTAAATATATATATTTAAATAAAATTGTAATCAATACAAGTAGGGCAAATTAAGGGTAAAATTCAAGAGCTGAGTTCAGTTGTAAGAAGTTAAATATATTTCTGTTTGTCCTTCTTTATGTACAAATGCCATCTCTCACACTGTTGAAAAGCCCCACAGTACCCTCTGTTGCATTCACACCCCTGAACATTCTTCCTATCTGCTTGTTTGCAGATTGACACAGGAAGATGACGAAATCTTTATGCAGATCAGCAGGTGGAGTGACCTCGCACAGTATCTGCTCAGGAGAAGGCAGAAGTAGGAAAGGGGTTATATATAATATAATCCCAGCTGTAACACTCCTTATTAATAGGGCTAATTTGAGAAGGTCTACAAGTATGACAACTGAGAGATGAAGGGGAAAAAACACAACAAAACAAACAACCACAAATGCAGCATTTGAATGAATTATTTATCACTTGTTGAAGCAATGTCTGTATTTCTGTGCTCACAGTCCCAAACCCATCAGCTCTGGGGCTCCTGGGCTCATCCACAACATCTCTCATTCAGGCCAGCCCTGACCCCCAGTTTTTTTCTTGCCCCACACAATGCTTGTAGCTCCTACTTTGGTCTCTGCTTGTATGAGGGGAAGCCTCAGTGCTCATGAGCCTTAGCCGTGACTTGCATACAGCCAATGGTTTCTTACTTTTTTAGATTTTTTTCAGAAAATAAAGAGGTTTATTTGCTCACTGTGCCAAATCTGAAGGAAATCTGGCCACCTAGAACTGTAATCAGGCCCACATTTATCTCTGGACCCCAGAGAGGTCACTACTGTAGTTTCTACCTACACCATTATTAAAAATAAGAGCTGCACTTCCTCCATCAGGGATAAAAACACGCAAAGCCCCAAATCCCAAAGCCAGGTGTGCAAAGTCATTTTGCAAACAGCAGGCAGCAACAGCAATGGGAAAACCCTTCAGTGCTTGGGTGATGACACCTTCTTTTGCAGTAGCCTCTGGGGAACAGATCCTGGCTGCAGCACCTGCTGCCAGGGCTGGTGCTCCCCTTGGCTCCTCAACACGCTGCTTCAGGCTGGAATCATGCCAGATCAAACAAACTAAAAATACTGTGACTAATCAGTTTAGGATAAAGGCCATCTCAGAAAAGTTAGTTGCTCCAGGAAATGAGCTTCTTTCTCAATAGCTGGCATCATTCCCAGTGAACCACCAACAGGGTTCTGAGTGCTGGGCTACAGAAGTGCAAAAAAAAAGTCCTTTGGGTGAAAATAAGGAGGGAATCTCACCCATGCTAAGCTCCATGCAAAAACACTTAAAAATATGGCAATAAGAAACTGGTCAGTCTGAAGGGCAGCACTGGGACTGGGGAAAACAACCATAATCCTCAACACAAGTCCCTTGCAAACAAGCATTTGGAGAATTGGAGGAGGGGAAAGGAAGCCTTTGTTTACCAGCCAATTATCCAAATCTACAAAGAAGGTAATTTACAGCAAACAAAAGGATGATAAAATAAAAACAGGAGTTCCAGCAGAGCTCTTCCTTGAAGGGCAAGGAGGCAAAGGTTCCTGGAGATGGGAACCAGCAGCACCTGAGAATCTCTACAAGAACAACCATATGGGCATCCTGGCTGGGGAAAACAGAGTCTGCTGGATGGAAATCTGTAGCTAGAGCTCTGGGGAGGTGATTTTGCAAGGAGAGGAGAGACAAGTAAGCAGTCCTTATCAAACTCTCCCTCACATCTTGAAAATGTCTTGCTTGTCTCATTTCTGAAGATGTTTGTATGAAAAAAAGTCACACAGTCCATGTGTTTGGCATGAGTGTATTTGGATGGTCCAGTCTAGTTGTCAACAGAAGTTTAATACTTGTTCGTCATAATTCATAAACTTTTGTGTTTCTGGGGCTTAGAGCTCAGTCCTGAAACAGTATTACAAGCTACCACCAAGTCTGAGGATATTCCTGTCATATTCCTTATGAAGGCATTGTAAGTTTACAACAATAATTACAACTCACTTTTAAAACTTTATCATTATAAGTACTGTAGTATGCCTTCATATCATAGTGGCTTTCATGAAAAATGCTTTCAAATGTAGTATTCTTTTTATTATCTGCCTTTATGATCAAAAGTTAATTATCTTTTACCTATTGGCTGCACTTGCATGATGTAATATTTTCCAAGGTCTTTGGGAAAGGCTTTTTAATTTATAACTTGGGATGGGCCTAAAATAAAAACCATGTATCTAAGTACATCTGATAAACATGCGTTGGTTGCAGTCTAAATCATACTCAGGACAACCCCAATTTAATATCCACTGTCCTAGAAAAACCACCACACAAATATGTGTATTCCTTTGTTTTGTTGAATGATTCCGTTTCATTAGCTAATCCAGCCCTTTATTCAGTCAACTGCGTTCTCAGAGCCTGATTTACACAGCATTGAGGAGTCAGATTACTGCTTGTTTTGGGTTGGCAGGATTCACCGTCAGGACAAGGTGGGCAGGGACTGTTGCCTGCGTTATGGATGCCTGCTATGGTGCAACACTGCTGATCCCATTGGTACCAGCTTCTGATTAACAAGCACAATAAATAAATTATACACACAAAATTTTGCAGACACTCATGATATTCTAAAGCGCCGCGTTGCTGCAGTTTGGGTTGGAAAGGCTGCACCACCCAGACCGCCCTGGGTCCCCACGGGCTCTAAGTAGCCCACGGTGGGAAGAGACCTCCCGCTGCTAATGCTAGCAAGGCTGAAAAGCATCCTACCTCACCCCTTGGGAGTGAAGTGAGGCTTTGCCAAAAGGATTCCCACCTCCACAAGAACCTCTGCCTTCCTCATGTGCTTTAAGATGTTCCTTAGGTTTCTAGAACAATTTTCTTCCACCTGGAAGTAAGTATTAGTTAATTCTAAGCAAATAGGTTTTGTTCCAATGACTAAACTCCATAGTGAGACATAACAGCAATTGATGGAAATTATCAGGGTGAAGCAAAGGAGACAGTCAGGGCACTTTTAGGGGCGTACAGATGGGTGAGATGGCTGAAGTAATCAGCTTGAGAGCCAGCTTGCTGGGAAGACAGATAGGATGCAAGAAAATACAAATTAACCTATGGAGGGACTTGGCTGTGTGCTCCTGAGGGGTTTTCTGTGCCTGCAGCCATGCACATGTGGGAGGTGAGTACAGAGCCCCAACCTGCTTCAGCCCCTGCAGGGCCCTGCAATACCTTCCTGTGCAAGAAGGGCATGGGGGCCACGGCCAAGGAGGATGGCCTGACTGCTTTCCTTGCACCCTCAGCCAAGCTCTCACCCTGGCACAGAGGGCTGCCTGTGTGCTCTTGTGGAAGGATGACCATCCTGCAAGCCTCCTTTGGAGGGCTCAGCAATCAGCCTTGCTGAGGAAGAGGAGCAGGGAGATGTCCCCACCACCCTGCTCCCAGCCTTTCCCCTCCTCCTATCAACCTGCAGGAGAGCAGAAACAGCTGAGCACTAGCTCTGGGCTATAAAGAGATGATTGTGGCCTTCATTTAGCCATATGAGCTTAAAATTTTTCTTCAGGCCAGCAGACATGTCTTGCTAACTGCTTACACATTGGAAAATGGAATTTTTTTGTGTATACACCAGGCCACTGAAAGGCAAGATATTTCCAAACTGGTGTAACCCAAGTGCAGAACACTGCGCTCAGCCTTAACTGCCTTGTGCACCACAGAGCATTTTGTTAATATTTAAACTCAGTCTTTTGACTCTTCTCCCAGAAGCTGTGGTAAGGGTTTGGGATTTAGGCAGGTTGTTTAAGCAAGACCCTGGTGGGTCTGAGCTGCTGAGTGGCAGCACTCACACGGCTCCTGCCAGCCAGGAGCTCAGAAGGTCCACGAGGTGAAGTCAGGGCAGGTGAACAGGGCTTGTCCCAGGGAGCTGCTGTCAGCACAGCAGTCTGGTGAAGCTGTCACATGAGAACTGACCTTCACAGCCTCCTCAGGAAAGTGAGGAGAGCCTTGCCAGGAAGGAGCCCTGGGTGCAAACAGGAGCCCAGCATGTGCTGTACCATGGCTGCAACCTGCTTGTCTTTGTCCCCAAAATGAGGGAGCAGTGGGAGTAGCATGGGGGACCAGAGACTCAGGTCAGGGTACAGAGGGGAGCTACTTTAATGGAGTACTGAGAGTGGAGTGTTGAGATCACTTCTGTGGAAGACCATGTGTGACATCCCATGCCCTCATGTACCTTGTACTCAGAAAAAAACCCAAAAAAAACCCAAACAACTCGTATAGTTTTAATATTTTGAAGGCAGGTTGGAGAGGATAAGAGGATATGATGTCTGTGGCAGAGGAATGAGGTGCCAGCAAAATATGTAGAAAGGATAAATGACATCTGCAGAGTAGGGGCTGTCTCCTCAAGGCACCAACAAATTCATGTCTAAATTTTCAGCAGGAGAGATTGAGGTTAAGTACCCCAGGCACCCTGCTCTAATTGATTCAGCTACAAAACCCTGCTCTTCTTAAGAATCAATATATAAAGCTCTCCCCTCAGTTCCTGGACACACATGTACCTGTGTCTGCCTATGCCAGAGTATTTATGTATATGTATATGCAAATGAATACTAAAAATAATTCCAATTCAACCGTTAAACAAAATTAACAACAATGCAAACACAGTGATTAGACTGGCCTCAGGAAACTGAGTTGGGGTTCTTGTGACCACTATAAACCATTCTTTTTATATAAATTGACATTTTATGATATTGCTATATATATATAGATAGTATTTTCCCATGACAGTCTAAGAATACAGCATATGAAATTCCATTAAACTCCTTTATTCCTGGTTAGCATTTGAAAACTGATCCAAAATACAAGTTTTACTCAAGCATTATTTATTAACGTCAATCTATGCTGATAACCCTTAGACTCTGTCTGAAGGCAGTGTTTGTAAATATGCCCATTATTTAATCACTCCAATTTTTGAAGATAATACTTCAATTAGAGGAGCAGTAACTTAACTAGAAGAAGGATTAATTCTTGTTTAAGTGCCATTTTTATTACTACTTCCTCACTCTACAGTTAAACATTACCAGAGGTATCTCAATATTAATGTATTAATGATGTAAGAACACTTGTCAATTTTTAGGACCTTCCACTCAAGATTCTTGAATTGCTTTATGACTCTTAGTGTGACCCTTTCCTTAGTAGAAAAACATCTGATAGTTGCTTTACTTAAAATAAACTGAGACATGTAAAATTTACTTAGTGCCATATCAAAGGATGTATTGATAGATATTTTTGAAACTTCCTTTGCAAGGATATCTCTGCCTCTGACAGCCCAATGTAATTCTTGTTAGAGGCAGATACCAGCTCATGGCAATTGACACTCTTCATTGTTCTGAAATTAAAATGACCTTGACTGGAAAAAGCCTTCTGAAAGCCCAACCAAAATTTGAATTATTTCAAGAGGGAAAATAGTGTTCTCATATTCTCTCTTATTTCTGCTTTGAGTCTGTGGCAGATCCTTGGGACTATTCTAGGTCTTAAAATCTGTGTATTGAAAAGTCTTGCCCTAGAAATCTGCTCCTGACTTCAGGCAGGGGCAGCAAGCTGTGAAAAGAAGAATGGGGATGTTGCTGACTCTTGCTGGCCTAAGAACTATTGCTCTGGTGTCACACTCATAGCAGGGCTGGATTAGTGCCATAATTTTCCATCTTCCTCACTACCAAACAGCTCAAAGTCACCACCGTGTCCCTCAGTAGTCTGCACTGATTTGCTCTGTGACCAATTAGCTGTTACAGGGCAGGCAGCCGTGTCCTTGTGTGGGTAGTGCCTCACCTGGGTGACCTGGGAGTTCAGGTCCTATAGTTTGTGTCCTGCTGTTCACAAGGATGTCTTGTCACGTGTCTTCCTTAATTGTTTCCCAACATTGTCTCTTTAATCCATTTTAGTTATTGACTAGGCCACCAGCAAGAATACCAGAACTTCAAGAACTGTGGTTGACATTGTTTGGGAGGCCTGTGAGGGGCGTTGCAGGTATTGGTTATTAGCTTGTTAGACATTAATATGACTGTCCTCTACAAATATGTTAAGAATGCAGCCAAACAAAAGGCTCATGTAGCTCTGTGCAAAGGACACTTTGAGGAGCAGTTCCTAGTCTCCTGGGCTTTCAATATTTGAAATTTGAAACAAAAAAATGTAAATTAAACTACTAGAAAGAACAAAATTCAAAACCAAAAACGGAGTCCTTTTTCTCTGAGTGTCCAACTCAAGGTGATGTTCCTGCCCTACAATGTCATTGAGGCCAGTAGTCCAACAGGAATTTAGCCAGCAAATATTGACTGCTGCACTTCACAGCTGCACTGCTCCATGCTGTGCTGCAGGTCTTTGCAACAAAATCCAATGCATAAAATCTGCTTCAGGATGAATTCTGGGATGGTTTCAAACTAAGTGGTTTGGGTATTTCTAAGAGTGTGACAAAGGAGAAGTGCCTTCCTTTTTTGCCAGATTTTATGTGTGAAATGTTCACAATCCAACTTACCCCACTTGCTCCATGCTGTGAGCCTCAAGGCTGCAGACCTGCTGATGAGAAACCAAAAAGAAGTCAGGTATTTGACCTCCTTATTTCCTAGCATCACTTTCAGAAAGTGCCCAGAAACAAACACTTGTTAAAGCAAACTGTTAAGATTGCAAAATAAAGCACCCTAAATTAGGACATGACAGAATTTGGATGTTTTATGTGCATATGTATTGGATATAGACAGTAACTGCAGGATCTCATGTCTGTACCCCATGGGAGGTTCACCTCTTCCAGATCAAAAGAAGGGAGATGGATTGGATGGCTCATGGAAGAAAGCTGATGTGAATGCCCATAGCTGAACTGGTCACAGTCAGCTCTCTTTACAAAAGAGATGTCTTTATGAAAAAGTTCCAGGCTGTGAAGAGCTCATCGTCCCATGGTGCTGTCTACTGGAGATGCCTTGTCTCTCCAACTGTCTGCAAAGCCACTCCACGGGAGTCTCACAGATGCAGGTGTTGCCTTTGCAGACATTCAAAATCCAGTGATTTGACTCCTGTCCTAGGTGTGTAATGGTAGGTGTCACTACTGGGAAGTTTGAAAAATTTAGAGGGCTTCAGGACCAGAAGAAGAATTTCCAACATGTGTCTACTTTGGGTTATGACAGAGCACTGTGAATTCTGACACAGGTTTTGCTGAGCTGAAAGTGGGCTCCTAGGTCAGCTCAATCAGGGGAGCTGGCGTGGTCTAAGGGGCCGTGGGTACCCACAGGGAGGTCCTGCTTCCCCTTCCAGCACCCTGACATCTCTGCTGTGCCTTGCAAGTCTGTTTTGTGCCTTGCAGCAGAGGTGCTAATGTGTAGCTTGACTGAGGAACAGCTGGAAAAGGAAAAGTAAGAAGAGGGGAAATAGTGGAAATTTGGCAATTACCAGTGAAGACAGGCACTATGATTCTGCTCTGCAATTTTCCAAGTAAACTTACTAGCTCCCGCCTTAGTGTAGTCAGATCACAGTTTTACAGCATAAATCAGGCTGGAGGATCAATAGCAAAGCAAAAGTTTGAAACAGATCTCTGCTACAGGGCTTCCCCCAAAAGCACTGTACATGGGGTTTGTGGTGGCAAACACAGTGCACAGCCCATAACCCCAAACCTTCCCCTGCCTCAGAGCCTTTCAGGATTTTCAAGCTCTCTCAGCTTCCACTGGAGGGACAGAAATAATTTTAGAGTGAAGCAGACTAACTATGTTTCAACCACAGGCAAGGGCAGTCTGGCACTGAGCTACAGCATAGTTAACTCTAAGTTTAGTTCTAAACGCTAAAGAAGAGGCTGCTGCAGGAAGAGAAATGGTTGTAGTACTAACTCCAGTGAGCCATGAAAACATCCCTCGAGAACAAACTGGTAGAGAAGGTAGATTGATTTTAACCCATGTTTTGACCCATGCTGAATTAATGTCTGAATAATGCTATATTTATAAGGGCATTAGTGGGAGAAAAAAACCCCTGGGAAATAGATTCCTCAAGCCTGCAGAAGCAGTAGATCTTGAGCCCTCACATGGTCTGACAGTGTACTTCAGGCCACTGCTTGGTGACATTGGGATATTGAAGGATCTGATATCCCAGCAGGGCAGTGAGTTCAGATCTGCCCAGCAGCTGGCACAGGAGCATTACCTTCCTGGGAACTGCTTATTGGATGCTACTTGAAATCAGGCTCAAAGATCCTTGAAGACCCACAGACTTCCTCTTCATAAAGAATCTGGGCTTTGCTGAGCTTATCCAGGCATTTCTATCACCCTGAAGGTATGTTTAGGAGTATGGCAGCACTTCACTCTCACTCACGTAGGCATACCTGAGCTGGATGAAACTGTTTAATTTAGAGGCTGATAACAGAAAACACTCCAGTGTGACTTGCACCTGGTTGCATATGAACTATTCCATGTTCTCATTTCTAGTCTGTAGTTGCTGGGTTCTTGTATCTATTTATAATCATCATCATCATTATCATTATTATTTTATTTTTTTCATTTTACTGTCTTCCTGGCTCACTTCTGATAATTCTTTAGCCTTCCTCCAGTGCTGAGAAGTTGCCTGCAAGCCTATGAACCTGGATACAAAGGAGACTTCCCTACTGGAGAAGTCACAGGGGTAGCACAGAAAGTCTGTTCAGTTTCCTGAGCATCTGGATCCAGGAGTATTGGCAGTAGCAGCATATTTGAACAGGTGTGCAGCTCGGGATTGGGCAGAGTGACTAAAATCAAGCATATGAAGTACTTTCTAGAGCACAGGCTAGAGAGAAAGACCCTACACGCAACATGTTGGGTGGGAGTGGGGTGAACTAAGAGGTCAGGAGTGCAGCCTGGCTGTGGGCAGGCACATGCTGTACCCCAGACTCCATTCCCAGGGCCTTCCCCTGCTGTGGGGCTGGGATCTACCTTCTTCCCTCTCCTGCCATCCCAGCACTGGCTGCTGTCTTGCAAGTTGGGGACCCTAAACAGAGGGAAAACCCCCCAGCTTTCCAGACAGCTCCCAGCTCATCTCCATGATAATGTGTCAATGGCAATTAATGAGAACCTGTGTCAAGATATAGAACAGAAGGAAAGGTGAAGTTCACATCTTTGGGTGACTATTCACTACTCAGGCTGGCTGTGGAGGAATATTAATTAACATTAGGTATTTAGTAAACCTCTAAAGATAGTTCTATGTCCAGTTTAGAATAATTATATCATTATCATTGTACTTTCCTTTGGTGGCACCAGTATGAGTAATCTATCAGAATNAGCAGGCGAGCAGGTGAATGTGAAACCACTACAGTAGGTTGTCAGCCAGTACACAATTTTGAGTCTCTCTCTACCTTTTCTCTTTCAGTGCTATTTCTAACTTTTGGCCATGGATTTATTTTCTTTGAGCACCTGCAGCCTCCTCCTGCATTCTCATTGAGAGTGTCTGCATCAGTGTATTGATTCAGAAAGCACATCCACTTTTGCAGCAAATGTCTTGATCATTTCCTATTTTTCTGCTTTGGGTTGCATTAACAGCCTCAAACTGCATCAACCAGATTCCCAGGGATGGGAATGAATGGGACAATGTGCTCCAGGTGTACATCCAGAAGGAGCTGCAGGGGGGAGCTCAACAGTTAGGTGCAGTTCATCCAAAATAAAGAACACAGAAATATGGATTTCAGGTCCTCAGCACCCGCTGCTTTGCTGTAAAAATCCACTCCTATTTGCATTATGTTGTAGTTCAAACCCAGCTAGCAGCTAAGTCCCACTCAACCACTTGATCACTCCTCCATCCAGTGGGATGCTGGAAGCATAGAAGTGTGAAAGTTTCTGGGTTGAGATAGATTAATAGGTGAAGAAAAAGCTGCACACAAAAGCAAAGGAAAACAAGGAATTAATTCTTCCTGTGGGCAGGCAGATGTTCAGCCATTCCCAGAAAAGCAGAACTCCATCACATCTAACAGTTACTGGGGATGACAGACACCGTCACTCCAAATGTCCCACTTTTCTCCTTCTTCCCCCAGCTTCTGTTGCTGAACACAACCTCATATGGTATGGAGGATTCCTTTGGTCAGTTGAGGTCAGCTGTCCCAGCCATGTCCTTCCCAACTCCTTGTGCACTCTCAGCCTCCTTGCTGATGGGGCGTTCTGAGAAACAAAAAGGGCCTTGACACTGTGCAAGCACAGCTCAGCTATAAAGAAAACATCCTTGTGTTATCAGCACTGTTTCGAGCACAAATCCGAAACATAGCCCCATACAAGCTACTATGAAGAAACTCCAGCCAAAACCACTACAATGTACTGCATGTTAAAGTAGAGCTACCTCTTGCCTCTTCACCTTGTGAAGAAAGTCATGCTGGTTTGATTTGGTTTAAACCTCATTTTTTCCCTGTATCTTTCTGTTTCTATCCTTCCTTTTCTTATACTTATGCACAAGTAGTTTCAGGAAACATTTGGATTGATATTATTTTACTATCTGGAACCTACATTTCTTCATTGCTGAAACACCAACCCTTATGGTAGAGAATGGTCATAAATCATGCTAGATTGTCTGAATATTTTTAACCTCTTCTTTCTCTATCATATTTATCCTGACAAAAATGTATATATAAAGTTTCTGTTTACAGACTGCAGATAAAGGCTCCTAGGTTGGCAGGGCTTGATGAAATATATCCTGGACTCAGAGAAGCAACCTCTGACCCTTTTCAGAGACCTGGACTCAGTCTTGCTGAGTGTGAAAGGATTTACTTTATTTTTAACTGAAAGAGAAAGAGAACCAAAGGAATACAAGACTAATTTAACACTTCTATGTAAATTTTAGCACCTTTAAGACAACAAAGAGATAAGCAAGGCTGAACAGACATTTTATAGGAACAAATTGTACTCAACTGATAAAATGTTCTCTTTGACAGAGTAACCAGCCCAGGATAGATCCAAAGTAGATGTGAAATTTTCTAATGATGATGATACTAGAGTGGAGGAATAAGTAGACAACAACATCTTAAAATCTCTTTGGGACTCCTAAAGAGCAGGTTACATAGTCTTGTGAATGGCTGGACAGGTGCCCAGAAAAAGTGCACAGCATCTGTTCTCCAGCTTGTGCCTGTTCCCTTTATTCCCATATTCTCTTGCCTTGGGAAGCCAATACTGGATGCAGGCCTTCAGACACAGACCTGCAAGCACTGAACAGAGGGAAGTCATTCCCTCTAGTCCTGCTGGCTCTTGCAGCTATTGGCCTCCACTGCTGCCAGGGCACACTGCTGGCTCATGGTCAGCTTGGTGTACACCAGCTCCATTTCTCCAGAGCAAGATCACTTTCTCCCCAGCTGGAACTCAGCCTACAGTGTGGCATGGGGTTGGTGCCTCCCAGGAGCACAGCCTTGTTCTAGCGTCCTATATTAACACATTAGCACACAGGATCACAAGCAAACAGTACTGTTAATATAACTAATCTTTAGCAATTACAGTTCTTAAAGGGCAAATTGCAGAACAGTGTGGGGCGTGCACTTTGATTTTCATGGTGTCCGTTGATTTGCTCTCCTAGGATCAGAAGATTCTCCCATCCAGGTGCTGTACAGTACCTACAATCTCAACACTGCAGTGAACTAGGGTGCAGGAACTACACTGTGTTTATCACCCTGTTATCACTGAGAAACTTCCAAACTGCACAATGTCGTTATGCTTCAGGGAGAACTTTGACTTTCATAAAACCAAGATGACATAACAATGGAAATTTATTCCTTCAGAGATTTTCTGTAGGAGCAAAGAAATTGTCACCAGTTTCCGGTGCAAAATTCCTGTTAGCCACACTTGCCCCTGCTTGCTCAGGGGGTCTAAAGGTCAGGTCCTTAATTAGAAGAGCAGAGCATGAGAAAACCTATCCCCAGAGGAGAAGTGTACCATTTCTTTGATGTAATACATATCCCTTGAGGGGTGTCTGTGAGTGAATTGTGTGTCTGACAGAGCTTTTGGAATTGAAGAAAATGATATACTGCACAGTTGCTGCATTTTTAATGGCCTTGTTTGAGGACAAGATGAGATTTTAGTTAGCATGAAAATTTGTGTGGAAACTTTCCACCTCAGTTTACACTTACGTGTTTTCCAACAATAGAACAAATTGATTTTACAGGAGTCTAAGAAATAGAAAATATTTGTAGGTTTTGGTTTGATTTTTATTGCAAAGTTGAAAATGTAACTGGGACCTTAAAAACAAATGAAAGTGGGGTTTTTTTGCTTTACATGCAAAAATTAACTGGCACCTTATGATCATCTCTGGTATGAATGCTTATAAAGAACTTTAAATTGGCATGATATATTGAGCACAGAAAAAAGGGAAACAACAATCTTATATCTAATTCTCATTGCAAAGACCTTGAATTATAGGCACTGGGGAATTTTATCCTGCAGTGATTCATTTTTTGCATAACCTGCTAGAAAGAACACTGACTTTTTCCCATGAACAAACCAGGCTTTCATACACTTCATTGGCCTTATCCACAATCTCCTTTCTAATGAAGTCACAGATTTTCACAAGTGTAATGTGCAGGGAACAGAATTTTACAAGGTACAAGAAGTTACTGATATGCAAAGCCACTCACTGCTCTTGCAAAATCATTGCTACCCAGAAAAACTCAGATGGAAAAAATTGGAGGGAAGGACATCAGACATAGACCTCCCACTGTCTTTCTGCAGCACAAACTTGATATATCAAGTTAAGCAAACTGATGACTAAAGGGAGGTTCATCTCTGCCTCCTTTGAGGGGCAGCAACACAGTTGTGTCCCAGGTGTGCTGAGGGCAGGACCCAGTTTAACAGCCTGAGAAGCCCAAATTCTCCAGCCCTCTGGAGGCCCTCCTTCATTAATGGGTGAACTTTTTTCCCATCAGCTTTGACTGTATCAAAATTAGATATTTAGTGTAGGTCACTTGTGTCCCCTCTCTGTCCAGCATTTGGCAATACTACTGTTGGCCATTGGAGAGCAATCCTTGACACCCACCTTGGGACAGGATGAATGACCCTCTCAATTTGCCACCCTTTCTGCATGTCCCATAGGAGCCCAGGAGACAAGTTTTCTATTGGACCTGCTAAACCAGATGTCCAGCCCTGACAGCTGCAGTAAATCCCACAATGATTGTTCGTTTTCTCTGTGTGGTAAAAGCAGAGGCAGGAATCCTTGAAGGCCCCTAGGAAGATTGCCTTGGCCTTGGTGCGTGCATGTAGGACAGGCAGATAGAATCTCCTGGGTGCTTATTTTCAAAGACAACTGCCGACCATGCAGGGAATTTGGATACTTGCTTTAGGAGGATGGCTTCTCTAGGTGCCTAACATTTAAATGCAAAGAAGCATCACTCCCTCAGGTGAGGCAGCTGAATTCCACCTCACACACAAGCCACTGCCAGTGGAGCTCCTCCTGCTCCAGGTGCAGGAGCTGGGTGTTTAACCATGGTATGTGGCAAGATCTTCAGTATATAATGGTTCAGCCTGGACCAGTGCCCTTTTCTGGGCTCACCAGGGGTGCAAGAGAACCTAAATGTGTCCTGTCACGAGCACCAGCTGTGGTGCCCTTTGTAGGGTCTGCAAATGTTTGATCTTCTCTTTGGCTTGAAAATGCTTCAAGCTCCCCACCCCCTTTTTACCTACGTGTAGTCCTTTAGAGCTCCAACTGGCAGAGGAATGTCCTGACTGCTTAACTCTCCTGCTAGCATCTGGGAGCCACAGATCTTTGTAAAATACCTGCACAACAGAGCACATACCACATCTCCTGATATGCTTTGTCCTGTCTTTTCAGTGAATCTGAGGTATGCTGCTCTTTTGCATCTGGCCCTGTTTCACTCCTCTTTCCTATTTATCCCACATATTTATGCAGAACCTCAAGCAGAGATCATTGACTTGCTGTAGCTTTCTCTGCACTTCTCATCTTGCTTTACTGCTTGAGTGATAGAAAGCTTTTCTATGCAGAGCAGTAAGCTGAGCAGTCTGGAAAGCAGTACAGTGCCCTGCTTTGAGTAAGGATGCAAAACAAAATGTCGCCCCTGACTCTTTCTGGATATACTTTGCCTGGCCTCTCACAAACAGAGGAGTTTACCAAAAGGATTTACTACAGAGGGGAAGAATAATCTGAAAATGTGTTTTCTTAATTACAGCTTTGCAAGGTACAAGACACTGATGGCCACCATCCAATCCTTGAATGGAATGTGGTAGATATGATAGTTGTTTTCTCAAGTCAGATCCAGTGTAATGGTCTGTCTAGATTGATAATCTTGATGTGTACAAATAAACATGTGTGCATAGGTATGTATGTAAAACTTCAATGTTTAATGCAGGAAAATATTCATTATTTCAAAGAAATAGAATGCGCTACTTCTCTCTGACACATCCTTGCAGCTCTGTTAGTTTATGCAGCCATATTGCCCTTTGCTGACTTCAGCCTGTGCCAGCAGATCTCTGGCTCCTAGTCAGAGCTGACTCATGCTCAGAGCAGATAACCGCGATGCCGTTTTTTATCCTGACACAGAATTGCAGAATGGTTGAGGTCTGAAGTGACCTCTGGAGGTATCTGATCCAACCCTCTTTTTTCTCAAGCAGGGCTGTCTAGAACTGGTGTCCCAGCACCACATCTGGATGACTTTTGGGAATCTCCAAGGAGAGAGACTCCACAACTCTCTGGGCAGCCTGTACCAGTGCTCAGTCATCTTCACAGTAAAATAAGTGTTTGGAAGGAACTGTGCTTCACTTAGTGCTCACTATCTCTGGTTCTGTCACTGGGCACTGCTGAGAAGAGTCCAGCTCTGTCCTCTGTGCACCCTCCCTTCAGGTACCATACTTTGATGAGATCCCCCTGAGCCTTCTCCAGGCTGAACAGCCCCAGCTCACTCAGCCTTTCCTCATAGGAGAGGTGCTCCAGCCCCTCTGTCATCTCCATGCCTGTTTGCTAGACTATCTCCAGTATGTCTGTGTCTCCTGTACTGGAGAGCCCAGAGCTGGACATAGAACCTCAGCTATGTTTCCCCAATGCTGAGCAGAATCACCTCCCTCCACTTGCTGGCAAGATTTCTCCTCATGCAGCTGGAATCCTGGGAGCCTGCTTTGCTGTGAGGGGACATTTCATGAGTACTCATGGATGCAATAAAAAGTGGGAGTGTAAACAGGTACTGTAACCTCAGTGTGCGTGAGAGGAGTGCCACAACCAAAGCAAGGTGAGGTAGAGTCATGCCAGGAGCAAGGGAACAAAAAGTACTCAGGTGTCCATGGTTTACAAGTACTACAGTTCTACAGGCAATACACTGTGTTTATGATCTTTATTACTCAGATATGTAAAACCTCAAGAAAGAATTTTAACAATCTTCAAACTTCAGCAGAATTCCCAGGAAGGTTCAGATCATTTGTCCCAGTAGCCATGACCCCAAGGGACATGCAGTTAATGGGCAAGGCTGTTCAGAGGTGACTACCAGGGCTGAGGTGAATGGGATGGAGAGATCCAACCCTGCATTCCCTGTGTGCCCCTTTGCCTTCTCACTGTCCCCATCCACTAATACACACTTTGATGCTTCCTGCATTCCCCTAGGCACCCTACACCCTCTTGCCTGGGTGCTGAAGCAATCACTACACAAGCTGCCTTCCTTTCGGTGGCCACAGTAACCATCTGTACTGACCACAGTAACTGGAGGCATCATTCAGAGCCTCCAGTCATTTCTTGTTGCAGAGGTGGTCTTAATCATTGCTTGTAGTAGCAACATTCTCAAGGCATTCAGATTTGTATCTGAAAAACCTGTATTTTCCCTAGAAATACTCATGTACTGCCTGTGCAGAGGGGAGAGCTCCAGTACCCCAATGTGCACCAAGACTGGGAGGCCTTGGAGAATTAAAATTGGCTGAGTACTTTCAGTTAGCTACAGCTGGAGCAGTTTTGGGTTTTATTCTCTTTGGCTGGCTCATTAGTGAGGGTGGGAGGAAATGATGGGGACGCAATACCATCCCTACAACCATCAGGGACTCTGGGATGCTTCCTCATTAGAATCACAGAATATTCTAAGTTGGAAAGGACCCTCAAGGATCATCAAGTCCACCTCAAGTGAATGGCCCATACGGGGATCAAACCCACAACCCTGGCATTATTAGCATCATGCTCTAAACCAACAGGGCTTTAAATATAAAAATATAGGGCACATACAGTCTCCAGCATTGCTGAAGGGCCGATCAGAGAAATTCTTATGGAGAAAGATAGAAGAGGAATTCTGCCTGCTAAATAGAGCCTTTCCTTTTTCCCAGGCTTTTTGGGAAATAGCAGAACGCTGCCCCCTGATGGAAATATCGACGTATGCAAGAAATTAGTACATCTAGGAAACTTGAGAACACTTTTTCACAGAAAATATTTCCAATTTCAGACAAGGTGGAAAATCAATAGTATGACCTATGTTGCATATCACTTACCTAAAGCCACGTTTGTCTGTTTTTAGCATAAATTGAACAGAATATTATGTATATCCTAAATTAGGTAGAATTCACTATAGAAGGAAAATTAGCTTGGCCCATTGCTGTTCTCCCACAGGTAATGAAGGATTTAAGTTTTAACATACTGATGTGCTGAAGTGCAAATAAGAGAGGAATGCAGAGTGTGAAATCTATTATTCCAGAAGAAAATACAAGTTCTGGAAAAATACACAGAGGATTAAATTAAACCACACTAGTTATAAAAATATGTCAATATTCTAGTTCAATTATTTTCTTGATTAAATAAATTTGGAACAATTATTCCAAGACACTTGAAAATCTTTCGAAAATTAAATATTTTAGATTTTGTATTTTTGGATGCTTTTATAATTGAATTTATGTGCATTTCACTGCCACAGAGTCACAGAATCAGTCAGATTGGAAGGGACCACAGTGGGTCATCTAGTCCAACCTCGCTGCTCAAGCAGGGTCATCCCAGAGCACATTGCACAGAATTGTATCCAGCAGGTTATCAAATATCTCCAGTGAGGGAGACTCCAAAACCTGTCTGGGCACTCTGCACAGTCACCTACACAGTAAAGATGTTCTTCCTCACATTCAAATGGAATTTCTTGTGCATCACTTTCTGCCCATTGTCTGTTGTCCTATTGCTTGGCACCACTGAGGACAGCCTGGCTCCAATTTCCTGGCACTCCTCTTAGATACTTGTATACATGAATGAGGTCGTCTCTTGGTCACCTCTTCTCAAGAAGAATTTTCTTCTAGAGAATGTTCTAGCTCGAAAATATTCTCAAGAATATTCTAGTTCAATTTTTTTCCTGATTAAATAAATGAAAACAATTATTCCAAGTCACTTGAACGTATTTATAAAATTATCTTAGATTTTACATTTTTTAATATTTTAAAAATGTATCGGCATTTCATTGTCAGTTAGATGGAAGAGGTTTCCATCTGAAATGTGGAATTTCCCTTTTTCTGCTTGTGCCTAGGTGTTGTTTTGATGCAGTCAGTCTGGGTCCAGGGGCTGCTTTGCTTACCCCAGGGTTCACTTTGGTGCCAGGTGGGTCCATGAGCTCCCAAAAACCAGCACAGATTGGGGTCTGACCTTCTTGAGAGCAGCTCTGCTGAGAAGGACCTGCGAGTTTTGATGGGTGACAAGTTGATTATGACCTGGCAGTGTGCCCTTGTGGCCAGGATGACTGACCAATGGTATCCTGGGGTGCATCAGGAAGAGTGTAGCCAGCAGGTGCAGGAAGGTGGCCCTCCTCCTCTATAGGGCCCTAGGGAGGTCACATTTGGAGTGCTGGGT
>VZTR01029502.1:130917-144603 GCA_013400775.1 Chaetops frenatus | reverse complement strand
CTTCAGACCAAAAGAAGCAGCTCTCCACAGCAAAATGGTTTGTGTCAAGGACCTGACATCCATACTATAAAGTTTGGGGGCTAAGGTTTTGGGGATGCCTAGGGATGTTCTGAGTTTAGACTTTCTCAAGTCTCAGCTCTCTTTTGCAACTTACTAGGTAAAGTTCTGAAACTCATCTCTCTGTTTAGTTTCAATCAAAAGGCATCTACTTTATTTGCTCTGAGGATGCTCCGTGGTGCAAGCCGAAACATGGTAAATGGGGATGGTCAGGAGATCTATTTCAAAAACTGACTCCTGTTTCAAACAAGGACACTAGTCCTGACACACTCTAATTTTCTGATTCTGAGCTCTCATCAAAGGTGTGTCTCTCAGCAGACACATCTCAGATTATCTGTGGGGAGTGTTCTACTGTTAATTAAAGGTAATAGCTTTATTAAAATAGCCACAACTGCTGTCTAGTTACATACTTTTGTGCAGTAATTTGCTGGAAGTTACATTTATCTATGTTTACAGAGAGCAAAGGAAACACAAAGTACCATAGAATGACTAAATGAAGATCAGCTATTGTATGCTGTCCTCTCTTCAAAACAAAACCACTTTTGTTTAAAAGATTAGTTGACCATTTTTTTCCTACAGTGTGGAGATTCAAAAGGTTTTATATCTGTTAACTTTCTACTGGTATATCAGGTGAAACCACCACAGTGATTTCCCCAGAGAATAACACCTGGTTCACTTGGCTAGCTCTACTAAAAATCAGTTTAAAAAATCTGTTATTTTAAAAACAAATGTCTTGTTAACAGTTGTGCCAAGACAGCATATAAACTCCTGTGAACTTTCCTTAGCAACGGGAATTAAACTTTGTAAGCCTGGACTTGTAAATCATCTAACTCTTAAAGACGAACAAGCTGTACAGTACAGACACATTCTAAAGTCAGAAAACAAGCAATTCAGCCATACAATAAAGGGAAGAAAAAAATCCAAGACAAAGCCAATGACTGTCACACTTCAGTAAGAGAAAGCAGAGAGACTACCAGCACAGCTTCTAGCTCTCTGTGACAGGAATTGTCATGTCACAGAGCAAACATCATCCCTTTCAGCCCACTTTTTATCAGAATGGATGCATACTCTAATGGGCAAGATGCACCTCTTACTCTCACAGCACCTCTGTGTTAATTATTGTTTTATGGTGTGAGAACGTTTTCTGACTTCAGCCAGGGACCAACTTTAATAGCCCTGGAACTCTCACTTTGCTGAGAAGTAAAAGGCAAGGATCAACACTCCAGTTTTTAGTACAGATGCTACAAATACATCCTCCTAAAACCCTTTGATCATGTCCAGCCTCAACTTAGATCCCTCTCAAAAAGGGACTAAGAACATTCAGGCCAATGACAAAACGCAGCCACGTTTCTTTTTTTAAATTTTTGTCTATTTCCATCCTCATTGCCTTGAGTGAGAAAAGTTCTGAAATAATTCAATGGCAGCATGTGTGTATTTAAAAGTACACAGTTAAGAGGGATATGGAACTTATATTTGCATGCTTTTATCAGGGTCCACTTGAATGATGCTAAATTTGGCTGGCTGCAATTAACAGGATAGAAAACTCAAACCCTTACAAGTATAGCATAAATTATCCTTTCTTCAAATAAGCTACCACTGGAATTGAAAACATAAAAGATGCAGGGGAAACAGTGTTGGGCTGGTTTGAGTGAATATGGAGAGCCACAGAACTGGGAGCTTCCCTGTTTTTCTACCAAGGGAAGGAATATTCCTTATTCAAGGACGGTATATTTCTATAAGTTAAACACAAGGGAAAGCAGCTAGAAATGTGCAAATTTCAATACATTATTTCTTTTTCTATCTCTAAAATGTTTGGAAATATGTATTTTTTAAAATTTGAGTAGGGAAATCAAATTGGTTTTACTTGGGTTCTAGTCACAGTTTTTCAGAGCATCCAGGGCTTTCATGCCTTTAGGTAAATTTCAGCCAGCAAGAATTCCTTTACTTTACTTTTCCTTTTACTTCTTTCACTTGTCCTGTGACTAAGAAGGGCAGGGAGAGACAAATTGGGCCAAAGCTTGCAATGTTATCTGCAAATAATTAAGATCTTTGCTTAGGCTTTGGATGTTGGTTGTCACAAGGCACTGCCAGTTCAATATTGTGTTCTAGATATGGAAGGTTGGGGCTTTCACACAAAACAAGCAGGATGAGAGATTGCTTTGCTGGGCTCAAGCTTCACCTCTTCAGATTTTAGCACTATTTTAGCTGCATCTGGAGATGCAGAAGCCAAGCTGTGTATTTAAGTTCCAGCAAGCTGCACATTCTCATCCATGAATTCAAGCTGCCTCAGGGCACTTGTTGTTGTTATTTATCAACTTTTAAGATACAGCCACAAGGCAGTCATAAAAATAGTGGAATTTTGCACCATAAAGCTTCATGTATAAAACCCAAAAGTTCTGAAAAATCATACAGGTTCTACTGCAGGAGTTTAGTGCTCTTAAAGATGAGAGCGCTACACTTGTAAGTCTGTGCTTTCATTTTCTGACAGCAATGATAAATGACAACCCACCACTTTAGCAGGGGACAAAAATAAACAAACTCAGAAGAAATTAACAAAAGGTATATTTTCCAAATCATGTACTTAATCCTTAAAAATATTTCATTTGGTGTTTGTAATAATCGTAATACATCAGTGTTTCAGGAGCTGTGGTGCCACAGAGACCATGTGGGATGAGCAATGCCCTGCCTGCCTCTGGCACCCAGGATGTCTGCAGAACAGAAATGCATCGAGAGCAGACTCAGCTTGGCTTAGGACAAGCACCAGTGCACCACTTATGTGGGCAGTATTGATACACCCACAAAGACAAAATTATGCACTTCGCTATTAAAAGCTGTCTTGTCATTATTTAAAAAAAAATTAGTTAATTTTAGTCTTTGCTCCACAAATCAGTGAGTGATAGAGATGAAAACACAGTTATACATATTTAAGTTACACTTGAAGGTTTCTCTAAATGAACATATGCAAATTCTTGAAGCCCAGGGGCAGCTCTTTCTTTCACTCAGGACATTTACTTAGTTTTCCAAGCTAATATTTAATCTACTATTCAGTAAAACATCATGAATTTCTTTCATAAATTCCTAACATCCTGTGAGATGTCTTTTCCCTCTGAGCTGCAAAACAGAATCTTCAAATACCTTCCTCAATGAAGTGCAACAATTTTCACTCTACAGTCCTTTTAAAGGTAAGAAAAGATATTTTTTAATTTTCATCTCATCGGTTAACTGTGATTTTTGTAGTTTTAAAGAAGACTAAAATATTATATTTTGGTAGGAAGAATTTTGGGGCAGCAAGGAATAGGGGGATTAAAATACAAAGCTCAGTTAAAGAACTGGTGTGGTCTAGAAGAGTAATTTGATAGCTATAGTCAATGACTCAAAAGGGTCTCCATCTCATCCATCTGTTACTTTTAGGGAATTTATAAGAAACTGCAGAAGGTGGTTACAGCAAAATCTTATACCTAAATTTGGTGTTAGCATCCATTAATTTCCTAGTCTTTCTAGATACTTTTATTATCTGTACATAGATACATAATTTTACAACACAAAAGGAAAACTTCAAGAAAATCCACTGCCTTAATTCCCAATGGAGCTGCCAAAAGAGTGGCTGTAATGACATTTGTGCTCAAACTACAGCACTCATACTATAATTCCCATTACATCACATCACAAAACAGATGAGTGAGAATTTCTAATATCTAGTCATTTTATAGCTTTTATTTTAGATATGCTTATCAGGTCATTCACTGATTTTCTCTCTCACATCAACAGTTCAAGTATTTTCAAGAATTTTCTTCTCTGCTAGAAGTTTTCTCTGGTACTAGCAATTGTACATCACTCACAATCCTTTCCACAGCTGCTCTTCTGATCTGACCTCAAGTATTTGATTATTGTAGCAGCCCTGCAATGTGCCAAGAGTAATAAGTAAAAAAAGCCCCACTAAGAAGTGTGGCAGCATCTGCACAACTAGTGTCTAGACTGAACTGAAATAGAGCGTGGTGCAGTTTTAATGGAGGATGCTACTCTGCTTCACGGAACCCTTTTCTTCCCCTGCTCTTCCATTTTGCATTTATTTTCCTGTTTGTTTAAATTAGAAAATAAAATCAAGTCCCATAAGAAACAAGAATTTTACAAGAATATTGCAGAATACCTGCATAAGTAATTTCTTTCAATGATTTAAACCCTTAAGGTCTATTTAATGGATTTAAAAACAAACAAACACAAAAACTAAATAGGGCAGACTGCCCAGGCAGCAGTCAATGTAATTTAACACAAATCCATAGAAGAGGATTGATCTTACTGAGCTTATCTCTAATATGGTTTACATATACTGACTCTTAGTGTGTTAACTTAGGCCCTCTTTGCTCTGAAAAAACATTTTTATACCTATTTTCATACCACATGGGCACCCAAGTATTTTATAAAAGATGACAGAAAAAATACATTATATAAAGCTGAGAAGAAAAAGAAGTAATGAATTTGCCTGAACCAATCTCTTATTTCATGACCTCATCATGCAGAAGCTGCCTATCTATTTCAGAACAAGTGATAAATATTAAAATGAAATTTTTTTTGCATGTCTTATCAAAAGCTTCCAATATCAATTGTTTTCACAAATGTTTTCTCCTGCAAGTAGTGAATGCCTCTTCATCAATCTTTTATCAAAAGCAATCTTGTTCTGATTTCAGTCTTATCAGAGAAAGTTTTCTCTCTCCTTTGTTGCTTTTTTTTTCCTTTCTTGGCAGAGGGTACATGAATATCAATTTTACACATGACTGTGGCTGCATCTCCATCAATCAAGAAACAAAAAGTAAGCGTGAAGGATATATCATGGCCCTGCAGAGCTTCAAACAGTAGAAATATTTGTGTCTGATAGTGACAAAGTAGCAAAGCAAGCGTGCACACCTACATGAATGTGCAAATATTCCTTCTTATGGGGAATTCTTGCATTTCCAAATATTTCTAAACAGAGAAATGGTCTGCTGTGGGGAGCTGTGCGGGGAGAGGCCACGTGCCAGTCACAGCTGAGCCCAGACACCTTTGGACTGGGTGACAGCAACACATAGAATGCAAGAACTGCAGTCAGGCAGGTGAGCTGGCAGCACCCCAGTCCCAGCCTACTTATGAAATACCTGCAGGCATCAGGGTGAAGAGGATGCACATGGACACCGACAGCAGGAGGTGCGCGACTGAGGAGACAGGTAGAGATGTTCTGCTGAAGGTGCTGTGCAGGCAACACAGCCAGAGGCTTTCTTTGAAGGAAGATCCCCATGCCAAAAGAGGTTATTCGTAGGGAACTCCAGCCCACAGGGTCAAGCTATGCCAGGGTGGGGAGATCCCTGAGGAACTGCAGCCCATAGGCACCCCTCACTGTGGAGGACCAGCCCTGAGGGACTGACACTCACAGGTGAACCTTGTCAGGTAGGGATGTAGAGAACAAAGGACAGACAAAGGAAAACTGGAAAGAAGTGTCAGGCAGAAACCATTATGTGCTTTACTCCAATAATGTGCGTCACCTGTGCTGCCCATTACCTCACCAATGAGACCGTGAGGGACTGACCACAACCAGCAGTGAAAAAAAGGGGACTTCAGATTAGGAAGGGGAAGACAAGGTTTTTATTTATGTTTTCTTTTTTGACTCAATACCCAGCTCAGTATTCAGAAGTTTTCACTAACTGACAATAAATTAAAGCTAGCAAATATTCCAACTCTGTAACATTTGGCCTGCAAGACTTCCTTGATCTTGAGCCCAAAATGCATTGAGAACTATTCAATCTGAAGGCTCATTTTAAACATCACCTATGACTGTGGGGGAAGAAAACATTCTGAACAAATACCACATGTTTCTGCTGCTAAAGCTGGACAGCAACCAGGGTTTCAATATATCTGAACAAGATCCTCAGTTTGTACAAATAAATGTCATTCCAAAAGTCTCACAGTGCACCGAGGCCAATGCACAGTGACAGAGCTCCAGAACAAAGTGAGTTGCTGCAGTGACAGAAGGTTGAATATATAATGATCTCCATAGGAGAGACAAAGAGGCTGCTAAATTCCCGTTTTTGACTCCTCAGGGGAAAAAACCACAATAAGGATAAATAAAAACCACCTTAAGAGAATAGGGAAAAAAGTTAAGAATGAAATTAAATTCATGGGCAAATGACTGGAGCCTTGTGCTCTGCACACAAGCGCTATGCATGACTTTGCTTCATAAGTATGCGTCAGGTTGTTCCTGCCACTCAGAGGAAGAATCTTGTCTTGACTATCCCAGACAGAGGAGAACTAAGGAGACAAAGAGCTTCATTTAGATAACTCCATAATTGAAATTTATAGCTGTGAAAGGCAGACTATACCTAAGCTGCTCCAACCAGGTTCTCAGCTCCTGGGCTGCTAAGGAGAAAAGTTTCCTGGCAGGAAAGTGTTAAGTTGAATCACAGCAGAAACAAGCCCAGTGCCAGGATCATCACAGATCCCAACCTTGTCACACTGCCTTCTCACATGGGCAAAATATGTGAGCACAGATGAAGACAGGCAGGAGGACTCAACCATTAGGCACACAAACTGCTGGGTTTTAGGAACATGTTTTGACTTGATCCTACTCAGCACAAAAGTGCCAGAGTTGTAGTGTGTTAGGAGAATATTGGAGACAAGATGCTGATTTGTCAGTGCTGACAGTTGCTTTGGGGGTAAACGATTCTGGGGTGGGGGGGGGCCTATATAGTCATGAATGGCACACAGGAGGTGATGCAAGAATGATTATTCACCTTTAAATACTAAGGAAGAATCTGATAAAAATGCCAGGTATAACATAAGATAAAAGCTGTAGTTTTTCATACAAAATTTTCTATTTTATTTCTATGTAGCTGCTTTGTCTCAGGGTACAGGGAGGTTGAGTGGGATGTGTTTGAGGATTAGAAAATCACCATCAGACAGGGAAGATTTATCTCTTAGAACTAGCACTGTATAAGGACCCTTTCTCATTATGCTCTTTATATTCATCCCTAGTATTTTGTTTGTTTGCTTATTTTTAAATTATTTCTATAGCTGACATGGTGCTTGCAGAATAGATTGGCAGATTTGGTAAAGACTTTCCTTCTTACAGGAGGTGTTAGTAATGGAAAGGAGAGAAACCTTCTCTTTTTAGAGAACTTTTAAGTATGACAAATGCAAACATTTAACATTTTCATCATGTTCTTGATCAAAAGAGGCAAAATTTTGCTAACTGGAGGCTGGAGAGAAAGTACATCTGATGTTTTCTCATCTGGAAGTTAACAGTAGCTATCAGGTTAAGGCTCAAGCTGAAGTTTTCCACCATTTACTCCTAAGGCAAATGTCTCAAAATGTCTTTCCTTTTGATTTTCTCCTCTAACGTGGCCTCAGTAGCAGATCTTGCAGCGAAAGTTCTCAAAGATGTGAGCCATGAAAGTAAATATGCTAATCTTTTAAGAAACTAATAACTTTGTGTCATTATAAAGAGAAGATTAGTCACTAAAACACTATTGCATTTTTCTGCTGACAGTAAGTGAAAGAAAACTTATTTCATATAATATATCATTTCAAATCACACTCAGAATTTAGAATATGCATATTTATAATGATCCTTAAATTACTGTGAGATCCAAAATTGCAATGCCTTGTTGTTAAGAAGATTTTAGTGTTTCAAACTAGTACTGGAAAGATAGTCTCTAATTTTATACAAAACAGACAGAATGGTAGAGCCTACTGATATTATATTGAGGTTTGTATACGAGAATTGTCCTGGTAAATATGCTTTGCCATATTGAAAAGCATGATGACATCTTTTTTTAAGGGAGAAAATTGGCTACATTCCTGTAATTTTTGAATGTTAATATGTGGATGTGCAGAGGACAGTAATTGTACTCTGGTGAAGAACACCAGCAAACTTTCATCATGCTTTGTTTCAGCTCAATTTTTTCAAACAATCTTGAGGTACCAAAGACAAAACAATCTTGAGGTACCAGCTTAAAATGCCTATAAAGTCCCTAGAATATTCACACAAATGTGCTTCATAAATATGTGTCATTAATATAATTTGCAATAATAATTACTGAACCTGGGCAGAAGCTAAAAATGAAGATTCCCATTACCTACTGTGAAAACTTAATAAACAAATTCCTATTAGACATTAATTTAAATTTGTTTTCAGGGGTTTTGTTTTTTGTTTTTTTTCACAGGGATGAGGCACAAAACATACAGAAGCATTTAATGAAAATATCCTATAGGCTGAGGGTTTTATTGTGGTGGTTCCTTATCATCAGTCATTATTTTGCTCTGTTTTACATTTTTCATAATATAATGCTATATTGCAAGTATCTGCAATCTTTTTTTTTTTTTTTTCCCTGGCATAAGGGTCAACGTTCAGGGAAAAATCTCAGCTTAAAGAATTTAAATCCTTATAAGAATGAGACTAAAGAAAAATGCAATGTTTTTACCTCATTAGAAATACTTCTGATGATAATGAACTGGGTGGTGATGGTACAAAAGTTCAGTAACTGGAACAGGATATTGGACTATGAATGTGAGAAAAAGGCTCAGAGCTTAATAATACATGATGTTCAATAAACTAGTTGTCAGACAAGAAAAACGGGATTTGAAGAAAAAGTCTGGGCAAATGGCCACAGGGTGAGATTCCACAAAGAGATGAGGACTAGACACCAAATGAGAGAAAAGGGAGAATGATGCCAAAGTCAGCCTGAAAAAGAAATGTGAGAAACAGTCATGATCAAAGAAAATAAAAAAGTTAAAGGCCACAAGAGCACATTTCTTTCTTTAAACCACAATGGAACCTGGAAGCTACAATCTCTGTTGTTAGAAAATATAACTGAAACTAGATGGCAAAGTGCTTCCCAAGCACTTCACTTCCTCTCTGAGTTTGACACGGGATGACTGTAACATACTGAAACACTGGTTACTCTGTTATTTGAGTGGCAGAGGTCTGTGGGATGTATTGGGATGTATAAGTGATTTCAAATCTATTACTGATTTCCAATTCTCTTTTTCAATTTTCAAGCCCAGCAAGGGCTTAAATTATTGACATAATAAATTACATAATTAATTTTTTTCCCCTACAGGATCTCGGCTTCATTTAGTAACAGAACCATCTGCGAGATTGTGATGGAAGCTCCTGTTCAAAAGATGAAGGAAATATCTTGTGTTTCCATAAATAGAAGGGGAGTGAGCAAACAAGTGTATGAACTTCCAAAGTGCTCTTAAAAAAAAAGACTAAGGAATGCATCCTTATAAAGTTGTTTTGGTAAGCAAGTTAACTTTTGTTTCAGATGTGTTCTTTAATTGGTTGTTTCAATTTTCTGCAGATTTATCTTAAAACTTAAACACTGTACAATAAAAAATCTTGGAATTTAAATTATTGTGAAACAAGCTGGAAAAAAATTGAGAGCCTACCTTTATAAAATCCTGACTATTTAGTTAAAAACAGAAGTCTGGCTGTGTCATTAAAGCTTATATTATAAACCATGTGGACCACCTATAAGAAGATGTAAAAAATCTATTTTTCCTCTAATCAATACCAGGTTATAGTATATTCTTCTGTTCTTTTTTATTCCAAGACAAATGCACTTTGGCAGAAATTATGTATTCTTTTCTTTTTGCATTAGTTGGCTGTCCCTTAATGAGAACAGACAGGATAGGGTGTTTTTAATGCTTGTGTGAAGGACGGCAAAAAATAGCTCATCTAAGAAAATGGCTATGATGGACACATTCCTATTTGTGTTTAAAAGTGATTAAGACAGTTGCAGTTCATCTGTTTTACTCAGAGGTCTGAAAAAAATAGATAATTTGAAATATTTTGCCAGACATAGGAAAAATTTGGAAATTGCTGCATCATAATTACCTAAGATACATTATTCATGCTGTTCTATTTGCTAGATGGTCATATTTAGAAGCATGTTCCTTTTACAGGGCCTCAGCTTTTACCAAATTGGTATGGAATTGGACACAGATGAACATTCAAATTGCCATCACCACAAACTTCATTAGCTGCCAAGATGGTCATATGTTCAGATATCCAGAATAAACAAAAGAGATAAGATACAGTTGGCTCAATCCACCATGGGAAAATGCAGAATGTTACAAAGTTTAAATTTGGTTCTGAACTATCTGAAGTCATCTCAGAACAAAGTCTAACTAGTTAAATGACAGCACTTCGTGTTATCATGGCTAGCTGTCTTAATATTTTATGTCAAGTGTTGGTTAGTTTTCTAATTGTGACATCATACTCTACAATGTGAGGCTCTTATATATATTTTTATGACGTTCCCCAAACTTAGGACATCTTATGGGATAATCTATAATCAGTAATAAATACTAAATAAACAAAACAAACTTTGAAGATTAAAGGCTACAAGGCCTCCTGATTTGGGTCTTTTTTTTTAATAACCATCTAGCTCTTCTGCTGAAGTATAATATATGATAATATAGTCCAGAAAATACAAAATCAAGTCCAGTAAATCCTAGAGCTACTGGACACTGCTTAGAAAGTTAATATGAGAGCTTGGGGAATTTATGCAAACACCCTCTGGGATGGAGAAGAGAACTGAAAGGAGAACACAGTGGGGAATATGGCAGAATTTTAGAATATTCTGTAAGAGAATGTCAGCTTTATTGTGTCTACCCTTGGAAGCTGTAAGGGACATTCTGACTGTCATAACTGGGCACAAGCTCTCCCTGTAGCCCAAATGCCATGATGTTCACAGCATGTGAATGCACCCTTGTGTAGAGGACACATGACTGTAGCCCAGGGATGAGCTGCTGTGTTGGGGATGCCTGTCTGCACAGACGTTGTACAGCAACCCAAGGCCACCTGTGGTCACCACACAGATGTGCAGCACCAGAAATGACATTTGCTTTTATGGTAACATCAGCTGACTTGGCCATTCTTCATTACGTGCACAACTCTACCAAATCTTTAGTTGTCTCAGAACAAAGTCTAAATACCTTCTGGAGATGAACACAGTGTGTTCTGTCTCTTGCTCATTCAGAGAAGTGAAGAAAGGTAAAGCAGCAGACCAGATTTAGCCACCATACATCCATTTCTCTACCAACACACCACTTAATATCTCCTGGTCATTTTCTAGGTATTATGATCCAATCTGGGGACACAAAAGGTGGGTCTGTTGCTAGATGTTTGAAGGCACTAATTCCTGCTGTTCCAGCCCTCCTCTACACAGGGTTTTTTTCTGTGAACTGTCTGAGGCAAGTATTAGTTCAGGTTGGAAAAAAGATGCTTCAGCATAAGGGATCCTATCTGGTTTTTTCATATCTTGGTTTATAAAATTGTACTTATTAATATTTATTACCCTTTTTGTTCTCCCTGACACAAGTTATTGTTGTTTCTCTATGTCAACGACATACTCAGCAAAACTATGTCATTTTCATATTTTAAAATGTAATACTCTTCATAGAGAGATCTAACAAAAAGAGAGTCCTTAGCTCAGGATGTGACTTCTTTCAACTGAAGTAAAAAAAAAAAAAAAAATTTAATTAATCCTAAAGTTGCAGTAGAAATTTTCAAATTTTCAGCAATGAAAAAGTAGTACATGGCTGACTTGATAGACAGAGGGAGGGAGAAGGACAGAACAAGGCTGAAAAACACTTAAGAACAGGCTTTTTATTATAATTTGAGCTGGGAAAACATGTGGGAAGGTTGCTAGAGGCATGTCCATAGGCTGACTTATCTTTTAGATATTATGAAGACCTGTTGAATTGTTTAGTTATTTGAGTGAACAATTATCTAAATTTTACACACAAGCACAGCAGATTTTTGTCCCAGCAAAGAAAGATGCAACTAGATAAACATGTATTTCTGTATGCTTCAGATTTTCTTAAAATAGCTTTGCTGTCTTCCTGTTCACATATTCTGTTTATTGACTTAAATGTATTACACAGAACATACAAAACCTAAGCAGGGAAAAGTAATTCTGGATTACTTTTTTAGTAGGAAAGAAAGTGATGGCGTTGAAAAAATTATTCAGTCCAATAGTCAGTTTTGATGCTCATTTTTAGCAGTACCTGAATCCGAGGAGCAGATTTGTTGAGAGAACACTGCATTTTTTTTAAATTAATAAGGTTTAAAGAGTTATAAATGCTAGTGCATAAAGGAAAAAAAGATGGAATATTAAGAAATAGGAACAAACAATCAAGAAATCACAAAGAGATTTTACAAATAATCAGATATTAAAAAACCAGGAAAACTTACAAAGATCAATGAGCAGTTTAATAAGAAAATGCGGTAAGACATAAGGAATAAAAGCTTTAAAAACATGTAGTCTAAATAGGAAATGATGGGGCAATGACTAAATGGAAACCCAGAAACTCCATGGTGTTGTGCGAAAAATCACTACTTTGTAAGGTCGTGACATAGCCTTTTCTTATTTGAGGGTCTCTGATGTAAGAAGCTGCCAAAAGATTTTAACTATGTCACAGAGACAGAGGGCAGAAGCTGAGTGCCAGCAGATGTTCAGGCTGAGACGTGGGCAGGGTGGATGCACCCAGGTTTCTGCCATGACACATCTGCATCGTGGGTCTGAGTGAGTTCACACCAATTGACCCCTGGCCCAACACCTACTCCTGTATAAACAGCATAGATCTACCCAGTCCCACACTTGTGTAAACATAAAAATTCTTCTCTTTGGAAACGGCATTCCCATTCTTCTTTCATTCATGAAAGAATGGCTCACCTGCTTCCCATATCTTCTTTTCACTGATGAAGATCTGAATTTTGCCTTTTTTCTTCATGCCTGTAGTCATAATATATAGTACCACATAAAATTTACATAGCTTGTTGACCTTTATAGAGATTTTTCAGTGTGGATCTGTATTTTAGGCAGCCTGGACTTTGTTGATATGCGTATCTAAAAGTTTGTGCAAGTGTGTAGTGGTTTCATGTTTGCTTGCTTGCTTGCTCACACTAGGCGAGAGTGTAGTGCAGTGGTGTGGTGAGAACAAGGATTAAGAGAAATTCAAAGCAGGCCTAAATTTCAAAGATAAATATAGATTATTAACAGAAAAAAAATACAAGAGAGAGAAATAAAAAGAACTAAAATCACTCCCCAGATGTAGAATCAAAATCAACGCCCAGATGTAACACCAAAATCAACCCACAGATCATTTCTTTTTTCCTCCCCTCCCTTATTTGTCTTCCTTTACCAACATCTTTTCCATCCACAATATAGAGAAACAAACTTAGAAATCTTCAGTCAGTTTACCACTCTTAAAATAGGCTTTCATCAGTTCAATTGGAAGAAAAGTCTCTCTTGTCTCACTATAGAGATTTTCTCACAAGAAACACAAGTCTCTCATGGAGTTCATATCACTGGGAACTCCCGCCCAAAAAAGGATTTTGTCAACGTATGACAGTTTTTCCCTTGGTTACAGCTTTCCCCACAACTGTCATCCAAGGGCTCATTTGTATACTATAGGGTAGAATTTTTAAGGATGAGTTGTTTTGGCATGAAAGCAAAAGTCTTCTCTCTCTGGAAGCAAGGTTTCTCTTATTTTTAGAACAAGGTGTCCTCTTCTTCTATCTCCGAGGGCAAGAGATTCTCATCTCTCTCATCTCTGTAGGTTGGTCTCCCATCTCTCTCTCCCTCTGGTCAA
>VZTR01029502.1:98520-130386 GCA_013400775.1 Chaetops frenatus | reverse complement strand
AAAAAAAGTTGGTTTTTTTCAAACCATGACAAAGTGTAGCACTAGTCAAGTTGTCTCCTTCATCTGAATTTGTCTCTTTTTTTTGAGGAAGTAAAACACTTCCTTCTTAGTTAGTGTTCTTTAGTTTTCCTTATCCTCCAAGCCTGTTTACCTTCTGCTCTGCATGTTCCAGTACAGGATCTACTAAGACGAATGTAATTTAATGTAAATATTTGCTGATGAAGATTAACAGGATACTCATACCTCTACCTACTAAACGTTCCTGCAACACAGACAAGGTAACTTAGTACTGGTACTAGTTGAAATAATTTCTTCATGCATTTACATGTAGAAATAGAGGCACTTAAGAGCTTTGTGAACTTTTCCAGTTTCCAGTGTAACTTAAATACCTAAACGTTTAATCAACTGCTCAAGAAAAATCAAGCAAATTTATACCACCAACAGAGGAATTTTCGATGCCTGGACCAATTAATATGTTTCTCTCAGCTGTATCTAGGGCTGTATTTGTGACATATATTATTTTTTATTTTAATAGATTATTTCTCTCATTTATGATCAGACTAAATATAACTGAACACATCATGAAGACACTAGATAAAAATGTACTTCCCCTTCATAAATTCTTATACCAAATTGTGCTGGCAAAAATATCAGACAAGGAATTCTTGAAATAGAGTATTGAAAATGATTGGCCAAAGAATTCACACATTATCAGGAAGAGGATATAGGGAAATAATTCCCATTTCCACCTCTGTGTTCTAGTTTGATGGAATAATTGATGTTTGGTTTAAAAAAAAAAAAAAATATTGGAATCCTTAGGATATATTATTGTCAAGGTTTGACACTGTCCAAAGGCCAGGCACCCATAAAAGCCATTCACTTGCCCTCCCCTGCTACAGGTGGACAGAGGAGAGAAAAATTTAAACCAAGGTTTCATGAGTTGAGACAAGGACTGGGAAAAAAACACTCCAAGGGCAAAGCAGTCTCAACTTAGAGATACAAAGTGAGTTTACTACTAACAGAATCAGAGCAGGATAATGAGAAGCAAAATAAGCTTTTATAACACCTTTTCTTCCCACAACCCCTCCCCTCCTTCCCACCAACAGCGTAGGAGATGGGGCATAGGGGTTTGGTCAGTTCATCACTCAAGGTTGTCCTCCGCTGCTCAGGGAAAGGAGTCCTTCCTCTGTGAGGCCATGGGGTCCCTCCTATGGGAGACAGTTCTCCATGAACTTCCCTGGTGTGGTTCCAACCTCACAAGCAGCAGAGACTCCCAAAACTGCTGCAACGTGACTCCCTCCCATGGGCACACAGTCCTCCCAAAACTCCTGCAACAGGGGTCACTCTTCCACGGGGTGCAGTCCTCCAAGGACAGGCAGCTCCAGCCTGGCAGCAGGGCCTTCTCTCTCCACCGGGTCTCCCACTGGATCACAGCCTCCTCCAGGCATCCACCTGCTCCAGCATGGGCACCTCCCCCAGAGGCTGTGGGTGGATCTCTGCATCCCCTGTGGATCCCCAGGGGCTGCAGGGGCACAGCTGCTTCACCAGGACCTTTGCTATGGCCTACAGGGAAATTTCAGCTCTGGCACCTGGAGTACCTCCTGCCCCTCCTTTTTCCCTGGCCCTGGTGTCTCCATGTTGTTTCTCTTACATGTTCTTGCTCCTACTCTGGCTGAAAAATTACAGCTGCGCCCCCACCTCTGTTTTTATTTCTTCTTAAACCTGTTATCACAGAGGTGTTACCAACCTCTCTAATTGGCCCAGTTTTGGCCAGCAGCACATCCATCTTCAGAGCCATCAGGATTTGTCTCAGACAGAGGTGGTGGAAGCTTCTGGCAGCTTCTTACAGAAACCACCTCTGTGGCAGCTCCGCTACCAAAAACCAGGCCATGCAAAACCAACACAATTATTCATAATCCCTTTGGACGTTTTTTACAAATTGTACTTTATAGGTGCATGATGCTATCTCTGCAATCTAGTGAGGGTTTAGTATTCAATTAGAATTACCTTGATGTCTCTTCTGACTTCTGATCTAATATATTTGGAAGCCCCTGTGTCCAAAGATAAGTGAGAGGAAATTTTCAACTGCACACACTTGAACGTTAATTAGTAAATATTGTCAAATGAATATATCTGTCATGCAGTGGCAAACAAGTATAGATTTCACCTGCTCTGTCTATCATAGGCCTTCATAGTCAAGAGACATAATCACTTTGTTTAAAATACATTCTCTTGTTCAATGATAAAATGACAACAGAACTTGAAAAGAAATGGGCAACAAAATTAAAGGAATAGCACTTCGTATTGATGCAAAAAGTAATGAGAGACGACAAAGATATAATTAACATTCTGTTGATCTCTCAATATGACCAAACTCTTGTAATTTGACAATCAAAATCTCATGAATCATAGCCCTAATTTTCTGAAAGATCAGCCCAACATAATACTAGGGGAAATCCTTATCAACAGATGCCTATTGGGTCCTCTCAACCCACCCTCCCTGACATGGTAGTGGTCCTGTCTGGACTTCCTGCTGAGGATACACTGAGATGAAATCAGCAGAAAAATTAACCTGACAATAAAAGCAGTAATTTTTGCTGGATTAGGGACTTTCACAACACCAGAAAGGAGCTCCACTTGCCTGAGAGGTGAGCAGTGGGAGCTAGTGGCTTCAAGCAGAGAAAACAAGGGGAAAACAGGGTGAGGGGAATTGGCTGGGTCCCAGGTAGTCACAATGAGCTAGACTGGCTCAGCCAACCATTGAACTGCTGTTTCTCACATACTGCTATCCAGCTATCTCTTCCTTACATTCATGCAACCTGCCAAGCTACCTCTGTCATGTCTGTAAACAGGCAACTCCTTGATCTGTCTGGCTTGGCTTCTGCTCAGGTCAGCCATGGATATGTGGTCACTACACTGGAGAGGAATATTTTACCAATCTTGCCAAAGAAAAGAGCCTTATGTAGCTTCTTCCATTAAAATACACACTAGTGCTTAACACATATATATCTTTTAACTAGGTTTGACTGTCTAAAGATCAGAGAACAATCTGATGAGAGCAATTACACAATTGCTTGTCTGAGCTCTTTAAACTAGCATCTATTAACCACTGCTCTTTAAATCAGCATCTGTTGAACACTACTGACAGAAGAAGCAGGAATAGATAGAAATAGAATGTCTCCTATTTGAGATACATCTGAAACTTTTTTTGTTAGCTGTATTTCAATCAGAGAATTACAAAAAGCTAATGCAGAAATAAAATCAGATGATTTTTCAGTATCACACAATAGGCAATTATCTTAAATTGGGGGTATAAACTAGGGGCTGATTAAAAATTATAAGAGTAACTAAGTATTTTAAGTAACTTACAGATGACCTCAAAACAAAGAACCAAGAAAAATATAATTCTATAATTTAACTTTCTTCTAACTTAAGACTACCCCTATATGAGGAACTATAGTAATATTTTTGTCCCTGGACAAAACTGGACTGATCAACACTGGACTGATTAGACAGGACCCATATCTTTATTTTCTATTCCCTAACTCATTCAGCGTCACCTACCCCTCTATCGGAATACTCTTAACTCTTTTCTTTAAATTAAATTAGTTGTATATTTTGCGTAAGCACAAGATATAAATAGATTTTTGTGCATTAAAAACACTTCCACACTTCTGGAATAATCCCCTGACATTTGCACTCCGCATGATTCAGCAACAGGAGACAACACCTACCCTCAATTTTCTCCCCATATACATAATTATACTAACACATGGTGATTTAAACACTGTGAGACAAAATGATCCCAAGGGTTTTCTCCAGCTGGAAGTCACCAAGTCCTTGTAAAAGAGCAGAAGGCCCTGACTGTACATACAGCATGTGTTTTTATTTACAGTGCATGTTCCTACTGATGGCCTTATAAGCAAGTTAGTTGCCATACTAAGCTCCATCCACATAGTCATAGCTGTACTAGTTGTCCCAACTAAAACAGCTTAAAGCAGGTACCTTCCTGATTAAACTGCAACAGTTCCCTAACATCTGTGGACACAATTTAATTAGGATATCACAGACTGTTCTACCCCCTCATTATGGTGGGATGCTCTTCTTTACCAGCACTGTTATTTTAAAGCAGAGACAACTCAGCTGCTCTAGAACCAAGCATGAAAAATAGATGAGAGGCTAAATATCAAAGAAAAAACAAACAAAATGAAACAAAAAGCTCAGACCAAAACAAAAGAAAGCTAGGAATTTACCTCTTGATTTGGAATTTCTGTTTCACAGTTTCTTCTTCCTTTCAACAATGTTATGGTAGGAAATATCTTACATATTTTTATTTTAGGCTACAGTGCCCTTACCACAATGGGATCCTGACTTGTGCTTACTAAAAACCACATACATCCACAGAGATTTATGTACATAACCCTTCAGACACTGTAAACATTATAGAACTATTCATCCTTATGAATTCAGGAGACATCTGACAGAAAAGCCAAAGAGCAGTCTGAGAGGGGCTTAGAGTCTGTCCTGTCCTTGCATCTCAAAGACAAGGATTTTGAGTCATGCAATGATAAGAGACATACATCTCTGTGTGGTCTCACTGGGAGACTTGCTGGGGTATCTAAAGTCAGAATATACAAACACTGTATGTACAAATCACTTCTTTTTACCATCAAAACACTGTAAAACCTGAGCTGTAATCTGGCATCTGCTGTGACAGACTCAGCATGTCAGGAAAAAAAAAAAGGATAAAACCTAATCCAGCTACAAACACAGAAAGCTAAAGTCAACAGAGCACAATTACTCTACCTAGAACTCAGGCAGAATGTAGAAACACGTTGTCAAAGATGTCAAAAAAACCTTAATCATCATACCTTTCAGGTTGACTCTTTTCTGTCTGCTTGAATCAAAAGATAACAGTTGAAGGCTGAACAACAACATAAATAAGGATTAGAGCATACATTGCAAAAAAGCAAACTCTCCCTCCAATATGCCAGAAGTTCAGTTCAACCTTTCATCAAGACCACAAGAACAGTGAAGATGTTTTGGTTTTCATTCTCAGGACATACTAAAGTGAACATTAAATTATTTATTTTGGTGTCCATGATAGTGTGTTTCCTTAGCATCAGCATGAAACATCGTTTATGACTCAAAGATGCCACATTCCATAGCCTATTCAATTTTAGCCTATTTCACAGCACATCTATGGAAGGCAGGAATGCTTCAGAAATGGCAGTATTTAATTTCTCAGTGATCATCTGTTATGACTTCAACCACTTTTCCAAGAAAAATTCCATTCTATGCAAAAAATTGACTTACATGACATACATCATACTAATTGATACAGACAAAATGGTATTTTACTCAACCCTCAGCTCCTTTGTTCTGTCTCCACTTCACACTTAACCCCCACAGAAACAAAACCCAAATTTTTCCACACCCCCACTTGCCTAGGCAAATGAGGGGGCAAATTTGCAAGTTTTTTTAAGTGTTATGGCCATGAGTCCATTCACTTAAGAAAAGAGCTCTGAAATTCCTTTATGTTCATTTTTAAAACAAAAGTCTAATAAAAACTTGTGAATTTGGTCTGTGAGACAAACCACCATCTGGAGCTCACTGAGATAAAAAGAGAGAAAGCTTCCTTTCATCAAGGGTCATACTGAGGGTCACAGTGAAGTTCAAGCAATAATCTGTTGCTTCAGAGACTGCCTTAAAATCTTACAGTCTTTGCAAAAGAAAATAAAGACATATTATCTGCCTGGTGATACTGAAGATTAGAAGAAATATTTATGATAAGTCTTTTATGGAGGCATTAGCAGAATTTAGATGGTTTCATAATTCCTGTGAGGAAACACCACCACCAAACTGGGAAATAGAAGTCAAATAAAATTAAACAAACAATATTTTTATATGCTGTTATGTTAAAGTATACTACCCAAAGGCAAATTATAAAGTTATCCTTTTATTAATTTCCTAAGGACTAAAATATATTAATGATACTTACAATGACGTGCACCTTTTACATTATGCAAATCTTAGACCTCAGCTTTAATCTCCTACTTAACAGTGAGAATTCTTTTTGCCTGAGGTCCCTACTACTCAAACTTCAAGAGATTAAAAATAGCTCTCCAAACCATATAACTTTTCTTTGATATGAAACAACCTAAGCCTTTAGGAAATGGAAAAATGGCAGTAAGGAACTTGAAAAATAACCAATCCTCTGCTAAAGAATGCCCTCACTTGAGACATCACACGTTTTCTGTATGGCATTAGAGTCACAAACTGTGACTGTGGAGCTCTGCTGAAGTCCAACAGTCTGTCAGGTCTGTCCTGTGTACATAAGCACATTTGTAAGGATAGTAGAATAAGTACCCTACTTCACAGAAAATGGACAAGTTTCGCTTAAGCAATAGATGTGCCCATCTATTTCTGCTTTGTCCAGGACCCTCATTAAACCAATGGTGTATGGGATAACACAGGGCAGACCAGCACCTTCTTTGTACTTTGACAGCCTACCCTTAAATTGGAAGATGCTACCTTCAGCTGTTTAACTGTTTAAGTCTAAAATTCTTGTTCAGAACTGAAATTTGAGTGAGGTTATTGTCTAAGAAATGTTATTTCCTTGGAAGTTGAAGGAGGCAAACCAAAAGATATTCCATAAATTAAGTCCAAAGAAAACAATATGATTTTTTTCAATACCTTTTCAAAAAATGAACTTTTATCCACAAATTTTATTTTACAACATATGTTGTGAATCAGCACAATGTACACTGAAAAATAAATAAATGTTGGTCATAACTGGTTTAAAACTGAATCAAAAATGCTGAGGAATTGATTAAAAATAGACAGGAATAATTTATAGTTTAATTCATTTTGGAATGTGCCTGAATACTGACTTTTTTGCAAACTATGTATGCTGTGGGGTAAGAAGTAAAGAGTCAAGATGTGACGGGAAAATTAGACAATACAGGCAGAATCGTTCTGGAAATTATGATCACTTGTGGGATTTCACACCACAGAAATAACACCTCCAGATATTAAAACACCCAATAAGGAAACAGTTCTGACCTTGTTTAGGGAGAGAGCAAGTTCAGAAGACAGAGAATTTCATTGAATTAAGCACAGCACTGCAAGAAAAATAGCTTGAACTTCCCTATACATAAGAACTGTAGGCATCTATTATAAGGTGGTCTGTAGTCAAGGGCAAGCAACTGCACTCTGACTGGTGCTTGACTGGCCTCAAAATCACAGCTATAGGTACCTCTCTAGGCTCTCCTTGGAGACTTAACTCTCAAGGGTCTATAATGTCTATTTTTCATCCTTCAGGTTCTATCCTCTAAACCAGAAACCTTGTATTTCAGTCATATGTCTGGAATGGTCCAAATTAAATCACTTGCTCTTGTAAAGATCTCTCCTCATCTCACCAATTTACAGGACGGTTTCAGAAACAATCAAACAGCTACAATTGAGCAGGAGGTTAATGAGTAGGACTTAGAGACATCATACAGACTGTGTTTGTGCCACAACTCAAGATATCAGTCTCTAAACCACTCAGGTATCTGCTTTCCTTAGACCATGTTGGGACAGATGAGCCCCATCAGACAGATGAGTAAGAGGAATGTTCCAGCTTATAGGAAAGCTCCAAGAGACTAGACTACAAGGTGTTTCAGGGACAGGAAAGATTAAGAGGAAAAAAAAGAACGCTGCAGTGGAGACTCCTAAGAGAAGAAAGCTGAAAAGGTAAGCTTTAGAGGCAATGGAGAAAAGCCCAGTGTGTTATCACTCAGAGTTGGCTGACACTAAATTGAACCCATCCAGAAGGACACAGTGTGGAAAGAGCAAAGATGTTCATAAATTGCTTTTATTTCTGTTACTTTCTATGTAATCACTTTTGAGTTTTCCTAATTCAAAAAGTTATAAACTCATGAAAACCTGTAGTGTGGAGAAGTTGTTGAGTGAGTGAGGCCTGCTGGGCGAGTTTAGAAGATGCTCCCCTTCAGGTACTTCACTGTAGAAATAAGTCTAGGTAAATCCTAGAACCACCGTTTCAACCAAGCTCGGTCTCATCACATGTAACATTTACAAAGCAATACTTATCATTTCTTGGTGGACTCAGAATATTAGGAGTAATTCCCATTTTTACAGATTCCAGCATGAGAGTAGACCTTAAACCTTCAGTGAAGCAGTGCTAGGATTTTCTAGAGCACATTTACCATGATTCAGAGCAGTAAATATAAGTACAATCAAACTAGCTCATCATAAGAAAAAATAAAGTGCATTTTTTATATAAAATCTCTGATTTGATTAATAGTAAAAAACTGCATATTCCACAGCGAGTGTCCAATTTATAATTAACTAGTAATTTTTATTGAGTTTACAAATAGTTTGTTTTAAACAAAACCCAAAGAGGGAGTAGGTTTCATTTGCATTTTGTTCAATTTTTTTCCATTGCCATGAAAGGTAACTCACTACTTGGCTCTGATAACTGTTCAAAGATAGTCATCTAAGTTTTGAATTATATTTGGAGCCTATTTAAGATAACTGGTAAACCATTTAGCCTTACATATTGTATCAATAAACATGGAAAAATGCAATGCAGGTAGGCTTCATTAAAGAATGAGTGAAAGACTTCTTGAAATGAAGTATTCAGCAAAAGATTACTATTCTGCAAACTCTTTTGTAAAAATTATTGCCACGGCTGGCCTATTTTTCTACATTTATTTCCTATATGTCATGAAGGTTATTATTTCATTTTGACATATTTATTTTTTCCTATGGCAGATCTGTATTCAAGAGATAGATTAAATGAGTATGCATGTGTTTGACTTATAAATATTTTAAACATTTCTTCACTGAACATGGATAGATATATATGTTCTCTACAAAGAAGGAAAAGAATCAGGTCACAGTAAAACCCTTATTGTTTGATCTTCAAATAACAAGGGAACAAAAAGTTTGCCCTGCCACACTTTATGCTTCTACAGTTTATGAGAGGAGACAAATATTCACATCACCAAAATACACTTACATTCAATTTTACTGAACATCTTTTTAAAAAAATGATAGATATAAAAGCTAAAAATGACAAAAAGAATCACAAGAGTTTCCCCAATAGGTTTAGACTTATGATTTTCATAATCCTAAGGGAATTTAAACTGAAGATTTGTTGCTAAGTTATCAGTAGACAGAAAAAGATGGTGAGAATATTTCCAGTGGAGAACCAACACATTTTATGAGAATCAAAGATGACAAGCTCACAAGTTGCAAAGAAGCATAACTTGTAATGTGAATATTACTCATCAGGTTGAAGCCTCTTTCAAAATATGCCAAGGGATAGTACAAGGTTGGCAACTACCCTCTGGGAAGTTTTATTTTGCCAAGAATTTCGCAGATGTGATTACACTATGTAATTTCAATAGATTTACCAGAATCCTTCAGGCATGGTTAACAGTTTCTTGAAAAATATATCAACAGTATTGGTGAAGTACTTCAACATACTCAGTGTCACTTATATTAGGCTGCCTGAATAATTGCAGGAAAATTAAAACTTCCTACTGAGTTATTTGGCACTATTTGCTTATTTATTTGGTGCTACCTGGTTATTAAATGTAAGTCCTCACTATAACAAATGACCATATAATATGCATTTATCCAGAAGGGCACACAAGAAAAAGCATTTTTTGCCCTTCACAGTCAACAAGTGAGAACTCTACTTCAATGCATTATTCCACAAACAAATTTAAAATGTAAGTACCAAAATTTATATATTAAATAAAAATGGAGTGCCAAGAAAGAATGGAAAATATATCTGTTCTTTGTTTGCACTAGGAGGGAATTGATCAGGCACAGCAATTGCAGTAATTCAAAGAAAAGAGCTAAACCATGCTATAAATGAACACCAGAAAATTTCTTCCATTTTTCTAAGTTAATGTAAAGGAAAAATCATCTCAGTCATCTCTTTAAGGGCTGTACTTGGTTGGTGTGGCAAGGTTTGGTCATGAGGGGAGACATTGTAGTGGTTTCTGTATGAAGCTGCCAGAAGCTTCCAGCAGCTTCCCCTGTCTGACAGACCCAACGCCAGCTGGCTCCAGGATGGACCTGATGCGAGCCAAGGCCAAACCCACCAGTGACGGTCTTTGGAATAATGATTTAAGAGAGGAGTGAGAATATGTGAGAGAAACATCCCCGCAGACACTCAGATCAGTGAAGAAAGATCGGGAGAAGGTGCTCGAGGTGCCAGAGCAGAGATTCCCCTGCAGCCCATGGTGCAGACCATGGTGAGGGGCCATGAAGGTCCTTGGTGGAGCAGAGAACAACCTGCAGCCCATGGAGGAGCCCCATGTCAGAGCAGGTGGATGCCCAAAGGAGGCTGGGACACTGTGGAAAGCTGTGGAGACAGAAGCCCATGCAGAAGCAGGCTTGCTGGCAGGATTTGTGATTCCATGGGGGACCCATGCTGGAGCAGCCTGATTCTAAAGCATTACACCCCATGGAAGAGACCTTCCCTGGAGCAGTTCCTGAAGAACTGTAGCTCATGGGAAGGATTCATGATGTGTGGAGGACTGCCTCCTGTGAGATGGACCTCAGGCTGGAGCCTGGAAAGACTGGGAGGAATACAGTGGTGAGACACTTCCGTAGCTTGTCCAGAGAAGCTGAAAGTATACAAGGCCAGATTGGATGGGGCTCTGAGCAACTTGATATAGCGAAAGCTATCCGTGCCCATGGCAGGGGGTTGGATTAAATGATCTTTCAAGGTCCCTTTCAAACCAAACCATTCTGTGATTCCATGCTCTGGGGCCCTTCTCCTGGGTAGAGACAAGATGTGATGAACTGATTGCAGTTTCCCTGTTCCCTTACACTGCAGGGAGAAGGTAATAAAAATCAGGAGAAAAGCTATGTACAGGAAGGAGTGAGGGCTAGAGTGTAGGTGGTTTTAAGATTTAGGCTTATTTCTCATTACCCTGCTCTGATATGATTCATAATGCCTTTTTTTTTTCTCCCAAGTTGAGTCTGTTTTGCCAGTGATGGTTATTGGTGAGTGATCTCTCCCTGCTGTTATGTCAACCCATGAGCCTTTTGTTCTATTTTCTATTCCCTGCCAAGCTGAGGAGGGAAGAAATAGAGCAGCTTTGGTGGGTAAGCCTATCACAAATACTTAGCAAGACACACCAAACAAGCACTTTTGCTGAGAGATTTAAGAGAGCCACTAAAGCTTCCTTGACCAGTATCCTGTCTCTGTCCATGGCCAAAAGAAAATGAAAAATGCTCAGAATCTGTAGCACATTCTAAAAAAAATGCATTTTTTCCTATTGTCTGCAGCAGACCAGCAAAAACATTGAACCATGAGATTATTTAAATGAAATACAATTATGTTACACAGGCACAATGATTGATATTTTCTTTAGTAATGTCTAAGGAATATTTAAAAATTCATCAGTTGCAGCTGCACATCTAATGTTCATATGTCTAATTTCAAGACTGCATCTATCCTGTCATATAGGCATTTTGATTCATTATTTTTGTTTCATCATGAGATAATTTTCCTTCTTTTCCTCCACAACTCTTCAAAAAACAATTTCCATAACCTCATTATGTTTTTAAAAATGCTTCTATAATTACACAAGAAATATTATTGCATATCTCTTTCCTTGATTTTCATTACTTGAGTGATCACAGAAAGAAAAAAAAAATTGATCACAGACAAATTTTTGCAACTGTATGGAAGGAGGAATTTATAATTATAATTCCATTAGGTTTTACATTTGCAATAATTATACATTTCTTAATGTGTGAAAATCAGCTCAGAGCAACCTGAATTACAATAATACATATAAACAAAGGAGCTCTACATAAATTTCTTCAAGACAAATTGCTGCGCTTTTGATTCAGGTCTTTTTAAATTCTAGATCCTAGACCCTGTCTCTTGGAGTATAATTATATTCCAAAAGCTCAATATAGGTGAAACCACTATCTCATCAAAGTCAAAAGATATTTTGACATTTGCTTCAATATGGCCTCAACCCATTTTAAGATCAAAAGATATAAACATGCAGGGAAAAAAACCCCAGAAACATACATAAAACCACTGTTTTTTCTGAATTTTCTTTAAAAAACAATTTATAAGCTCTCCATTTGTAAACAGCTTTACAATTAGACCAATTTCTCATTGCAGTAGGGATGGTCGGATGAAAGACAATGCGTCACCACATCCCAAACATTCGATTGAGGTTTACAGATTTGTGGATATGCTTCAATGTGTTCTTTTTCTTGACCCATGTATGTCAATATGTATTTCAATTCTTGAACAGCTCAAGTCCTCTGATGTTTCAGTGGTGTGATAACGCAGGACAGTTTATCCAAATAGCCATTCCAGTTCTAAAAGTTAAAACCACCCATCTGGCACATAACTTGATGCCAACTGTTAAGCACTGAACTGACAGAGGATCATGAAGAAATGCCAATTCTCTTCATGTTTTGCATGAGAACAGTAGAATGAATATGGAGGCTATTATGTGAAAATGATTGAGGCATGCCTCATCAACAGCATCTCCTACTCTTTCCTCCAGTCAATGATTCAAATAATGTCAAGCCAAAATTTTCAGAAAATGTGTAAGGAATTTGGCAGCTCATTTCAATGAGTACTTCCACAAAACCAAAGTCAAATAGTCGTCTCTTTCAAAGACTGTTCTCTAAAATGATATTGGACTGGTGTTAAAGAGGAGATACAGAAACTTGCATCTCCTTTAGTCGTGGTAAGTTAGACTAAGTGCAAAGGGAGCAATAGCGATTTGAATCTCTAGAATTGCACCTTATGATATTAATAAAGAGACATTTCAGAGGTATTTCTGAGTGTTTCATGGATTAAATCTAAAAGTATGTCTATGGGAGTCAGGGCCCTGATGGCACCACCAGCCCTGACTGCCCTTTCCCCACCCCACTGTGTTCCCCCATGGCCTAGGACCCCACATCAGCCCCTGCTCCAATGATTCTGCAGCAGGGCCAGACTCCAGCTCCCCACAGACCTGCCTGGATGTTTCCCAGGGAGGTGCCCAATGCCTGGCACTGAGGCTGCCCATGCCTGGACAGGGTGAGGACAGACCCTGGCCTCTGACATCCACAGCCCCTAGGAAACCCTGACACTTGAATAACATATTCTTTAATCAGTTAATTTTACCTTATGGATTAAGATAATTAAGTATCATATTCAAACCATTAACTAAGTATTTAAACTACCCTTATTAACCATACACTCAAGGAGTACTTTCTTTGGTAAACCCTGCTTTTAAAAGGATGGTTTAGTGGTGATAAAAGTGCTTGAGATGGCCAGGTTAAAACAACCTTTCAAGAGGGTACAATAAGACTAAATATTTAACAACCTTTAATAATATAGCAGATCCTGTAGGCATAGAGTCCCTCTCTGAAAAAAGAACAGAGGTCTAAGTTCAAAAGATATGAAGCATCCTGATGGACCTGGAGGAAGATGGTTACAGGTGCAGAATATTCATTGTTGCTCTTGCTCCCTAATCTTGTCCACTAAAAAAACACAAATATTCTTTATTTGGGGTAAGTTATGATCCAATGTTTTTTCTCATTTCAGTCTCAATGAGACAAAAACATTGGTAGATAATTTTCAAAAAATGATAATTCATGTCAAAAGCAATGAAAATTTTTCCAGATACAAATCAGTGAATAAGCTTCCTGCTTTGTTTCTATTTTACAAGTAGGCTGGGGTAGTGTGTCGCTGTAGGACCCAAATTCAGACACATAGACTCCATTTATCAGACGGCTGAAAATACTCTACTTTATTGAAATTTCTAACTCCTTATATACTATTTTACACAGGTCCATATGATTGGTGAGTAAAGGCAACACCTCTTTAATCACATTGGTCAAAACGGAGGGCCATCAAGAAGTTCCTCCTCTTAACAAGAATTCAAAACAAGATAAACTTAGCAAAAACATTTCTCTATGTTTACTTGGCATTCTGTGAGAACAGAATTTTAGAAATCAAAACACCTCAGGCTGAAAATCAGGGCTACAGTAGTGCTTAATGCAAACATTAAGACACTCTCAAAATTTCATATTCTGGTATGTACAGGCGTAGTTTTTCTTTCAAAAAAAACCAAAACCAAAACAAAACAAAAAAACCCAACCCAAACCAAAACAAACAAAACAAACCACCTCAGCTGGCCAAAGGCTCATCTATCCTAGCAATCCTATTTTCAATCGTGGCAGCAAACAGCAGATGGGAGAAATACAATAGGACAAGCATATATGACATTTTCCTTTCACTCTTCAAATCTCCATTTATTTTCAACCCAAGTATTTCCAAAGCTGCATAAGGATTGTGTGAATTATCTGCTGGTAAAACAACATTCTGTCTGGATCATGGCACTAGTTTTCAGCTTTGGTGCTGCAAAAGACAGTCCTTATAAGTGATAATAGAAACTGAAATAAAACGGAAAATAAAACTCAAAGAAAGGGGCTGGCTGTTTCTAAAGGATACTCCAGCTCATTAAAATTTGAAAATAATTTTTAAAAACCCTCTCAGAATAAAACCTAATGATTTAAAAGGGTCCTGAGGAATTCCACTGCAGAGAATGAGATTAAAAAATGTCTACCCCTGATGTATCAAGGATTTGGTGAGATACAGTAGTCTTTTTATAGGAACCAAGGAAAAAATTTACTGCTACAAACCTCATTGCTCAGGTCTTAGTGCAGTCAAAGCTCAGCTCTATGGAGATGTATTCACATGTACTTTTTTTGAAGGTTCACATCTATTTCCAATGCCCCAATTTCTGCTTCTGTTTCAATAACTACAGCTTGTGGCTCTGCTATCATACAACTACTGGGTGAGAAGACAGCATCATTTTCAAAAATAATAACTTTCTTCCAGATCAAAATCTATGTTTCTCTCTCTACCCAATTTTAGGATGGCACAAGGTCAATATTCCAAAGCAAAAGATTCCATTAAGTTTCAATACTTTTTCTCAATGTAGTTCAAGAGATGACATTCTATTAAATATGTATTTTCAAAATTCCCAAGTGGAGATCACAAATGTTACTAAAACTGTCTGGAGCAGGGCTCTGTGTCTCTGCACATGTCAATTGCTGAAAATCCCAACTTCTACTCAGAGTTTATGAAAGCCATTGAAATTCCACAATGCCACTGACTCCTGCCAGCACAAATTGAGTCTCAACATCGTTCCACAATTTGTGTGACTAAATTAATAACATTTATTTTTCTTAATCAAATAGAGATGACAGCATAAAAACTAGAGATTTTAAGTTGTCCAATATCTACTGAGAAAACTAAAGATTTTAAAAAAACCCCACAAAACCTTATAACAAATTTTTTCTAAGTATTAATTTTTGATTGTATACTATATAAAAATTTCTTTGCATTATGGAGTTTCTAGAGAAATAATTTATATAACGTATTTTAAAGTATGGAATTTTTTATACATAAAATAAATAATGGTAAGATTTTTTTTTTTCATAACTGAAGCTGAGAAAAGCTGCTATGATAATATTCATATTCCAATGAAGTCTTAAACAAATAAATTGCTACTCTGCCTCCATAATCTCTCTCTCATTGTCAGTGGCAGCTGGAAGATCAGCAAGTTTTCATCTATTATCATTACTTACAGGGCTTGATGATGATTACTGTGCCAGTTGAGTCTGGTATCAAGTAATTAGTACTTGTAACTGAGAAAGTGAGCCTTATCACGGCTTCTGCCACTCTTATAATAAATGTAAAGATAAAAACATGTTCTGCATGATAGTATTTAGTGTGAAATTTATATTCTAATGGAGAACCATGACATGATCCCATAAATACTAGTGAGATATTCCTAAAAGTGACCAGTTTTTTAAATGAGTCTTCTGATTAGAATTAATACGTTCATAACCTGTAAAAAACACCTTATGCTGAATGGTCCAAAACCTGCACAGAAGAAAAGTTTGTCTGGGATTGTGTCTTTCCTGTGAGATTTAAAAACATTAGTCCTTTACAGTGACATGTCATACTATCATCTCCACAGCACCAGCATCATCCCCACATTACAGTCACCTGAAGAAGGACACACGGAATATTTGCCAAGACCCCACCAGTGCTGCTTTGGCCCTGCTCCACTGAGTGGGTGCCCTCCATGGCCTGCTGAGTCTGCCTTGGAAATGCCCAGGGAGAGAAGACCCAGAGGGAGAACTCCATTAAATGTATCACACAGAGTTTGCCAACTGCCCTTGCTCCTTGCATTGCCTCTCCTACTGCTTCTGGGAATGCTCATGAGTGTCTATGAATGATGGCAGAAAGAACCCAAATTTCAACTGCTCCATGCTGTTGTAATAAAGGTATGTTATTACTCACACAATAAGACCACAGTGCTATTAATCATGAGAAAAATACTATGAACAACTTTGAAATAAATTCAAGCTACAGATAAAAACATTCTGTATAAAAGGGATGTATAGGATGATGATACTTTCCTGAAAATCTCTAGATACTTAGAGATGAGAGGGGAAGTACATTTCTTCTGGGAAAATAACATAATGCATAATGAAGAAATACATAACCAAATATGGATAGTATAAATACCTTGAAACAAAAGCTGTTAAAAAAACCCCTGTAATCATTCCTTAGAAGAAAAAAACACTGATTTAAAACTGAATAAAAAAATGTTGCTGTAAAACTTACAATGAATTAACTTTTCCAGTATAGATCGAACTTGAGAATTTTATTCCATGTTAATAAGATTTAACATGGATTTAACATTTTAAGTTTATATTTTAATATATTACTATTTTTAGAATATTTTTGCCAAACTTGTAGTACACTATCAGTAAGCAGAGATTTCTTTAAATTAAGTACAATAAATTTCAGCTAACTTTAAAATATTAATTATTTCAACTTTGATTCTTGGCACAGGCTAAAGGAACATTTTAATAACTAGCATAAAACAATTATTGCTTGGTTTATACAGCGTAATCCATTACTAAGCAATATTTATCACATCTACATTGAACAACTTTATTTCCTACATAGAAAAATTACTGAACTGTGGCCACTCCAATTTTATAAATTGAAACACAGCCAGTGTGCCACAGTTCTGAGAGCTACATTGTGGAAAGTGATAATCACTGAATAGTAAACCTTCTGGTAAAAAAATTCTATTAAAATTACTTAATCCACTGGACTATGAAATTTTGATATGGTTATCACATATATGGCTCCAAATTTTCAGGAAAGAGGAAGGAAGGAAGAAAAAAAAAGAAAAAGCTTTATGAAAAAATTTAAAATATTTTTATTTGGAAATGACAATTTTGTCTTTGAGTCAGATATGAGTAAGAACTTTTACTTATGACAGAACCATACTACTAAAATATCTATAAATACAATAAGTAAAATTTTGCCTTGGACTAGAAAATGTCTAATAGACAAAACTTTCCTTTTTTTTTTCCAAATTATAAAAATGAGGATCTGGAAAATGACAGGAATCTGGAACCTGAAGCTTAAGTGCATTCCTGTAGTTGATAAAGGACCAAAAAAAATTTGAATCTTGGAATGGACAATGGTTTGTCCAAGAGGTAATGCATCAAGAAAATCATAATAATAACTTTTGTGGTCATTATAGCACGACTACTAATCTACCTTTTTTTTTAATTTTAAGATGGTAATTGCGTTTATACAGCATTAGAGAACCTAAAACCACTGGGCAAACAAAATTTTATTCCTCAAGAAGCTTAAAAAGAGGTGGGAGAGGACTGAGGCTGACTCTCTTCAAATGAGCCATTAGCTGCTATTAAGGCTCTCATGAAAAATATGGAAGACTGATTCTGGCACTACATCAAATGTTACAAAGATGTAATTCTGTGTCTCAAATACTGTGCTGTTCTTTTCATGAAGACATTTGGATGTCATCAGATCTGAAACAGAATCAGATTTCCAAACCCCCAAATGTTTTGCAAAATGGCATTCCTCTTTTTTTGGCTATTACTACTGATTGCATGACTTCCACCGACATTTTTGACAGAACTGATAGTTTTGAGAAACATTTCTATTGTGTAAAAGAGCATTCCCAAGAGAAAATTACTTCACCAGATAGAATTAATTTAACATATTCGCATACATTTTGCTTTTTATAAGAAACCACAAGATACTCGATTGTGTTGTTAGAAGTGGCAGCAATTTAATTTCAAAACAAAGAATGGTGTATTTAAATTTCTGCACAATCTCTTCTAAACTAAGAATATTTGCCTTGACAAAAGTGCCTTATAAAGAAAGGCAAATTGCAATTTAACTGCCTTGGATCAAATGAAGCTAGTCACAGTGCCATCCTTATTATGTTGTTCCCATTCTATTCTAATTTGTTTCTAAATAGTGATGAATTTATTAATCTCATCCAAATAGTTCTCATTTCCAAGATATGATCATGCCTTAGTGTCAAATATGAATGAAGCCAAATTTCCATACTTAAACCAAAGCTGTTAAAGTATCACACAATAGAGTAAGTGCAGGTGCAGATTTAATAGAGAATCTCATTTGCCACAGTTTTCTCAGACATAATCCTTAGTATTCAAGAGCTGCAAAAGTTGGATCATTCTCTAGTACATTTTTTTTTAATTCCTTGGCACTGTAGTATTACCAAATATTTTGAATTTAAACACATTTGTATGTGATACATGACTTGATACATTCAGGTCATGTCAGTTTTAATCACCACAGTTTCTAGTTACTATTAAAATCTCTAGTATATCTGTATTTTGCTATGATTAGTCTTTCAAGATAAAAGCAATTTACACTTGATTATTCTTAGACTCCTTAGGGCTTACTTGGCAATTGTAGCAATCTGTATAAATGTTTTATATGCTTCATATAAAAATTGAAGGAAAATATCTGATTTCATAACGTGATTTAACATAGGATACAAGTGTTAGACAGCAGGGTGTTTACTTCAGACTATGAGTTCAAATTCAACATGAAGCTGAAAAGACAAAGGCATCACCAGGTACTAAACCATCTATGACTTATATTAAATGAAGGTCACAGATTTTAGAATCAGTCGTGACTATTATGGTTTTCAGGTCTGGGTCCAGATTCAGTTTTTGTCACAAAGCTTTTCAGTGTAATTTCTTCATAAAGCCTATGAATTGCATGAGGTGAAACATTTCTTTTTGAAATGCAACCTTCTAGGTTTAGACTTCATCTGATGAATCTACTCCACCGTAACACCCACTTCACTATTGAGGATGTGTCAGTGCCCACTTACATAACAGAATGTTACAAAAAACATCAAAAAGAGAAGACCAAAGCCTTTCAGTGTAGATGGCAATGTAAATGAATGTTCTTGCCCAACAAAGATGGAATAGTGCTTACAGAAAAGAAAAAAGAAAAAAAGAAAAAAAGTTACTATTTTTGTGTAGCGGCAGCTACATTTTTGAGTAAAACATATAGTGAAAAATACATAAGAAAAGGAGTCTTCAACCAAGTAAGTTGCACAGAAACAGATTCATGGGCTTTATACACTTGGTTTAGACCTACCTCATCCCATCAAATCTCACTAAAAAGAATATATTTATTTTCCTTTTTTTTTAAATTTGTTTCTGTCTGTTTTTCTTTTTACAGATACACCATTGCATTTTTTTATTAAAGAAACACATTTCAAGTTGTATAGCTGAATCCCAGCCTATTAATCAAAAATGTAGAATGCTTTTAACTGCAAAATAGAGCACAAACTGCTTTAAGTGTTTTACTTTAATGCCTTATATATAGTGACTAATACTTCAGCTATATAAAATGAGTTATTGATATTTCAGTGCTTTCCTATTTGGAGTGCAGAAACCTTCAATTTTTTATCATTTGTATATAATTAGGCTCTAAATTTCAATTATTTTCTCAACAAAGAAGGTAGAAAGTAGATACAAACATAAACTTTCTTCTGTATCCATGTCATTTAATCACCATCATTTCAAAGTCTAAAGTATTCAAAGTCTAAAACCTTTCTCAGTCACCTAATGAATGAGGTTCTTGTGTTATTGAGTATGGAAACATGATTGAAGATCACTAACTTTTGCACCATTTAAGAAAATTAGTAGAAAACAAAGTATATGAGCTTTAAAGACTAGGTAAGACTAGTGAGTGGAATGTAGAAAATGTCTTTCAGGATAAAAATGATTCCACTCTCCTTTGTAACTTATGGTTTTGATTGATCACTTGCTAATAAATTAGCACCATACAAACTAGTGGATAGCAAAGGGGTTGCATATGTGACATTAAATATAGATTTTGAAAGTGGTGTCTTTTATCTCCCCAGCATTCTGAATACTAATACACAGAAAAAAAATCTTGGTTTAAAGTTCTAGCCTCAGTCTGTGCCTTCAGAAACAGCAGTCAAAATCTCCATGTTAATTGAAAAATTTCAAATACAATTTAGAAGGAAAACGGAGAAAATGTAAAAGCAAGTTCAAAGCTTAAAAAAATTTCTTGTTCAGAAATTATACTTTGAACATATTTATTATTTAGGGGAGGAATTAATCTATTTGTTTTAAAATTTTCAAGCATGATTTCCTACTTTACTACATGATTTCCTTTTTTTCTATTGTTCCAGGGAATCAAAAGAAATCCATGTTGTTTTTATTTTTCCCAATGCATTTTAGACTTAACTGTATTGCAAACAAATATTACCAGTGACCCTCTCTATCCAGCTGGTCTGTTTTCCTGCTCTATATTCCTATTATGGAGTCTCACAGACAATAGATCAACATCCCTACTCACTCTGCCCTTATTCAGTGCTAGTGCACCTGAATGAAAATATTTTAAAAAAACCATATTTTCTTCATGCCAAGTAGTTCTCAAAAATATATATATAATTCGTCAGAATATTCATTTATCCCAAAATTGGTACTTTAAAAATTTTAAAAAGGTCTCATCTGATGGGGTACTAGAACTTGTATATCAAAATCAGTTCTCAAGGATTTGGAAATAAAAAAAACACCTCTTGGCTGAAAATAGGCATGCTAGTCTTCAGCTGGAAGAATTTTTCAGGAAGTCATGTGTGTCTGTAAAGTGGTGCTTATAATAAAAGTGCCTCTCAGCTACAGTAGTATTGTGTACTTAAGCACATCTTCTGCTTTGTTTGATTTGCAGCCAATACCCTGATCTAAAACCAATCATCTTTCTATGTTTTTCTTCTACTGAACTGTTTGTTTGTTTTGCTGACTGTAGAGTAGCGCACATGACAGGGCTGATAAGGAATCCAAATTTATGCCAGCCTGTGCCTGTGCCTACATCCTGTTTACTTCTATGGAAGCTGACACAGCTGCAAGAAAGATACTACATAGTTCATAGTGTCTTAAAAGAACTTGTTTGACTAGATTAGTTCATCCTGGCAGTGCTTCTGAAAAACACCTTTATGGATAAGGACTTCGCAGTCATGTTCTCGTGAACATTCTCATTTCAGGAGCCTCAATGAAGCATCCCAATTACAGCGCTTTGGATGTTTCTGTTCTTTCATTTCATTTTTCCGTACTTGATAACTGGCCAATTGAACAACCACGGTGCATTTAAAATTCATAAATTGATGTTAACATAATGCTAGCAATGAAGTGTTTTTTGCATGACATTGAGGACAGAAGACAGGAGATGGAAAAGGCTTTGCAGGTACAAGATGTGTTATTAAATCCCAAAGTACATTTTTTGCTGAATTATCCTTGTTGTCACTTCAGAAATACACTCGAAGTTTAAACACATACATCGTTTCACATTCCCACCTTCCTTTACCCACTGGTACCAGAAAATGAACAAGCCTCACACTTCAACACTAATGGAAGGAATACTTCATTGTGTTCAGTCTAATTATAATTTCCTTCTGTTTGACTTCAGTTACCTGTTAACTTTGCTTTGGTATTATTGTGTCAGTTTTTCTTTACCTTCATTACCAATTCTTTGAACTCCCCCAAGGGCTTGATCAGCAATGTGCACTTTATTGGGGAAAATGACTACCTTTTTGCTTTAAAAGATTTAGAAATGGCAATTATAGAAAGTTCCTGCTACCACTTTTGCTCTGAAGCCAAGTATTTGAAACAAAACTAATACCGCCTAGCTTCAGCAATACTGTTTTGTGAGCTCTCTAGCAAGCCATTTCTTATAAAATTCACGGTAAGGCTAACATTTTTGGCTTTTTATCCATAGAGGGACACAGATTTATTTTCAAAAATTCCACGTCTTTGGAGATTTTAGACTAATTTCAGGCTGCCTGACTGCCAGTCTGTGCTGCCTGATCTGCTGCATCTGCTGCCAAATCCATTGTTCAACTAGGCTGACACATCTCAGCAGTGTTCTTCATTAGGACACATTGCAGAGGATGAGAAACCTTATTCATTGCATTACCACTATCAGACATCCCCATTCTTAGATTCTTTACAATCACAGAGTACCTGCAGATAAACCAATAATCCACCAAAGCTATAAATTTTTTCCTTTTTATAGCATCATTTTATCAGATAAAGAACATTTTCTTCCAATTATAATATTTTTTAGCAATTCTTAATGTTCATCTTGTTTTCTGCTCTCTTCTAAACATCTCTATGCTTTTTATTTGTTTGTTGTGATATTTTACATTTTCTTGAGCTTGTTTTCAGTCATAGTTTGAAAGTCAAGTTTTAAAAAACATCATATTTTGTAATATCTTTCTTGAACAGGAACTGAACCTCAGGGAGGAGAAATGGATGGACTCTCCAAGGAGATGCAGAGGGTGCATCTCTTGCAATACGTTAAGTCCAGCTGGGTTCAAAGGGATACTGTAAGGAAGGGATTCTAACATTGTATGCTCACTCTTGAGACCTCCATTTGACATAAATGGATCTAAATTTCAAATAAATTCCCATTACACGGAAATGTTATTATGAGAATGCTCTCAGTGAGGCCTCTCTAGTCAGTGAACACAGTTAAGATAAAGAACACCACTTGGCCTTAAGAGCAACCTGTAAGGGATACCAAGCCACCAGAGATGGAGAGTTTCAAACAAAAAAATGGACAAAGGTAATATCCCACATATACCACACAGCTACCAGACTTGAAAGGCCCTGCAGACAGACTATGTAGCTTCCAAACAATCCCTGATACTTTTGAGTTTGACACTGCTCTAGAGAAGGAAAACAGTAAATAAAATGTGCTAAAGACTAATCTCTGCTTTTCAGCCTGGCAACACAGCAGTTTTTATTCACTTGCCAGAATTACTGAAAATGGAACGGTAGCATCTAAAGTGCCTGTTGGGAACAGATCCCAGCATATGCTGTTGACTCAGGCCACTCCTGAGAACTGTCTGGGAAATTGCTGGGTTGGAGTGTATCGAAGCTACCACAGAGAGTGTGCTGCTAATAAAAATGCATGGATGGCTGCTTAGCAGTGCTTGAGCCCTTGCCACTGCCCAGTTGCATTCTCTCATAAACATGCAAGCCAGGTGACCAGTGCTGATGCCCTGAAGTTGTTGTACCGCACATAGCAGTACCAAAACTGTCACTGCTTTTCTAACATACTGCATGGTCCTTGTATGCCTGCTCTGATGCATGGGCCCACACAAGTCTCTGAAGGAGTCAGCTGCAGTAGCAAAGTCACACTGAGGAGTCTTTAGAAAAGTATTTATTGGCATAAATTTGATCCTTTTTATAGAAGCAGTAGCTTGGGACCCAGTTTTCACATATCAAGACAAGTGTGACTTTTTATGTGAGGATTTAAGTTATGCAGATTTGGCATAGAAACTATAACTATAAAGACACAAGAACTGATGAAACTGAGGTTGCCATGGAACATTCTAGATAGAACATTATCCACAAAGTTGCTGAAGTTGGATTTGAAGCTGATCTCAGTCTGTAAGTCAAAAAAAAAAAANAAAAAAAAAAAAAAAGACCCAATCCAAGAGAGCAGACAGGGAACAAGCTTTTATAGTGCTTTAATTTATCTTCAAGAATTTACTATTAAAACATTAACCAAGGATGAGGAGTTTTCTTAGACAAAAAGATTAGTAGCAAAATATGTAAATACATCAGCTAATTCTATCTTAAACATATCACTGAACTTCATTTAGGAGTGAAGTTCTAGCAAGGTTTCTCCCATAACAGAAGCCTCCAACAATACATGCACAGGATCACAGCATGTACCTTGAAAGTGCGAGCACAGGAGCTATCAGAGGCCCGAAAGATTATAGCACAAATTGCAAATGGAAAATTATGGTGTCTCAGGATTTCACACCAATGGAAAAGACCAAGAAAGCATATATCCAACACAGACTAACTATACAGTACACAATCAGAACACAAGGAGCATAACAAGGAAAATCAGCAAGAGAGTTTCCTAAGCTGGACAAGTCTCCTTTTGGAAGCATCTAACATTCCTTACTGAATAGAAACAGAACTTAAGCAATTAGATCAGGCTAGATACACAGCTTTTAGATGGCTACAATGTGGAAAAATGCACCATGCTCTTTATATGGCCTTAATTTACTGGTACAGTACGTCCCCAAGCCAGAAATTACTTCCACCAAAAAAGAACATACAAGGCTGCATAAAGGAGAGAAAATTTGATAAAGGAGTTCAAATTTAGAGAAAAAATTCCAAATAAATGCAGTAAAAACTATGCTGATGAACAAAATCTAAAAATATTAGGAGATACCTACTATTTAACAGAGATGCTATAAAAATATCAAGAACATCTCCTGTGCATTGAAAAGAATGTGACTGCTCTGGGGATTTTTAGTCCTTCACTCTTTCAGGAGGGAAGGATAAAGGCACTTAGGATGACTGTGACCTAATATTCACAGAAAATTATTAGGTCACAGACAGATTGCTTCAGATGTGAAGCTGAGTGTCTCATGACTCCAGGAACTGGCCAAAAAAACCCACCTACTTTCTAGTTTCTTCTCAAAGTGCTGTCTGAAAGCTAGGTTGGCCTGGGTTTATCTTTCCACAGAATTATGTCACTCATGATCTTAGAACCTTACCTTACTATTTTAGGTCAGATCTAACATGGCAAGAGTAGTCAAGCAAGTAGTGGTTGTTTTGGACCCTAAAACAATAGAAGAAAATATCTGTGGGAGCTGAGACTACCATTTGAGTGAATTCAGTGTTTCACTACAGATGGGTAAAACTGCTGTTCTACATACTTTCCTGACTCCTAATTTATACTATGTATATTATTACTAGTGGCAATATTGTAGCAACAAAGTTTTCCCCATACAAAACAGTGTCACAGTATCTAAAACACAGCCACATCTTTTCATTTATAAGGGTATTTTGACTCTGCTCATCTCAGTTGCATCATTTATATAACAGATCTGTTAAAATTTATGACCCTTCCAGCAATAAATAATGGAGGTAGTATAAAATTATTTCAGTCAGAAACTGAAGGGAAATTCAATACTGTAAACTCAGTCAACTGGAAACCTGAATTTCAAATCATATGGCAAAATTTATTACAATGAGATCTGCAGCACTTCTACTATTAATTTTTCCCACTTCTATACAAGTACCCTCTTCAATCAATGCAAGAATTTGACTTTGCCATTTTCAGAAAGAAATGCTCTTTTTTTGCTCTTAGGAAACTTCCTTGCCATACTCAGTACCTTTATTCTAACTTCTACCACATCTGCCTTTTGGAAATTTTTGGAGTGTCTCTAATTTTATTGGCTTCCCTGCAAGTAAGGTATTGCTTGTATTTCTCCAGTTTTTATAACAAGATAGTGAGAATTAAGGACTGCTGCTGGCAAAGCTAGCACTATTTTAACAGGTGTTTGCCATGGAAAGAAAATAATACACATCCAGGAAAACTAGCAAAATTTTTAGACATGCTGAGTGCACAGTTTGCATCATTTAGGGGCATGTTTCCCACATATAGATCCTCATTTCTTGTCTGTTTACTTTCCTTATTCTTTCTCATATAGTCACTCAGCTGTAATAATATTCAGTGTTTAATATATTAATATTAAAGTTTCAGCAATTATTGGAAACATAGGGAAAAGCTCACAGCTGTTAACCTACACAGAAGTCACTCTTATCTTGTTAAGACTTGTGAATAACAAAATAAAATATTAATTAAATAATCTCTTTTGAGGGTTTCAGTCTTGAATTCTGTGTGCAGCTATAAGCTGGTGCAGACTCAACAGGCAACTCATAAGAATTTTGTGACATTTCTTCTGCCCATACTTCACATCTGATCTATTTTTAAAGCACTGACTTTTGAGCTTATATTTTTAGTAATGTCTTTGGACTATTTGTTCCCACAGGGTTAGAAAATACATTTAAGAAAATTGTTATCCAGCCACAGGTACTATTCTATGGTCCAGGCATGCACAGTGAGGGAAACCAGATCTGAAAGTGTGCCAGGATATTTTTCCAGTGCTTGTACTCATTCCTTATGCTGTATAATTTTCTTTACTAATTGATTTTTTTAATCCCAGAATACTGATATAATATTGCTAAATATGTTACCTGGGAAAGATAGAAGTATGTTTTTCTAGGACCTAAGTAATTTAGGAGCCTGGCTTCTCATGTAATATCAAAATTATTAGGTGCATTAATAATGCAGATTTTTCTTCATATAAAAGCTCCAAGCAGGCATGGGTTCAATAAAAAAGAAAAGCTATTTTCAATCTGCCTTTGATGAGGAGCTATGGTAATTTGGAAGAGGATACTTTAACCATAGGCTGGCATTACACGGTACTGAGTTTATTCTTTCTCAATTAAATACAGTAGCTAAAAAATAACTCTAGGTTGTTAGGTACTTAAACTCCGCAACTTAGTATCTACATTGCCTCTTACTAAATAAATACATTTAACTTACACATGGAATTCTTAGAAAGTCAGCATTTAGCTGAATATTGTTCTCACCAGTTAATGAAAGCAGACAACAGGAAAAACTGAATAATTTTGAAAATTTTCCCTCAAGTGTGTACATACATCCCAGAATTTTGTGGTAGAGGAAAAAATAGAAATAAAAGCCTATATTCATATCACTTCTTTTTTAAACCCTTACTTTATTAGTTGGTGGTGACTTGGTCTTCACACATGAATGGAAAAATGCCAGGCTGGAAAAGCAGCAGAGAGCAAAAGAACTATCCAACAAAATGCTTGACCTATTGCACCAGGTCTCACAGGTGTGTTAGCAATCTTAACCAGTACACAACATGAGAGCTTTGGGGCACATGGAGGGTACTTTTCTGTACAAAAAGAGTGAGAAATAGGTCAATGAAAGCTGGATAAGAAATCTGACTTCATTAGATTAGGAGTATTGTAAATATCACAGAATTAGCATGAAAAGGAGTACAGTTAAGTGCAAATCCTGCACTTAATAGAAAAAGTTTCTAAATTATGAGAAAGCCCATCTCTCCAGCTGAGCTATTTAATAATCCCTACAATCTCAAAGCAAGACAGTTTCCTCTTACTGTTATGATTCCTACTGCAGAGCATAAAATGGCTCAAAAACTGTTTTGCAACCAAAATGTAACTGCCTAACTAGTTACTGAATGCAAAACAAAACTAAGTAAACTGAATCAAATGATAAAATCTGGATGCTGTGGCATCAACCATGAGACACATATTTCAACACTTTGAAGCCAACCAGTAAGTAAGTAAGAATGAAAGTAGATTGTTAAGAATACAGCATGGAAAACAAAGATTAATTTGTACCAATTATATTGTTATTATTTCGCAAGATGTCTCTCCATTCCTCCCATTTTTCAGCACTACCTGAGAAAAAAATGGAAAGCCAAGTATTGTGATCAATATAACACCTTCTTCAGAATTCATGAAGTAAAAATGAAACCATTTATTATAATTATCAGGGTTGCTAGGAATAACTGTAATAGTGAAAGCCATCAAGAATCATTTGATATTTCACTCCTTTTCCCTTGGCTTAGAATGAATATTTTGGAATCCTACTGCAGCAAATCAGATTGTTGTGTTGGGCCTTAATCCTTGATTTCATGGAAACAGGGTACCCTTGTGTTTGATGTCATCACCCTAAAAGATTGCCGCTTGTATTAGATTCTATTCCTCTTTTTCTTATTAAAGAAGTTACATTTTATCAACTGACAGTAAATCTAATTCAGAAGACACTGAGCTGACATCAAAATGCTCTGATTATAAACTGCATATTATAGAACTAAGAAAATATTAAGGATTAACAGTTGTTTGGTAACATACTCTGAAAGTAGTTTTAATCCTCTATTCAACACTGAATTTACTCTTTACAAATGAAGATGAGAAACTTGTGATTCAAGGAAGTTATAAAACTCAATAAAATAGGATTTTCATTCTCAGTTACAGAAAGAGTTTTGTTTTTACATTTTATATGGCTAAAAGATGGATCTTCAATCACTTAAGTATATTTGGGAACCATGTTCTCAAGGTTACCATCTGTACTAACAGTAAATACATAAGCACTATCAAATGAACAAAGAATAACTGGATTTACAGAGTTATATAAGATGAAAGAAAGATAAACACAAGCAACAAATCTCAGAATTACAGAAGAAACTGTTAGTTTAACTAGAACAAAATTTATCTTTTTTTAGTAAGATTACATTTTTGGTTAATTTTCTGGTTGGATTGTGCTTTCGGCATAAAGCCAAATGCCAAAATTTCTAGATCGCATTTTCTGTATGAAGACTGAAATACTATAAAATAACCTTTGCTATAATCATTCTGATTAATTTTACAGCTTTTCTTCTATTTATTAATTATTTTGTATTATAACATATGTTTTCTACTCCCCCACATTTTCATTATTTAGATTTTCTGTGAAGTGGTAAAACTTTGAAATATTTTCTGTGCATATCATGCATGAATGTTCACCTCACAGAGCACCACTAGTTTTTTTCAAAGTAATGAACAAATACAATGGATTAGTAAGTAAAAGGCTGAACAGAAAATAATGCAAATATAGAAGGAAAACCAACAATCATCTGTACATATACTGAAGAACTAAACTGTTTCAAATGTCAAAGGAATCACCATGACAGTAACTGTCAAAGATATTTATCAACTAGAACTTTAAATCAAGGTCTTAAGCAGTACTTATAAACAACTGTATATCAGATTAGCCCCTATCCTCCCTTAATTCAGTGACAAAACTAATAACTTCCCTTAGTTCTCTGTGTTCATTGAAAACCCAAACGTGTATTTAAAAATTTTTCTTAAAGTTTACACTTCAGTTTCTTTTATGTTCCTTTATTTTTGTTCAGACTTACAGAAAATGCAGTTTGGTGGTCAATTTTAAAATGTTTCTTCAGGTGTTTTAAAACGTAAAAAAAAAAAAAAAAAAAGGTGTTGTTTTCACAGTCTAGTGTTATATGCAAATGGAAAAGAAGTTTCAAGTCAACATTTTCATCACTGAGGTATTTTCTCAAGTTTTGAAGAAGGAGATCCTAAAATAAAATTACTAAAAGAACAAACTCATACTGCAAAGCTTTCTGGAAGTGCTCAGTCGCCCATTCTGTCACCTGACCATCTGGTAATGTCACCTCATGTTCTGCAAAAACACTCAGTACTGAAGTACCTGAATACTGCCTAATCTAATTTCCCAGAATGAGATGAATGACAACATTCTGGCTTTGCTTGATCCTGCAGTACAGCATATAAATCTAACTGGTAGAAAGTTGCTAGATTGCTATGTCACCATATGCTTCCCAGCAGGAGAGGCTGGAGAAATGAATTCACATATGAAAAGATTCAAGCCTTCCGGTTTACTTAAGATTTCACACTCTGAAAAAGGGTAGGGTTTTTTTTTAAATGATGTTCTGAAGTCTATATATGTACAGTGTTTTGGCACCAGCCAAAGAAAGAAATAATCAAAAATGACGTATCTTTTCTGATGCTCAATGAATGAAACAGAAAACAAAAAAGCCCAAAAACAAACAAAACAAACAAACAAACAAAAAAAATCAAAACTTTTACTCTTTGAAAGTATCTTTAACTAACTTCTCTGTTTGCTGTCAGGGTACAACAGCTGACATCATGACACCTGTCACTCATCAACACTTCAGGAGTGATGTGGGTGATATACAGTCCTTTTGTGTGTGTAAAATGATAAAACACACTAACACTGTTGCACACAGAATGAAAGATACTTCCAGCCATCCTAACTTCAAATATACTAAGAAAACAAGTATTATGAAATTTATGTGAAAATGAAAATTTCCAGCACTTCAGAATCCCTTCTGTTATTCATTTAGATAGGTAAGTAATTGAATTTCATGCTACCACAATTTTTCAAAAGGTCACAGATTGAAAAAACCAAACCTATGAATAACTGTAGAAGTTGTCAGGTTTGAAGCTGGAGATTTTGGCAGCCAGGATGGATGCAGCTGTAGCTCTGGCAACCTAACAAGTTGTGATAAATAGCTTAGACACTTGGGAGACCAAGGCTTTAAGGAGAAAATGGGTCTTTTCCTTTCCAGTATGAAGTCTGGAAAGGGAACTCTGGATGGGAGCCAGCTCTTCTACTGTATTCTTCTGAAAAGCCTAACCATAATTTTGCCTAACCAACCCAGTTTAATTTAAATTATTATTGTTCATAGTTCAGCATGGTTGAAGCTCTCAGCTAAAATTTTGGCTACTTTTTACTAGGCTCCTAAAAGGAAAAAATATGAGCAAATAGCCTGGAATAGATAAGACCCTTGTGAAAACATAAGGCCCAGAGAAAAGTTGTGAAAAGTCAAATGGAAGAACAAGTCTCCAGGTCTCCTAGATAACATTACTATTCTTACGCATGTGCTACTTCTCCCATTTAAAAAAAGAATTATGTTGACATTTCAAATCTAACAGTTTGGATTCAAACTTCCTTTGACTACATATAAATGAGGAATTCCCCATCCCACCATCTCAAATAATATTTCAAGCTGCCTGAATGACCAGAAGTTCAGAAGTATATGACTACAGCTCCTGTTTACATTCTACCCACAGTTTGGAAAGTTATCTTTGGAACAGTAGGAAATTTTGAAATGAATCCTTAAAGCCTACTGCACCCTGCCACAATGGGTGATCACTATGCAGATCTGTAGCTCTGCAGTCACATATTGTGTGGAAAGAGACATGCATATATCCTTGTAAAATAAAGAATGAAATCCATGCTGTTAGTGAATGAGGCTGAAAACAATCCTACAGAATGTCAAATACAGAGTGGTCTGCCAGGCAAAGCACAATGGAAAATATAAGGAACAAGCATTATTGAATGAGTTATTGAATCTACAGACTCACATTTAGCAAAGGGCTTAAGTGGCCAGAAAAAAATTATTAATAACTAAAAAAATTGGAAAGGAAGTCACTCATGGTAATAGTGTTTCTAGCATGTTGTGAACTAAAAGAGGAAGATAAAAGCATTTTCTTTCACTTTTGTATTTTGCATTGATTTCCCCCCATTTTTTGACAACTTCTGTTAGAATGACTACCATAACCTTTTGCAAAACAAGATACTTTGCTGTGTTAAGAGAATGTTTCCCAAAAAAAATTTATTAGCAGCTCTACTTACTTATCAACAGCAAAAGGAAAAGCATTCTATCAAACTGTAAGTTTCCTTAAAAGACCACCAGAAGATTCACAAGATCATTATAAAATAGTGTTTTATAACATGGTAGTTATAACTATCTTTTTCACAATCCCAGGTTAGTACATGATACTAACTTTAATTTGGAGAAAGGAGGATATAATTCATTTTCTCCCTGTAATTATCTGACATTTTGTAAATCAACAAACTTCAAACGTCAACATCCATTTAGATCAGTGAGAAAGGAGCAATGCCATGAAAATTAAAAGGAATCTCAGGAGGCACTACAGTAAAACACACTGCAAACACACTGCAGGAAAAAAATAAAACCATGA
>VZTR01029502.1:87587-98496 GCA_013400775.1 Chaetops frenatus | reverse complement strand
TTTTTTTTTTTTTTTTTTTTTTTTTTTTTTTTTGCTTTTCCAACTTTATTTTTTCAACCTTTGCTTATGAATATAATCAAAGCTAACTCTCAAAGCATAAAATAAGCCTGGTAGGGCAGATATTCTGATTCTAATCATTAACAGTACTTTCATACTTCTGCTTTCCACTCACAAGTGATTCCACTGATACTTTAAAACACTTTTTCTCATGAATGGAAGTTGATCTTCATGACAAAGTAGATAAGTGCTGACTTTCAGAATAAAATACTGTGAAAGCATTGAGCTTTAGTGAAAATTAGAAGGGAGAAAGGAAGTCCAACATATTAAAAGAGCTTTTCATCACAACTGAAATATTATCATAAGAAACTTTGGCAGCCCACTCAGTACCTTTGAAGCTGGCTGCAAAACAAGGCTATCCATCGTATTATCTGGGTGGAAATGCCTTTCAAAGAGTGGTAAAACCATGGCTTGTAAACATTAGTCAGCTTGGAAATGGCTTCATTTTCACTATGTACATTAGCTTTGTACTTCCTACATCTAAGGTTTAAGAAATATGCTTATGTTGTTTAAAGACATTAAAGGACATGCTTTCTTTAAGTCCACCTTTTTAGCTAGCTATGATAAATTGATGATATACATTGACTGAGTACTTGTAGAGGAATCAGTCAAAAGTGGTCTACTAAATTTTGGACCAAACGTATACAGATTAAGACTATTATGTGAAAATTTACTCTTTTCTTCTACTGTTCATGTCTATGTGAGTAACCATGGTTAAATATCAAAGTCACACTTTCAAGGCAAACAGAACATAAGCACATTAAAAGAAATTGAAATAAAGACTAATATAAAATTAGGGTTCAAATATCATTTCTATACAGAAAAGGTATTACTGAATGAATTTATGAAATCACATCCAAAGGTTATATTACACTATTCTATGAAAACATTAGACTTGGAAAAAGAATCAAAATAAGACAATAAATATTTCACAAAAGACTATTAAAAATTACATTTTTGTTAAAATTTTGTTTTATGGATCATTTATTATTTCTGAAAACACACAGATGCCATTTTATGTCTTAAACAGGAATATGTAATTCTGTGGGACTCTGTTCACTGAGCATATCAGTACTAGGCAATGCTATCCAATTTTTACATGCAATCTTTTAAATATGTTCAAAATATTTCTATAGTACTTGAATTATTGTATCTGCAATTTTAAACTATCTTAAAATTTTGCTCCCTCTTGCAGTATATGAATATATTTCTTAAAAGCAGATTGTGATGTCACCTCTGAATAAATTTTAATTCAGTACCTACAAAAATTATTTATACAGTTTATTGATGAGAGACTCAAACACCATTGAAGGTACCATGATTCAAGACATGGACCTTTCTGTAATTGCAATTCAGTTGGAAAGATATTTAAACATTAACGGGACCTCAAAGCATTTCTTCTTCTTTTCTATTTTGTTTTTCTGAGGCACTGACTAAGAAAGAAAAAAAAAAAAAAAAAAAAAAAGCAGAAAAAAAAATGTTTACTCAGATTAACCAAACATGCTGGATGGAAGTTTTCATTTACAACCAAATTAACTTCTTACAGTATTTCTGCAGAGTCAGTAGTAGAGGCAATGAAGTCTTATCTTGGACATCCTTATTCACCTGAAATTCCAATTAGCATAAATATTTACAGTGCCAGGTTCTCTGAAAGAGAGAAAATAATTTCTGCATACATTCTCTGAAAACAATATTGAATTTAATGTGTATTTTGTGATCATAGGATGCAACAGAAGTTTGTAAACAAAGATCACCTTGTTCACCTTCAAAATATATGCTGAGTTGTGGACTTGTCTATGGCAGTTTTTCCTGTTAATCTGGCAGGTGATTCGCAGTCCACAGCTCTTTAAAGAGATTCCAGACTGTTTTTTGGCCAGGGAATTGATGTCAAAATCAATTTGATAAGCAAAGTTTCTCTTTCTTCCACTGCTAAGTAATAGCTAATGAATAGATAGGTGGGAACCACTTGCAGAATACACAGGCCAGTGTGCCAAAAAGTTAAGAGAAAAGTAGCTTCAAAGATCAGTAGATACAGAGTCAATTGCCTGTAAATTAAAATAGGAAGTGAGACACAGAGAAATACACTTAAAATCAAAGAATCCTTTCCTTCTACATCTCCAGGGTAGAGAAATTAAACACACAGCAAGAAAAATGCCAGCTGTTCAAATAAATTACAGATCAACACAAAGGAATCAAGCCCTGCCAGAGCACACTGTGGCTGTATGCAGACACCAAGTACGGAGAACAAACTGCTTTCCAGCAGCCAACAGACTCTGGGGCAATTTCTATAAAAGGTACCAACAGGAAACTGAAATATGAGCTTGCTTTTCACTTATGAAATGAGAAACCAACATAATTCATGCTCTTTATCCCTATTCATTTCAGAAAGTCGTGTAACAAAGCCAAATCCACACCTTTATTGGCTTACAATCTTAAATGCTGTAGTAGAACATAAATCCCAGCAAAGCCTGGTAACTCCACCGGCCTCTTAGAAAACATAAAGAGCAGACGTTGACTTGTCAGATAAACAGCCAGATCTGAAATATTCAAAGCAATCAACTTTCCTCTCAGATTTTAGACCATTGTCTGACCAAGAGACAACTAGCTTAGGAAGTTCATTCCAGTACCTCTGTAATTAACACAAGCTTCCAAGTTACCAGCTATGTGCTATTAGGTCAGCTTTGGCAAGCTGGGGACCAGCTGGCAAAGGAATTGCAAACTTCAAAGAAAGCTCTCAAATATCCAATCACAAAATAAAGAAATATCCACTCTTAGTAGCTTATCTTGGAAGCTCACACTGGTTAGATGGTGACCTTTACAGGATTACCCTAACATGGAAGGAAATCAGCCCCTCTCTGAAGTGTTCTTGAATTTGTAATAGAAGATGGCTGTGTGACTGATGTTTGTGGGAAAAAAGAAAGGGAAGAAAAAGTCTTAAATGTCTCCCAACATAAGCTGAAGCTCTGATTTATTTTCAAAGGAACAATGATAGCCGACTGCCAATTTACAGTATGCAAAAAAACACTCTCAGTCCATCAGCCAGGGCAGGGCAGAATGCAGCTTCCAGCTTCTTAATATTTTTTTTTTTTCTCCCTCATGAATTTGCTCATTTTAACAATATGAACAGGCTGATTCTTTCAAATATTTCTTTTGTTCCCCCATCCTCCAAACATCCTGTTCAGTCTGGCAACAAAGAGAAGTTTAGAGAAAATGACAGATATTCAAAAGACACATTTAAAAGCAATAACTGTTGTTATCCTCTATTTATCAAGCACAGGTGGAGAGTGGAGAGTAGATCTGTCAGACAGTTCTTCTGTCTTTTCACAGAACTAAAAACATTTTTTACACTGAAAACATCTAGCTATCAGCCATTTATATATTATTATATTTCCTGAGTCCTTAACAGCTATTCTAAAGAAGTAAGAAAAAAAACATTTCTACTTAAGGATATTAAACATATATTATCTTCTTCCTAATGCCAGCTTCTGTTCCTGTGGTTCAAAAGCCCAATTTCTCCTCATACTGCTGCTATATTGGGTTTTGCTATTTCACCACCACAGACTGGAATATCAAATTCACTTTAGATAACCACAGAGTCCATATACAGACCAACTATCTATGATACTCTAAANGGGGGGGGGAGAGAAGCATTAATAATATGTCAACAGTTAATTATTTTTCCCTGAACTATTTTAATTAAACCAAGTAGCCCAGCCAGTTGTTTTCAATTCCCCCTGGATACTGAGTATAGAACAAAAGCAACAAAAAAACCACCACAGCATTGAAACATGAATCAGTTACATCCTGAAAAATAAAATTAGTCTTGGGTTTAGATAATATGTTATTTGAAAGCAGTCTCACAGTTTCTACCACTAATGCAGTGAAAGCATTAATCACAGGTTTTATTATGTAGTACAAGATGATCCTTTTCAGTTTTCAAACATTTAGATATACAGACTACATAAGCTGTATTCACATTACCAATCTGGCTCAGAGTATTGAAGTTAGTTTTAAAAAGAATCCCTGAACTACCTATACTAAAGATGTTGATGCTTTAATAAAAATTCTTGATCCTTTCCTATCCTGTTAATGTAGACAACAGCTATGGGAGACTACAGAAAATAAGCCAGCATGTTCCAGAATGTGGACTGAAACCTCACACAAACAATTCCGAACTAGGAATGATCTGAAGGTCCTCAGTCAAGCCATGATGGCACTCTTAACAATATTGTAACGTTTCCATTTGCCTTCTAGGAATTGTTTCACTCACATATTTAGCATAAAAGTCCCTACGTGGTACTTTGAATTTTCAGCCGTCTTAAATTTAGGTAATATTTCAGGATATACAGTAGATGCCTGTAAAATATTCTCGTATTGCTCCTACTAGCATCAAGGGTGGCATTTATTTACTGCATTTCATCACAGTTCAAAATAACTAGATATTTCAGGCCAATTTATTTTTGACCGATGAGATATAAACAAAGCTCCTGGGATGTTGTGGCACTTCAGGGCCAATTTGCAGCAAGGATCAGAGAATTTTGCACCTCATCTATGACAGGGAGAGCTTGAAGATGTGGAGACGGCACAGGCACACATAGGGAAGCTGTGCAAAAACATCACGCCCTCTTCAATCATTATTGCGGGTACAGTGAAAATTTTATATCCCCTTCTGCTAAGAAAGCTTTTCCTTTGAGACTGCAATCACAGCTCCTTGCAGATGAAAAATCACCAGGCGGTAGGAAGGACTCTGGAAGGCCAGACTGAGTGGCAAACATGCGGCTCAGTGCACAGGGCTGGCCCTGCTGTGGGGCAGTGTGGCAGGACTAGGCTGCTGGGATGGGGCTGTGAGCAGTGAGGCCAGGCCCCCTCGCTGGGGAGCTGCCTTTCACTCATGCCTGAGGGGCTGCAGCCATCCCTGTGCCCGGCCATGCATGTCCTGACCTCGACTCAAAGCCCCAGGCCTGCTCCAGCCTGTCCCACTGCTGTGACTTGTCCAGTGTGGCAGGCTCGGGCTCCCTGTGCCTGGAGCTTGGCACAGCACGGCACGGCACAGATGCCTCACCACAACCCGACACAGCAGCAGTGTCGTGTTAACTGCCCGGGAAAAACACACAGGCCAAGAGGGACAAACGTGCTTCTGGAGTGAATTAAACAAACTTCACGTAATAAAGGCCAAGTTGATCCTATCAGAGATATAAATGTTACCCCGTGAAATCTCAGGCTAAAATCTCCTGAGATTAACAATCCTGAAATTTGTAAATTGGTGAAGATTTACACATAACCAATAAGGCCATTCGAGCAGAGTGTACGTGTCAGATACAGAGTAGCTGTGGCTAGGATCTGGATTCCAGCACAGGTGAAACTCAGCAGGATTTGCCTTCAGAATGGTACCAGGCACTATGGCCTCCATCCCTCCACACCTCCACAGGTAACAGATGGGTGCAAGCTGAGATGCACTGAGATGGAAAATAGTACATATGGGTTTGATCTTCATCAGGCAGGGCAAGCTGAGGAGTACTATATTATTTCTGAATTATCTATAACAAGATAACTAAACAGAAATAAGAAATTATTCCCTTTGTTAAATTAAGGACACAGAGGGAATAAAAAGACAAATACACTGTTTCTGGTGAAAAAGGCAGCAAGACCGAATTGTTCGCTGAGGAAACATTTAGAACAGTCTCTCCCCTCATTGCCTGGAAGAGGTGTCTCTCAGGTAGAAACCTGAGAGATCCATTCCTAACCTCGTTTACTACTAGACTTCTTTTCCTCTTGTATTACATTTTCTCTTTGAAAAAATGCTTTCAATTCACCTGGAGCAATTGTCAGAATTCTTTCATTCCTTATCTTTTACTCTTCCTATCTTTATCTTGTAAACTGTTGATACTTGAATGTACTGTGATTTGTTCCCTGCCTCTCACTTTCATTACCATTTTCCTTCTAGCACTTAAAGTGTTTCAACTACCATTTCTTTGAGTAACACAAAGGACTAAAGCCATCTTTTATTTTGCTTTGCTATTGTCACTATACAAACCAGCTTATTACCTTCTGTTCAATCAGGCACTGTTTTAAGGCCCGCTACACTTTCTAGTGCATTCCTAAAGCCTTGCTTTCCACACACCCTTCTTAAAGACTTCAACCAGAGGCTATCAGAATACTGAGTTTGTTTTTTAAAAAATCTTATTTCTTAGTTCTATTTCTCCAGACATTTGATAGTATTCAGTCCTAAGCCATGTCAGTGCCTCTGAGAATTTCCAATTTACAACCAGAAAAGGGTAACAGATGAAGGTATGCCACAAACATAATTTAATTGCACCTAACTCAGGTAACAGTTACAATGAAAATGTAGGATGCATATGCTTTTGTAGAGCCTGTTTGCTCAGAGAAGCTTCTTCAGTCCACACTCTTCCCATGTAGAGCTGACACTGCAACCATCACCCAGGCTAGCCAGACACACGGGCTGACTCCAGATGCTGCTTGCACAGTAAACCAAATAATGTGCAAACATATGCCTAATTTCTTTACAGTGGAGCTTTAGAAAAACTACCAAAATAAAGCTGTTAGCTAATGACTGCATTTCCAAATAGTCTGCCAGGAGAAGAAGCTGACATCTCTAATTTGAAATGCCAGGTCAATTAAACATTTCATAAAGAGATCAATAAATCCATAAATTTTTGAGATATTTTTTGGGTGTATTTTCAGTTCAGTAGCTGTAGTCTAATTTTGACTGAATTATCAGCTAGGTGGTTAAAAACTGGAGAGCTAAAAATGAAATCAATGAAAGATGAGCAAAGTAAATGTACAACACTAAACCCCAACTATGCTAGTTGAAATTATTATTTCAGATATTAAATCAACCAATACACAAAACACATTTGGTTATTATGATTTAATGCCTTATCAACCGAAATCCATCTCTGCAACTATATGTGGTTGGCAAACATTAGGAAGGCAAAACGTTATGCAAAGACATAGGAACAAACAAACCACGATTTTGAAATGTACTGAAAAGATAGTGCAAAGAAAGCCTGGTGCCAACAGTTATTCATCTACTAATCAATACAAAGTAAAGTAAAAAATAACATACAATGCTAGAAAACACTATCAAATGTGAAAAACAAGATGTTAACACATAGAGTAAAGATAGAAAGACTAGCAACTAGCCAAAATCTATAAACCTAGCCTAGTACGCCGATCAAACTCTAATTTTGTTAGCATTTGCTCCCTGTAAGATTCTAAAATAAGGAACTAACTCTCAGAACATGCATAGAATGATTTAATCACAAAATGAGTTTCAGAGAAAAAGTATACTTTTTACCTTTCCTATTTACATTTTAAAGAGTTTAAGTTTATATATTTCATTCAGTAGATGACAAACTCAAAAAACCCATTACAATCTAATGTGAAATTTCATGAAAGCATCTCAGTTCAATCCAAGAACATTTCAAAGAATAATTTAGTAAAATCCAATAAGTAGGATTACATGCAGATGTCAATCAATAGGTGCTCCATATCTATCTGTATTTATAAAAAAATTGAAATGTCATGCTCAATAATCAATTTCTAAATGTCCTTCTTATCTAACATAGCTTGAAAAAAATTGTGCAGAAACATGTTACAGTATGCCTGTGTCCTGCAGATTCACTCTGACATTAAGATATCACCTTTGGTTTTATTGTGCACTTGTGTTTGGTAATGAAACTCAATTTTTTGCCTTGAAATTTTAGGTTGCCCAGGCAGATCTAAAAGTACAAAAAGAAAGAAAGGAAAAACTATAGAATTAATATAAATTTATCTTTAAAATTTCCTTGAATTGGAAAATTAAAGAAATCCAGACACCTTTTCATTTCAGAGATGTCTACTTGAATAAACTTTCCTTCAAGGTAAATAAGAAAAGATCCAAATGAAAGGCTAAAAATACGCAAAGTTTACAGTTAAAAGTATTTTCAGGAGTTCGTGTATGATATGGTTATCTGATATTTAAAGTCAATGCAGTATAATTGAGCTTTTTCTTGTAAAAATATTGGCATACTCCCAAAGAAAAAAAATGCTAGGCAATCCAACAAGCGTAGGTTTTTTAGGAACCTAAAGTGAATTACAGCACTGTAGTGGTAAATAAGGAAGCAAGCAAACAGAAACTGCTCATTTCTGCCTCCTTTGTGCAAACCAATTAAACTGAGTGATCAGTAAATCCTTTCAATGCAAGTATTTCTCTTAACCAGTCAAAGGGTCACACTATAGGCTTCTGGCCACTGTTTCGTGCTGCTAACACAGCCAACTTTCCATGGCTATTATGTTTGTCATTTACAAATGCCAGAGGCACTTTGCTCTTGGGATTTGACTGTAAAGGCACCATTGTACATCAGGAACTCATCCTCAAGGTGTAATGGGAAAGCCAGCAAAGTGGCTAAATTGCAGCTTTGCCCTTCTGTTTTTCTCCAGGATATAATTCAGTTAAATACATTCACCGACGAAATTCAGCAAGGAGCTGTTGTGGGCTGCGTATGCTCTTTCATGGCTATCAATGTGCTGCATGAATGGAAAGTTAAAAAAATAAAATCCTAGACCACAGTATCAATGGAAAAACAGAACCATATGTGTTACTTATAAAGTCAGGATGCTATGGGATATTTAGCTGTCTCAATGAAAAGAAGGGAAGTGAGTACAAAAGGCTTTAATTTTCCTTTGTAGTGGCCAGGTAGAGTCATGTCTCAGGTATCCTCCTGCTCAGTATCTGAGGGAAGCAGCACTGGAGAAACCAAATGGGAAAGGAGCTGACAGTGCACAGATCTATTGGTGCCTCAGATGATCACAATACACACAGGCTCCCTTGAGTACCACAGCCACAGGTTGAATTCCTTTATGCCCATGGAATATCTCCCTCCAACAGACCGGCTGAACAAACAGACACTTTCATAACAGTGCAAAGAGCAAGGTAAAAAAAGACTGTGGATTCAGCCAAACAAGCAGCATTTCTTGGAGCCCCCTTGTACCTTACTTATCTGCCCTTCCCAGGAAGGTCATTGCCTGATAAGCCCCTGCTCTATCAATCCCATATTGAGAGACAGTTAAACAAGCATTCCTTTAAAATTTGTTCACACTAAGGAAATACAGAAAGCTAATTAAAGTCTATTAAACACTGATAGAAAGACGGTCCACTGCCCCGATAACAGCAGACAGCAAAATGTACCAGCCCTGCATCATCTATACATGTACCTTTTAGGGAATAGGCCTATAACAGTGACTTATTTTAGGAGGATTATCAAAAGTTTGCACCAATGTTGGTATCACTTCAGAAGAGCTTCATAACTTACACTGGAGCCCAAAGTGTCTTTTGAAAGTCTCACTTTCAACTCAGGAGCCTTTAGGATTCTGTTGCTTTGAAGAAGTATAATTGCTGTGTACTTCTATGAGAATTTAAACTTCTTAGTCTTTGCCTGAGTCGTAATTACTGTATTTTTAATATAATTGATTTTTTTTTTCTATTCAAAGTTTTACATCCCTATGTCCCAAAATTTCAAAGGTACAGAATTTTGCAAGGTACAGTTTTTCATTCCTTCTTGTTGGCAGACATCATACGTGCTAATTTCCAGTGAACTGTGACTTCCTCTGTTAGGCAGGACCACTGGTAAATGACTGAAAGTGTCTCAATAAACACTTCTGCTGGGTCTCCCAGCCACTTGGGTGGATCCCACCTGGCTCCATAAACTGTGGGTGTTAAGCAGTGAAGATGGCCACTGACCATTTCCCCTCATATTACGCAGGCTGCATTTTGTGCTGCGTTTTGTGCCCCATTGCCATCTCACAGCTCAGGGGGCTGAGTACCCTGAGAACAAGTGATCTTATTGTCAAAGACTGAGGCAAAGGCCTTAAGTACTTAGCCTTTTCCTCATCTTTTGTCATGGAGATTCTTCAGCCTCCTTTTGTTGCTGATGTATTTATAGAAACATTTTTATAGTCTTTCATGCAGAAGCCAGATTAAGTCCTACTTGGGTTTTGGCCCTTCTAATTTTCTTCCTGCATAACCTAAAACCACACCAGAGGTATTTAATTAACATTTATTTTATTCTATTATATCTTACTTGAAGCTGAAAATCATGCATGAAGAATTTTTTCTGAATCCTCTTAGTTTAAGCTAATCAAGTGTTTAATGCTTGATAGCTAAAAAAATTAAATTCCAAATGTGTTCTTAAACAGAAAAAACTAATTCATTTATAATGAATATCACTGGAAGAAAATAAAAACAAAAAAACCACAGATATAGTACACATATTTTTAATCTCAGTTTTACATTTGAGGATTCAAATTCACAGTGGCTTCTGATGCTGCTGTAAATTAATTACTATTTTTTGAAAGATGGAATGAAAGGCAAGATCTATTGTATTTTATTAATATATAATATATATATAAGCCTACAGTAAATAATATAATCCAGCTACATTAAATGCTTAGGTTGGTTAAAGAATACATATAGGACAATGTAAGTTGCAAAACTAGAATGTAATACCTGTTGTCTGCCAAACAAGAAAACAGAGTCTGCACAGGGCTGCCTAGGCATTTTTCAGCTATGCAATACATCAGAAGATGTTAATTCATTAAATTAACTGTAGAAGCATACTAGTTTTGACGATTTCTTAGTAGGGAAAGGTTTCTTCAGACAAGAATGATATTTCTGGTGTGAGGTTGTAGTGGTTTCACATTCACCTGCTCGCCTGCTCACACCAGGCAAGAGTGTAGTGTAGTGGTTTCATGAGAATAAGGATTAAGAGAAATGCAAAGCAGGCCTAAACTTCAAAGATAAAGATAGTTTATTAACAGAACAAAAAAACAAAAAAAACAAAAAAAACAAAAA
>VZTR01029502.1:9791-87127 GCA_013400775.1 Chaetops frenatus | reverse complement strand
GCACCGGTAGCTGCAATCCCAGTAGCTGCCGGCTGATCTCTCTCTCCCGTTGGGGAGGGGGTGGACAGAGGCCCAGCCCAAGAGAGAGGAGGGCCGGCTGGCCCCTCCTGGAGCTCTATTCTCCTCTCCCTCAGGCAGGGAGGGGGAGCAAAAACAGCCCCACAGCAGCAGCAGCAACACTGCCTGAGAGGAGCGGGGGGGGGCCGGCAGGGTCCCGGCTGCAGCCCCGGCACGGCCCCCCAGGCCCTGAGGCTCAGAGCGGCCGGCCGGGTGCACGATGTTCCCTTCCCTGCGGACGGAAGTCAAAGAGAGCTTCTAACTTCCTGCTCTTAAAAATGTAAGTTTCGCAAAGACGCCTTCAATGTTCAAGTGGCTACATAAAGTGCCCATCTTAAAATTAGCCAATCTGTGGGCTCTTCACCTCTGCCGGGAACCATGCCCCAGCAGCAGTGGAAAAACAAGTCTTTCCAGGAAGGAAAAAAAAGTTGTTGTTTTTCAAACTATGACAGAGGTCCATCCACGGTCCATCCTGGAAGCCCAGGTTCTCACATCACCCCCAGATCATAGCCTGTGCTTGGGTGCAGGTCCCAGCCAGCTGCCTCTGTGCTGTGATGGGGCATTTCACAACCAATACCTGAAGTTTTAAAATACCAGTTCATGATCCTTTCCACAGCTCAGTGAAGTATAAAGGAAGATTCAGATTCTGATTCAGGCCCTGCTTTGAATTATCTCACACTTAATAGTACCTGCAAAATCTACCCTACTTTGAATTACCAAGAGAAAAAGGAACCAAGAAAATATTGGGGCACGTTTTAAACAAAAATAGCTTTGGAGAATCCCACATTGGAAACAGTGCATCCCAGCTGGATGAAAGAGTGTTTAATGATAGGTTTGCATGCATATGGAAATTGCTTTGTGGAATTTGTACTGTAAAAAGAGGAGAGTTTTCTCATGTTTACTCTTGAATGTTTGGAGCTTCTGTCAAAAGTCTGTTGTTCAGACCTCAAGCATATGAGACAATTTTGTGTTTGTCAACATTGATAAATAATTGTTCACAGCATTATAGTAAATACATAGGAGTGTCTTACACTGGTGAAAATACTCCTAATACTACAGCATTTAAACAATTCTTTGAATGAAATACCAATAAAAGAAAGATTTTCTCTTCTATCCCAAGTCTCATGACTGCATCAAGATTTTACCAGCACTACTGAGTCACTTGTACATTTATCCACTTCTTAACCTACACAGCTATCCCTTCAACTTCCTAAAAGCAGACCAAGCTTCATTGCATGTCTATTGACCCATTACTCTGTTGGGTTAGTTATGGGCTAACAAAAACCCCACAAAATGAGAACGCAAGTAAAAAAGACAATGCAGAAGAAAATAGGGGGCCAAGTGAATACAATATGAGGATTTCTAAGGGAAAAGTACAACAGAGATACTTATTCCAAAATATTTTTTTAACTATTGCCAATCAGCCTTTTTAGATATATAGATTATGCAACAACTCCAGTATGTTTCTCCAGCGTTCATGAAGCAAACATCTTTGTTTTCCTCCAAGAAAGAAATTAATGTCTCCATTTTTTATGTGAATGTAAATGTATGGACTGTTAATACTGATAGAGAACTCATACTTTCCCTCGGTGGTACAATTTCTGGTCTCTCCAACTGTCATGGTTTGAAAAAAAGTAACTTTTTCCAGTAAGAACTTTTTGTAACTTCCTGTGGGTATAAATTCCTACAGGTTTGAATAGCCAATTAATTGGCTATTTCTGACATTGACACATTGTTTAACCACTAAAAAAAAGGGTCAGCCTTTGTGAGTCACATCTTAAGAGAAGTGAAATGTAAGCTGCTTCCTCTTTGGAATTCCGGCTTTGAGAAGGTAACAGGGGAGCCCCATCGGTCCCTCAGGGCAGACTGGGCCCCCAGGCCCGTCTGGCCCAGAGCTGGCCGGACAGGGGAGGGGAAATGCCCCTCCTCCCCTCTTTGGGGCAGCACCGCTGCTGCTCGTGGCTGCTCCTGCTCCTCCTCTNTGCCGCAGGACCGGGCCCCTGCTTCCCCTGGCCCCTCCAGGGAGTGCTGCAGCCACTGGACAGGGAGAAGGGATCAACCTGCAGCTACCAAGATTCCAGCGCCCTGCTGCAGCTCTTGGCCGTGGTTCCCCTGGGTTCCCGCCCTTTTTCAGACAATGGAATGTTTGGAATGACAGCTGGACTCCGAAGGGATGTTAACCCTTTTTGTGCACCCAATGGACTTAGAATAATTTCTCTAAGTGCACAAGATGAATCTAGATACAACTTTAAGTGCACAAAAATGGACTTATAAAAGGTAGGGACACAGGAGAAGGTTACAGAGGTCCCTAGGTCAGCAAAAAAGGACTGAAAGTCTAGAGAGGAGAAAGAGGAGATACTTTAAGCTGAAATTCTCATGTAAACCATGGTAATGAACTATTCCCTTATAAATGCAATCGGGGGGATGCAGTGGTCTTATTGGAGCCTGAGCAAAGGCTTCTATGCTGAAGCAAGCAGATGTTGAAGTAATTATGATCTATGAGAAACTTGAACAGAGAGAGAGGGGGAACTTTGCCACAGAGATAGGAGAAGAGATCCCTTGCCCCAGGGATAGGAGAAACCTCACTTTCAGAGAGAGAAGACCTTTGCTTTTCTACTAGAACAACTCATCCTTAAAATCCTACCCCATGATACAGACATGAGCCCTTGAATGACAGTGGTGGGAGAAACTGTAATCAAGGGAAGGACTGTCACAGTAAACAGATATCCATCCCGGGCAGGTGATTTGCTGTGAAATTGAATCCATGAAAAAACTCTGTTTTTGTGGAAAGTTTCCATGGCAAAGCAGAAGAGACTCTTCTTCCAATTGAACTGATGAAATCCTATTCTAAAGGTGGTAAAATGACCAAAGATCTCGAGGTTTTGTTTCTCTGTGTTGTTGATGGGAAAAATTGTTGGTAGAGGAAGACAAATGAGGTGAGGGGAAAAAGATCATCCAGGGGTTGATTTTAATTCCTATTATTTCTTTTTTTGTCTTTCAGTTCTGTTAATTAACTGTCTTTATACCTTTAAGGTTTTAGGCCTGCTTTGCATTTCTCTTAATCCTTATCTCACCACAGAAATGAGTAAGTAAACCCAAACCACTCCACTAAATTATGCCTGGTGTGAAAGAGGCAAACTGAAACCACTACATGAATTGGTGTTTCTGCCCGGTTACAAACAAACCCACAACACCAACTTAATGTATTTTTTTTTTTGACTTCAGAAAAAAGTAACCACAATAATACCAAATGACCAAGTAACAGAAACACTACTGACTTGTTTATTATGCAGACAGAAATTTTGTCCTCTGTTACTTTCCCTAACTTATAAACCAGCAACTGACACTTCTTGACATGATGATACTTGTGGGAAAAAAACAAAACAAAACAAAACATTAAAGTCATAGTATGCAAGTAGTGAATGAGTTTCTTGATTAGGTGCTGAATTACAGAGGGAACATGAAACTCAAATGAATTTTGGAAAGAACTGACATGCATCCAAATCCCAGTGTCACTATGCATCCTTTACATATCTCTTTCTCTTCACTGGGTACAGTATGCTTCTTCATTTTGTGCCTAAAGCTATCTTTAAACTCCCTTTATACTGATGGACAGGATTTGATTTCTCTGTGTTTTGCATTTACTGGTTTCTGCATTAAAAATATTCCTGCCACGTATTATGTAAGTGGAGATACAACCAAATTAAGCCTGCCAGTTAGATGATCCCATTTTCAGGTGATGATAACTCAGCACTTACTCCAGCCCTCCAACACACAGAAATCCATACCTCTGTAAACTAGACTAGAGTCTGATTAGTCAAAAAGAAATCTGTATCAATAGACTCTCTCCCCCTTCAGCATTAGCAGCAAACTAATACATGGGGAGTCTGGTAGCTCGGGGCAGGTAGCAGCTGTTTGGTTTAAGAATTCAAGTCTTCGACATCCTGAGTGACACTGAGAGGCAAGAGGTTTTCAGTAGTTCAGTCTATCACAGCTTCCTCTAGTTTCTTAAAGGAAATTAGGAATTGTCTGCAATAGCATACTTCCCAAGCACACTGAGGTTGCAAAGTCAAACACTTGAGAATTGGGAAATGCCAGAATTATCCAGTTGCCTGTGTAAATTTAATTCACTCCTTGCTGTACACATGTCTACACATGGTGGTATAATTTTAATTACCCCATTGGATACTGTTTGCAACTTAGCAGGTGCTAAGAGACTTTGCAACAAAAGGTACATTCTTTTGACACAAATCCGAATAAAATTTTACTTATACAAACACACACAGATTTGAAGGAATAATGCAGCAAGAAGGGGATGAATTATTTATATATGACCAGAATCAATGTAATTAATGAAAATAGCAGGAGGTGTTAATATCTACACGGTTGAATATACGTTACAAACACAGAGTTATCATCATAATTTAGATATTTCAAAACATTTCACAAACCTACAACATTATTACTTGTGACCTTAACCCTTCCAAGATAATCAGCAGAAACTGCACTATGAGAAAGATAATGAAGAAACAAACAAACAGAAAGCTGGTATGCACTAAAATGTGCTGATTATTCTTCAAGTTTAGCATAATCTGGAAAGGGAAAATATCTGTCCTTTTGTAAAAAGTGAGTGGATGTCTTTCTAAGATGCACTGGGGTTTTACTGGCATTAGTTTTACGAAGATATCTGTACATAAAATATGTAACTGAAAAAGAACCAGAAACTGACCCAAGAGACACACTAATGTCAGAAGCTCCAGCCCTATGGCATAGTTAGTCATCTGGAAAATTGAGGCTATATTTAGTTCACATTTTCATGCTTTTATTAGCAAAAATCAGCTGTGGCTAAAACAATCCAGGCTAAATTTGTTATTTCAGATTAAATGAGTTTTTAACACAATATTTTCTTGTTTGTGCACAGAAGTGAGTCCAATGTTTTCCCCAATTTACAAATCTTCTCTGAATTTAAAACCATATAACTGATGTCACAGAAAAGGGGTAATTCCTTTTGTCTCATCACTTCTTGCTATGATGCATCATGTTGTTAATAACTGCACTACAATATTAAAAATTTAAATGTAAATAAAAAGGCTCTCATTTGGAAAACAAATCCTCACTGTTCTGTTGTAACACAGAGTGCTGAAACCAAACATTTCCCTTTAGACAGAACAGAACTCAGTTACCAAGGTATATTTTTTCTTTTTTTCTCTTGCAGTGGATACTTTTAATCTCACAGGTTCTGCTACAAACAGAAAATTTAAGATTAAGAATAAATATTCATTGACTAGGTAGATAAAGATATAATCATGTGATTGTATCAGTTCTTTGTTTCTCATTACATGGAACTGTTCATTTCTTCTCTTTCAGGCTAGCTGCTCTGAAGGAAGTTTTCTAACAGTCTCTACAAAGCCAGCACAAATTTCTAAACAAATAGCTGGCTTTTTTTTTGCTAGAAATAGAACTAAATTATATAGAAAATCTTATGTCACAGTCATTCTACTTCTTTTTTAAAATAAATTGTCCCATCTTCTAAGCCTCATTAAAAAAAAAAAATCAATCTGAAGCACTGGAGACTGGATTCAGTATTCATTAATTGCTTCCACACACTGCTGCTCCTTGGATTTACAAATCTGCCCTGTCAGCACCAAATCTGGAATATTTCTCCTCAGCCAGCCCATCTGCTTCCCTTTCCATTTCCCAGTGTCCAGCCTCATCATCAGCTATCAGCCCCATAGTTACAAGGCTGGTTCTTTCAGTATTTCTGAAAACACAAGTAGTAAATTCACACTCTTCTTTGAAAATGGATAACTCTCTGGGAAAAAACTTTAAAGCAGGACATTAAGTAAACTGATGCTGTCATTAGTGCAAATGTCAAGTTCATTATAGCAGATGTTTCAGCTGAAGATTGCTACACATTAAAAGCTCAAAACAAATGTGCAGAGCATTCACCATTTGATTTAGTGTGTCTGTCCCCAAGCCTATACGATTGAGCCAGAAGTGGCTAGGGGCATCATTGCCTTGTCTGTATCAGGGACAGGGTTATAGCTGGGCATTCCTGAAACACGTCCTGCACACAGCCTGAGAGGGACATTTTTATCAGTGCTTGGACGTGTAAGATGTTGGTGAAGTACAGCAGGGAAAAGCCACAGCTAATGCAGATAGAGGCTGAAAAGAGCTCTAGTAAGGCAAGAGTAAGGAACCTCTTGCAATTGTATTGCACACGTTATTACAGCAACATCTTTGTTTGGAGGGATCAGGTGTTGTGATTCTTGTAAATTGTATTGCTTTCTACACGCTTTACAGTTTTGGAATGGACCTGTCTCTGTTTTTTTCACACAGAGAATAGCAGGTGAAGCCAATTAGCAGGAAAAGTGATTTCTGAGGCTCTTGTAATTCTCTACCCCTAGACAGAGTACATAATACTTTCCTGCCTTTCAGGCCCAAAGTAACTCACTGGTAAAATAAATGCTAACAGTAATTAAAAAAAGTACAAAGGACAAACTGTGTTCTAAAAAAATAAAAATTTTAAAACTCACATGTGTTTTGAAAAGCTTCTTCTAAATCTCTATCCCAACATTATAATTCAGCTTTTCAATATCAGTCTTAGTTTGATTTACTCACAAACAGCAGCTGACTCTTCTAAAAGCACTGACAGTCTGAAACAGATTAATAATAATAAAAAAAACCCCCTCTAGATGAACCTTAGAAACCCACACTTTACGATCTCCCTCAGTCTTGCATAGGCCACGGTATGAGGGGGTCCAACAAATGCTGCATCAGAGAGAAAAAGATTCCATCATTGCCTTATTTCCATGATTTAGATGCAAGGTTCTTTTTTGTGCTTAAAAAGCCCTTCAGCGTCCCTTCCTAGAATAGACCAGACACCATTTTAGACAGTGATCAAATAGAGAAAATGTTTTCTTTCTAAGTTCCACGTATGAACAAGTGATTTGAGATCCTACACATGGCAATGCAACAAATATTTATACTGAAAATATAACTCAGTATCAAATATGCATTCACTGAAAAAGGCTAAAGAAAGAAGCACTAGAGGTTCAAGGAAAGGTAAGGGAAAGAAGCTGTAATACATAAAATTGGAGACCAGAGTTAGACCAACAGTTCAAAAGCAATCTACACCAAAACAAATAAACAAACAACAGAAAAAACCACAACAAAAACCCAAACAAACAAAAAAACCCCTTAGCAATTTCATTTAACATATAATTTCAGCTGACTGAAAAAGATCTGTAAAGTCTTGCAATTATTCTTGCAAAGAATGTACTTGGCTCTTGTCAGACCAGTCTCACATGGAACCTTAAAACATATAGCTTCATGTTCTTGCAGGTCCACTTGCAGCACCCTAGCAGTTCACAAGTGAACAGAGGTGAATACACTTGCTGCAGCAATTTCTTGCTACCTAAAGCTGCACTGTTGTCAAATGTATACTTAATCATTTCTGTTCTGCTAAGTCCATTGCATTGTCCACAATACAGTATCACTAAAAATTTACTCCAATTGATGATTTTTTTCATGCAACAACCCAGTAAAAATAAGCATTTTACATCTACCAGTATAAGAATGTCTCAAAATTAATCCATCCAGAGTGGAGTCAAGGATTTAATATGCAAAATTCAGTTCTGGGAGAGTTCCATGGCTGGAACTTCTTTTTACAAAGTGTATGCATTAATAACACTGTAAAAAAAGAAACAATCTAATTTTATTTTCATAACAAAATTTATTTTCAAAACAATTTCTCAATTGAACAGCTTTCATCAAGCCAGCACATATATCAAAATATTTTATTGATGAAAATAAGAATACCACATAAGCAAACCTTTTCTTTTTCTCCTGAGCTACTCTAAGATTTCACACTTTATAGCTGCATAAACAGACACTTCTCACATGAAAAAAAACTTCCCACTTCCTTTTCTTCTGCTACAGAGAAGACCTGCAGAGAATAAACACTTAGGATTGTACTGAGATTTTTTTATTTCTGATAGAAATGGAAGCTGCTCAAATTCCATTGGTTTTTGTGGGTTTTTTTTTTTTTCCAACAGTAGTCTCCTTTTGACCTGTTCATTCTTTCCCTGGAATTCACATCTGATTTACTTTGGATACTGAAATTACTTAAGTCATATTAATAATAAAATATAATTTAGAATATTAAATACTTTGATGCTGCTCATTTGAATAAAAAAACCACTCCATGAGAATAACACACTCCATAATTTCAGTCTCTCTTCTCTTAAAGAAATCCACTCAAACAAAACTCTACTTAGTTAAATGTGAAACTCAAACATTAAAAGATTTGGTTTACCTTTAAGGTGAAGTGATTTAGGGTCACACTTTTTCTGAACTGAGAAAAAGAGTAAAGGAAGGTTGGTTTATCACTTATAGTGTGTGAGAGTGTGTGTGTGTGTGTGTGTGTGTGTGTGTGTGTGTAATATTTTTTTTCTTTTTACTGAATTTTTATTTACTCTGTACTTACTTTCCTTTAACCTTGGAGGTTAAACCTTTCTTTTAACCTTCCTGGTTTTGCCCACTGTGTTCAGTTTTCACTGAAATAAAAGGACAGGGTATGCTGCAACCTTTCTCTGCTTTAGACTTCCCTGAGTGTAAAGATCCCAGCACCAGCTCTGCAGCTCTAGGGAAAATGCTTCTCTGAAAAAAATAATCCCCCTTCTGCTAAAACACCACACAAAGAGGTATGGTAGCCACAAACAGAACAATTTTTGTAGCTTTACAACTATTTTTTAGAACACTTAGACAGGAAACTATCACCCATGGGTAAAGTACCTCTTGAGTTAAAGATGTGAACAGAAGTCTTCCAGAAGGGATTCTTCTGTCAATGAATGAAAAGAGAGCTTTTCTGGTACCTTAAATAACATCTTAGTAAAACAAATAAACCGGCAGTTAATTTTCAAACTTAAGTGACATTCAAGTAACACTCTGGGGCTCTAAAGGAGACTGTAATAGAGATCCTGTGCTGAAAAACAAAACAGGGAATGCAGCAGGGCAGGAAGTATTTGAAAGATCACCTAGGAGCAAAGGCTGTCTCCTCCCATCCTGCTGGAGGCCATGACCATAGTTTCAAACAGCTGGTATATTAACGATGTAAGGACTAGACTAATGTGCCACAGCACAACTGGGTCTTTTATTACCAGGGCAGGGAAGAAATACGCAGAAGAGGAGCCTCCAAACAAATCCTTAATGGATCTTAGTACTAAAAAATAATAATTTCTGCATGTATACAAGGTATATAGATGCAACTGGAAAACTGACAGCCTACTTTCCAGACTATTCCAATTTGAGTTGTCTTATGTTTTGGGTTTGTGTTAAACAGAGGGTTGGTTAATAATACAGAGATGTTTTTGTTATTGCTGAGCAGGGCTTACACAGAACCTATCAGCTATCCTGTTCCCTGCTTCTTTCCAAGAATCGTTCTCATGAGAGCCTGCTTCACTGGCAGGTCCTGCAAACAGGTGTTCCAGGAGAACAGGACCTCGTCACATGCAATGGCTACTTGGAAGTAGCCATCACTCCAAATGTCCCTCCCTTCCTCCTTCTTCTCCCCCCTTTTTTTTGCTGAGCATGATGCCATATGGTCTGCAATATCCCTTTAGTCAGTTTGGGCCACCTGTCCTGGCTGTGTCTCCTCCCAGTCACCCATGCACCCCCAACTTCCTCAGCAGTGTGGCAGAACAAAAAGCAGAAAAGGCCTTGGTTCTGTGTAAGATCTGCTCAGCAATAAGAAAAACATCTCTATATTATCAACCCTGTTCTCAGCCCAAAACCAAAACACAAGACAATTCAAATTGGAATAGTTTGGAAGGTAGGTTGGCAATTTTCCTTCATCTGCTGTTTCAGAAGTTTATCCATTGGCAGCATTCCTGGAGCTCATAACTGCAGTACCTTGGCTACAGGACACAGTTGCCTTTATCCTCTCACCTAACATGGATGCTCAGCTGGTAGCTGTAGACATCATTAAGCTGTTTGTTCATTGAGAGAGTCCTAACTGTTCTGGAAAAAGCAGGATGCTGCTCTATGCTCTCAACATGTGAAAATGTCAAGTGACATCCATTGTGTATTGGAGTCATACTGTAAACAAGGAGTGCTAGTCCTTGAAATCAGCAAGACACCAAAGTGTGTGCCAGCCTGACTGATAGTGTATGTCTGCTGAACCAGAGAGTTCCATGTGTAATGCCAGAATCTTGCATGGTATGGAAACTCATTACGAAAATAACCAGATATACCATCAAAGATGTTTAGCTTAAAATATATTTGGAAATTGTAAATGCTTTGCATAATAGTGTTTTTGCATGCATTAGAATGTGTTTTACTGGGAAACACGAAGGAATATATATTTCTATTCCCTGACATTTGCTAATAAGGAAGAAACAATTGATACTAATCAGTGTTAATGCCTGCTATTAGAAATCACAGACTAAATAACCACATTATGCCATACAAACAACAGCCAACACTGTTACAGAAAAACATTTAGCACTCAAACTAAAAAAATTATGTGTACTTTCTAATCATTGTCTAATGAGGGATAGTTTATGTTGAATCAAAAAAAGTAAGCAGTGTCATAATTACATAATAGAAACACATTCATTGTGACATGGTAAAACTGGTGAAATATTTGGCAGAAATCTACAAACTGCAGGGACCAGAACAGTGAGGGCATAAGATCAGCAAGTGTTGATTGACCAGATTGAAGGGGGAAGAGAGATGGGAAAGAATGAAATATCTGCCAAGGCAAGCCTGGAGAATGAGGGCCCACAGAAAAGAAGCAACATGAGCTTCAGAGACCAGAGCTCAGTGCAGGAATTTTTAAGAGCAAATGCTGATGAAGTGGGTCAAAGAACCTCCATTATAGTCACAATAAATCATCTTAATCTATATTTACCTCTTGCATTTACTTACCTACTTAAAATAACAAGAACACTTGTTAGGTTACTAAAATTTTAGTTCGTGTTTTATCTCGCTGGGTCTGGGGATTGAAGTTTGAAGAATATCTTTTTTTGATTGCTGTCATCTTGTATTGATTGAAAAGGCAACAAGCTCTGAAGAGAAGTTACTTAGGAAGTTTGACTACAATATTGAATAAAGAGAATTCTTTCCATTAATGAATATCAATAAAATACTTCTTTATTTATTTTTAATTAGCAGAGGGCAGATTTTAAGAGTGATCACTCTATGCCCCGGAAGTGTCTGAAGTAAGAAGATAGCTACCATGACCCTCTCTCAAGAAATGTTGCAGCATTGGATTTCTTTTTTTTTTTTTTTTTTTTTTAATTTTTTCCCCTGGATTTAACAAAGAAAAAGGGTCTGAATGGTATCACAGGAAGAAGCATGAATTTCAATTATCTTCCATCCTCCACACCACTTTAAATTCAAGGCTTAGTTTGGTCTTTACCCCAGATACTGAGCTTTGGTAGCTTGCTCTAAGATTCATATTTTGATAATACTGTCTGAGAGTCTTTCTACTCAGGAAAAAAATCTACCAAATATGTTAATAGCAAGTCAAGTTCCCTCATTACTTTTTTTTTTTTTAATTAAGGTGTAATAGTTATGCTTCAACCATCTCAGAAAACAACATTCCCTTATAATGGAAGAAGACTATCCACATAGCATGTGGCAGCCATAGGTGTGCTACCTATTAAATTCCATTGACTTTAAATCATATCCAAATATAAACTAATATATAAGTATATATTTCTTTTCCTGAAATACTTAACAGCCCAAGCATGGCAGCAGAATTTAAAAAAATATGACATTTTTTCTTTCTGCATTGAAATACCCAATGGAGAAAATGCCAGATGTGTTCAGTGACTGTGAGATATTTATAAAAAAAACCCTGAATATTTTCAGAAAGAATAAGCAGGACTTTTCAGCTGTTTCCAAAAAGACACTTCAATATTTTGACATGAAGGCCCCTGTTATCTAACCTGAAGAGAAATAGCAAAGTTTTCACAAGGAATGACACACTTTTTTGTCTGAAAAAATAAGATCCAGATGAAACCTATTGTATGTATTTTGCCACAGAAAATAATATTACTATAGCTATTGCAGTTATTCTGATGATTTAATAAACCCTTCAAAGGCTTCCTAAAGTCTGTATGTTCTTCATATTTTCTCTTGTCTATGAATTGAGAAAAAAAGCCACCCAACACTTCCAACACAGGCAGAAGTAAAATAAATTGTGTAAATTATGTAGGTATTCTGCCAAGATGAAGGTGAGACATTTGTTTGAAATTAGTAAGTTCAATGAACTAGTAACTAAGTGAACAGTACTATATCACATGCTGAAAATGAAGACAGAACGTAGTATGAGCAACTGAAGAGTGTCTTTGCGTGGAGGGTGGTTGGATTATGAAACAAGTGACTGAGGCCAGCAATTTAGCTGATGTTCATTTGTTCAGGAAAGAGTTAACAACAAACATGCAGCAAGAAATTATGTATTTGTTTGTTTATAACAGAGGCGTACCAATCTCATTTATGTTTCATAAATGTCACTATTTTCTGAACTAGCCTTTTCCCAGCATTTTCCAAGTCTTGGTTCTTATGCATTAGAAATTTGTAGCAAAACATGCTAAAATAGTATTAGCTTTTAATAACCTGAAATTGGCTAAAATAACACTTTTACATCCAGAAACTGTCAATTAATTGGAGTTTTATTTGGGGAAAAAAAGGACCTTTCAAGCTAAGTAAGCACACATTTTGCAAGCTCAATTCTACTTAAAACTATTTAAAGTTCATTAAGTTAAAATTTATTGTGAATTTTATGGCTGTTGGTAGGAGGGGAAAATATACTACTGTCAGCTATTACCTCAAATTGCAAGGACAACCAAGGTAATTTTTTACAAATTATCAGGGGTGAATCAGGGTATGCTTTGAGGTTTCTTCCTTCTCTTTAAATCTAGCAGTAATCATCTCCATAAGATGTATCTTAGAGGTTCAGAGGCTNAAAAAAAAAAAAGGTAATTTTTTACAAATTATCAGGGGTGAATCAGGGTATGCTTTGAGGTTTCTTCCTTCTCTTTAAATCTAGCAGTAATCATCTCCATAAGATGTATCTTAGAGGTTCAGAGGCTTTCCAGACCATGGAAAGGAGATGCCACCGTGATGTGATGACCTTCTGCTGTCTCATGTCTCAGGTGTCAAGCACTTTCAATTCCAGATACTCCTAAATAATTCTCTGTCTGGCTACACTTATTTTGAATGATTGCTCTTTTCTGTTAAAATTGTATTTCAAATAAATATTTGAGCAAATATAGCTGTTCTCAGATAAATTCCATGTTACTTATGCCTGGAAAATACAGATATTGTGTTCATCTGGTGCTCACTTATGTGGCAAACCCTAGAAAAAGCCAGGGTATTATATTCTACAGCTTGATTCCATGTCTTCTCTTCTTGAAAACTGTTAGCAATTGAAAAACAGCATAAAATGAAAGGATGGGGAAATGATTGCTTCCAATCTAAAGCAATGCAACTCCTACCTAATGGCTTCAAGTTTTTTTGTCAGTCTAGAATTTGAACGTCATTAGTTCCTGAAGCATGAAAAGAAATTGAAACAACTAGGCTTTATATTATCAGAACCTGTAATATGTAAAAAGCCTTAAGAACCAGAATATTTACTCAATCATAATAGTAGGAAATGTCCTGCTTGAACCATTAACCATTTTGGAAAGCATTTTATCAACCCTGATGCACATCTCCAAATTATTCAAAATCTGAAAAATACGTCAGAGATGCAGTTAAGACATATACTTACTGCAAATAAAAACACCAGTGAATATTAATAACTTGCAATGAAAATTCCCTCCTAAATCTTCCAAATACCTACAACAGGGCAAACAAAATGGTGGCTTGGGGGCTAATTTTGTATTGGGAGATAGAAAGACTAGAAAATCATATGTGCATACACACACACACACACACACACATACACACAGAGACTGTACATTCAACACATGCAGGCTACATAAGACATGAAATCTGCTTGTGGTTATGAAATTTGATACATTTTCCTAAAACTCACATCACAAATGAACTACACATTAAAAAGCTCAGAAAATTACATATACTGTCTGGACACACATATACATAATTCTGAAAGAACAGCATCCTCCAAAGGAAACTATAAAGGGCCTTTACATATAACCTTTAATAGTTATATGAAACTGAAATCAATCTGCAGTTGCAATGAAATCACTATCATGCAAGACTATGTCACTGTATTTTTCTGCATCACTTGTAATAAGATCTTTTTGGAGAGTTTTCTTATTGTACAAGTAACAAACCCATGGTTATTCCTCGGTGGAAATCTTTTGTGTTCATGGGTTAGGGCAGACAGGAAATATAGAATGGAGTTAAGTAGAAACAGTTACAAACTATGACAGTCCAACTGTAACTTGAATTCTAAAGCTAACAAANTTAAATTAAAAAAAGTTTTTTTTTTTTTTTTTTTTTTTTTTTTTTTTTTTTTTTTTTTTGGTTTTTTTGCAATGGCAAGAAAAAGTCTTTGTTTGGTTGTTTTCTTTAAAACCAGTTTCAGGCAATTACAAAATTTTTAGGGTTGGAAGGAACCTTCGGGGATGTACTCCAACTCCACTGCCAAGGCAGGGTCACCTTATGAACATCCTAATGTATGTGATCATCGTTAACATATGCCTTTGCTTTCCAGCTCTGTGGTTTCCAAACCAACAGCTGAAAATTAACTGGGAGCAAGCTTTATGTATTATCCAGCCAAATGTTGCATAACAAAATGCACATCTTCCCACTGAACTGACAGGAAGACTGCTCTAGGCAGGAGGGAAGAATGTGGCACCATGGTTCTTCTGCATTCAGTTTAAAATGTGAACATTGCTTTACGTGCAGCATTTGACCTTTCTTACATAAAAGCAAATAAATTGAAGAAGATGTAAAGCACAGAACTAACAAAAACATCAAAGCTCAGAAGTTTAAATGGAAGTTTGATCAAAAGGAATGCAAGTTTGACTCATAACATTCAGCCCCAGGATAGGGAGTCTGCAAAAAGCTGATCTGTGAGATCTCAGATCATCAACATGAACTCTGCATTGGAGGAAATCTTGACTACAGCAAACTCAATTGAAAACAACAAAAACAAGCAAAAAGTTAAAATAAGAAGTGAATAAAGCAGGGTGTGCAGAAGGAATACTTCCGACACAGTCAGTGTACCTTGACTACACAAGAAGAACTAGAAAGAGCTTCTCATACNAACTATGAAGATTACTGAGTTATAAGGGCATTAAAAAAGATATTTCAGCCTCCTTCCTGTAGTGTACTGAAGTCAGGACATGACACACAATTCTTCAGCAACAGGACCTCTCCTGCTGTCCCCAGTATGCATCTTTTAAAAAGGCATTGGCATGCTGACAATTTCAAAAGGGACCAAACGAACCAACCACAAGGGGATTTCAAAGTGGTCAATGGCAAAACAAGTCTCCAAAGCAAACGTCATCTTTCTCTCACTTAAGGAAAAGTTATTTCTCTCTCAAATACTCTTTTTTTTTTTTTTTTAACTTCTAATTCAACTTTTCTTATGTAAGCAGCACAAAAAACCCTGGTGTTGACAAATAGCCTTCAGTACAGTGCAACTTTCAAACTGCATGTAGTGGCTTAACTAGTGAGCTAATGTATATCCTGCAGGGCTGTTACTGTTGTCTGCTGCTAGAAAAATTCAATTTTTAGTTTTAAGTATAAATACACAATACATCACACTAAATTACCTTACAATGGAAGTAGCATGTCTCTAATGCATTGAAACAACAGACCATATGAAAGTTTCCATAAATGTGAACAAAATGAACTCTCTCTCCAGTTCTATATTTCATTTATTTATTGAGAGAAATTTTTTCAATATTTTCTATAGCCCACTGGAGCCTTGCAAAGTCCATCCTTCTTTTTAATAGGAAAATAACACTTCTGAGAGATTTGAATTATGTCAGGAGATAAGTAATTCAAAGCTTACTTTATGACTGACACATATACACCCAGAGATGCAAGGAGATTAAATCCTGTGGCTACTTGAGGCATGAACCCATTCTGTGTCAATCTTCCTCCATTTGTTTCTGGAGATTGACACTGAGCATTGCTCACGAGTCAGAAATGCATCAATCCTTCAGAGAAACAGGAGAGAGAGCTTTCATTTGCATTCACTTAAATAGATGAGATCAGCAATGAATTCCATTGGAAATGAACACTTCTGGGGATGCTGCTTTTATTACCTCTGCAGTGATAAAGGATGGCATTTACAGAATGGTCCACTAAAAAGCAAGTGCACAAATCATTGCAAGCGTACAGTGTAGGTACTAACACTGTTATGTGCTACTGAATCCAGTTTCTCCACTCTTCTGAAATCAAAACTCATAGCTCTAATTCATAATAAGGCTAAATGCTTACCTGGCTGAATAGTGCTTATATGGCAAACATTTCTGGTGGAAAATATATCCCAACAAATCAACAGCTACTGGTTCAATCTCCCCAAATCTTGTTTCCTATAACGTATTTAGAATTGCACATGTTTTGGCATTATGTAATTCTTCAGCTGCCTTGACAGATTATAGGATAACAATTCCCAGTATCTACCTTCAATAAAAATGGTAATAAATACTGAGTATGCTGAGCAAGTTCAATATTTTGTTTCAACTTACTGTTGTAGGTAATGCATTCACTGTTTAGCTTATGTCAGGTAAGTGAGATGGAGTATTTCCCAAATTGGTTTCCCAGACAATAGACCTGCACGGACTACTGCTCTTAAATTTGGATTTTTATTTTAATTTCTTTAGAAATGTACTGAATCAATTTATAGTATTTTTAATTTTAAAAAATATTATGATTTTGCAAGGAAAAAGTGTTTAATCTTATTTGATGATAAGCTTAAAGAATTGTTTGATTCTAATGACCCACTAAGTGGGTCTATCATGTAAGGGTGATTTCTGTAATATAATCACATCTCTTTTAATAGTGACAACATGTTTGTCTCTGCTATTTTAAGTGTCAGACCTTAAATGCACTTCTTTATATCCTCCACAAATAGCCTTACATCGCAAATTGTATTAACATATTGAAAATTTACTGTTTGGTTTTGTTTTGTTTTGCTTTAAATATGGCCTTACCAGTGTATGCTGTCAATTAATATATTCTTGCAATTCAGTTCCTTGGATTTGCATGCTTTTGCAGTCATCGTAGTATACCTCACCCTTCACCTTTTGCTTTCCTGCCTGGTAGGACAACCTCAGATACTTCATGAGCCCTGCCATCTAGTATTTTTTTCTTTGGCTGCTCATTTAATCACCATCACATTTAGTAAATAACATATAATTAAGCATAATCTTCTTTTTCAAACCTTCCAGGTATACCTGAAACCTTTTTATCTGAAATTCCCACATTTCTGCTAGACTTCTGATACTCAGTATGGTGTATATTTCTTCATGTAGCCTTTCTTCCCCTTGTTACTGTGCTGTGTTGTTGCACCACTTCCTCACTTCCTTTATTTTTAATAGCACAAAAAAATTATAAAATTATTTTCAGAAAACTAAGAGAAATTTCCACTACTAGTTAGTGACTAGAAACAAAAATTAGACCAGTATTATAAAGCTAAACATCTAAGTACATTCAGAATAAAGACACTGCAGTTTTCACTGTTTGTAAAGAAGGGACACTTTCATAAAGAATGTTTCTAATGATTTATATTCAACTGGCCATTTTAACTTATTTATTGCCATTTGTGGCCTTTGAGACATTTTTTCTATAAAATTCTGACAATAGAAACATTAAGATGCTTTAAAATTGGATTGCTTCTTCCTTTCCTGAATTTCTGACACTTTAAATTAGACGTGCTTAAACTGTAGTAAGATAACACTGCTGCAAGATAAATAGTAAACATAGACCCAAAATTACCATCTAGGGTAATGAAAATAAGGCAGGAATAAAGGTTATATGATATTGGTTAAAGAGGTGAGCAGCTGCTATTTTCTTTCTTTAAACATACTTGCATACATTTGTTTGTTTTGTACTAACAATTTGCTGCATACCATAAAAGATGCAAATGAATAGATTGCTATGTTAAAGATGGCAAGGTAGTACAGTAAAAATATTTTATAGGATAATTTGGGATGAGCTACATAAGAAACAAATCATGAAGTCAAAGCTCTGGTATACCACGCATAAAAAATATATGACAATAAAACTTTTATATGCTTCCATCATACTGTTTTATGTCAGAGAGTTAATAGGGAAAAACTGTATTAGAAATGTTTTTGTAGTTTAAAGATGTTTCGTTATTGTTATCTTTTTTCTTTATTAATTCTACCATAAAAATAGAAAGTTTTTTGGTTTTTTTACATCTCTTCATGAGAAGTGTAACCTCATCAGCCAGAATCTGCCAACATTTACACATCTTTTTAAATTATCTAAAATAAGGTGATGACCTTTTATACATTATCACATACAGATATCTTGGTTGCCTACAAGGAGATCAGGAAACAAGGAGGTCACCAGATGATACAGAAGCATATAATAATATGCACGCCATAAAAGACAGAAACAGGTAGAAGGAAATTTCCACTCATGGTCAGATAGAGTAGGTCCACAAGGCAGCTTAATTCTGTCATTCTCTCCCCATTATTTCTTAGGCTTGATAAGAAAGGACAAAGTTTCCTAGTCTGGTTTAATGGGCAACAGATGCTGGATGGGAACAGGATTTGAAAGTCCTGGAATTGATTGGGAAAAGCAGGAAAAATGGCTTGAACTGTGGAAAACTAGTAATACGAAAAGCAATACAAGTGAGGAAAACACTGATCATTCATTCATTCAGAAACAGCACTGAGAACTGGACTCCACAGGAACGGGAATCACACCCATATGTCTATGGATGGAACTAGCTGAGAAGCTTCCCCAGGACAGTAAGGATTTTGTGTGTTTGTAAGAGAAAAAGGGAGAGAAGAGAAGATGAGGGAGAGAGTAAGTGAGAGGGAAAATGAGAGGGAGAATGCTGGCTCATGAAAAGTCAATTGCATAATTTTCACTAAATCAAAGGAGCCAATATTTTACCCAAAAAATGAAATAACAATCTGCTCTGTACTTGAGGAAAATGATTCATTTGTGGAACCGGTACTTTTGCTGCTTTATTTAGTCTAAATGAGGAGACAAAATTGCATTTCTCTACTGTATTCCTTATAACTGATTTTTTTTTTTTTTTAAACACTTTAGTTTCATTTCTTCAACAGGCTTTTAGAGTTCAGAAGAAAGCTTCTAGGAATTTTAAATGCATTGAGTGTTGCTCCAAGGATACATAAGGAATTACATACATACTTTTGCTTCAATAACTCCTAAAATAATTGTCTTCTTTCTCTTTAAGCTTGTACTGATGTTATGTTCTTTAGGATGACCAATTTTATTTATTTCATGGGGCCTTTGCTGTCACAATGCAACTCTGTTTTTTTCAATTTTTCTCCCATCACCCATAAAAGCCATATCTCACAGGAATAATTCTGCATTCCATAGAGTATGGAGGTTCATCTCTGATGAAAACTGTAACCAGATATGAAGCATTCAAGTTTCCCTCCAACATTTTCAACTACAATTAGCAAAAAAGCTAGAAATAGAAAAAGAAGGAAAACCAGAATGGTTTATTAAATATCTGTGTGACCTTGACAATTACAAATATAAATGTAATACAGATGACATTTCAAAGAACCAGAGCTGTAAAGATTTAGATAAGTAGAATTAAAACAAAAGCAAAGAAATAATGGCAAGGAACTACATCCCACCTTTCTATTGAGGAGGTATATTTGGTATGCTACCTGCTAGTTAAAAAAAATTTCCAACACCTTCCATTCTTCCTTTACAATTTTATTTTTCTAAAACATTTTCAATGTTAAAAAAGAATTCATAGATATTCTGTCCAAAGTTCCCATTTCTTAATCCTATAATTTCACAATGTAAAGTGTTAATCAAAACCTAATTTTGCTTTTTTTTTGAGACAATACAAATATTTGCAAATTATTGTTCTATTTCAGTTATTAATTATAAAGTACCTAGTCTCTATCAATACTTCCTTATAAATACAGTCTAGTAGAACAACGAACAACATTTTTTTCCTTTGAGGAGAAGGAAGGAAGAAGGTAGAAAATATCCCTACTATCCCTGACCTTCTGCTTATTCAACTACAGTTTTTGGTAATGGTATTCTGTATGCTAAACATTTTTCCACCAAAGCAATTTAGAAAGGTGATGAATGAAAGATGTGGGCTGACCTTTCTTTTACTGTCATGATTTAGAGACTCATAAAAGTTATTATTCACTGCCATCACTTTAACAACTACAGCTTTTTAAAGTTTTTGCTTACACATTTGCTCTCCTGCAACCTAAAGATGGATCCAAATTATAAAGTGGACAGCATTGTAAACATATGAATCTTCCTCATGACAAGAGGAAGAGATTCAATGAGTGTCTGCCTAATGCAAGTATGTAGGTGGAAAACAAAAGGCATAGCTAATATTGGGGCTATTTTCAAGATAATTTCGTTCTGAAACACTATATACGTCTTGAAAAGAACTAGAGCGTTTGCCAGAGGAGTTTCTTATCAGCACACTGTATTTCATGCAAACAGCATTGTAGGTTCTCTATCAGACCCACCAAAGCAACTGCTCTTTCAAAAATGGATTTTGCAAAACTCACTTAATGGCCTCAATACAGTGAATTTTAACCTGCCTAAGAGAAATAAAGTTTAAGTAATATTCATCTGTTGCCTGAACACGTTCTCACATAAAGTAATAGCAACCATCCATGGAAAAAAAGTTAATTCACAGCTTATTGAATAGATTCACAACTTACTGAAACAACTGTACTGAAAGTTGAAAGGGGAAAACAAAACAAACTCATATTTAGAAATCTGGAAATTAATCCAAAAGAGCAGCACAGGTCCTACAGAAATATTATGAGTCAGTAAGACTCCCATAAGAACACTGGCACCAGCACCCCTACTCCAGGAACCCTTGAACCAGACTCAGCAGACAACACAGAATTCATCTACGTACCGAACCCTAGATACATATAGAATTAAGACTACATTTGTACTGAGTGCACACTGAAGAAAGTTTGCAAAGAAAACCCTGTCACAGTTTGTCCTCAATCATCACCAGGCCAACAAAAACACATTAAGAAATGTCAGAAGAATCAAGAAGAACCCAGAAAATGTCAAGGCCATATTAGAATCTGTATTCCCCATCAGAAATGGCCCATTCACTTTTTGAAATCAAACTACTTGAAGATAATGTACTTCTCATTTAGATACAATTAAATATTTTTCATAGTCTTCTAATTCCAGAAAAAACTTAGCATAAAAAGAATAGAACACAAGTGCATTTAAAAGCAGAATGGAAATGTGTTTTTGGGCTTGAAGGTCTCTTCTGTGAATGCATTTAGCTCTTGATATGCCAGAAAAATTAATGAGCAATGTATCTTAAACAATATGGAAAATCTGGAGACCTGAGCTAGCCCTGTAGTATCACAGTAAATATGGCTCTATGGTACTTTCCACATGTGTTGTGAGTGTGCAATACCTGAGGCCTAACACAAGTCTTGGAAAAATTTATTCAACACATCTCTGTTGTCACAGAGTCTGCAGCCATCAAGAGTGAGCACTCCTGCCATCCTCTCATTTAGCCAAGTCCACATTACCTGGCAACACAGACGTAGCATCTCCAGATTTCCTTGTTACTATAACACACCTAAGTATAATTCAGTTAACTTCTCCTGTTTCAAAAAAGTACAATACACATCTCTTCCAGCTTTACAAGAAAGAAAAGACCTACAGATCAATCAGATATTGACTAAAAATACCGATTTAAACACGCACACACATAAAATGATTTTTTCTCTTTGAATTTCATGTAAGCTGATTGACTCAGTCAGTATGTCTATGGGCAATTCTCCACAAACAGCATTTAAGCATGCAAATATCAGCTCAACAGTATTCTGTAACTGACAAAACCGCTGAATATCAAAGCTGTTTCTGAGTGATTTGGTATCCTATATATAAAACTGTAGATCGTAGCACAAGGCAGTAACTGTGTCAAAAGACTCAATCTAATCTTACCATTCACTAGTTTATAATTAAACATGGGGGTTTTTTTTGCTTGTTAGGGACACATTTTGCACCGTGTCACCTGGTTTCTTCTTTGAACCCTCAGTAAAATGAAACAAGGCAATATAAGAACTGCTTGGAAGCTCTGTGGTACTGGGCTGTGCTTAGAGAGCAAGAAAGTTGCCATACATTTATGTACACAAGGTCTTTCTCCGATGAAATGCCATATTTCATTGTTCAAGTACCTGTTCCTGCTAAAAGACAGCACCATTTCTCCCCTACCACTTCTCTTTTCCCTCTTCTGCATAGATGATCATCTGTGTTGCTACTGCAGTTCTGCCATTCCTTTTTACTCATTTTCTGTTATGTTTATGAGCTCACAGTATTTAACAATATCTTCTAGTTGTGCTTCTTTGTTTCTTGAATGTATGTATAAATTATTTTAGGCAAGTTCCTATATGGATGGATGCAATCAAAGCCAAATTCACATGAAACCACTGCTGCAAGACCCAAGCCTGTGCTGCAGTGAAATGCAAGCTAACACTGACTCTGAAGCTGTCTCAGGGGAGCACAGCTGTTAGCACAAAGTTAACAAGTCCTGCTACTTACACATGCTTAATCTTTTTCTGTTTCAAAGAACAGTATTTTCTAGCTTTACCTTATAGAGGTAAAAGAAATGGTACAGAATTGGGAAACAAGACTTAATTCTATCCCTCTTTTGCTACTGACTGTGGACAAACTAAGCTACTGGTTCCCATCACATCATTTGTCTGCTTTATTCATTTACACTGTAAGCTTTGCAAGGCAGGGAATCTCTCCTGCAAACTGTTTGCAAAAAGCTCCTTCACACATGGGGACTCCTCTCCTTCAAGACAGAGCAAGTCTGTACTAATGTAATACTAGTGCTATAACCAGTAGTAAGTTTCAAATTGCTTGCATTGAGGAAAATTGTTTATCGATACATATTACATATTTTACTATCAGAAGCTTTGATAACTAATTTTGTCATTCTTGGAGGCAATGACAATACTGTAAGCAGTTGCCTCCTGCTAGAACACTTCAAGGTCCTTGATAAGCAGCTACCTCCTGTTTATACTGTTGGTCACTCTGTTATGGTTCTGTTCTTCTTTCCATTTTAGGATTGCTACAGGAAGATCTTTCCACTATTCTTCCATACTCATGACAACCTTCCAAAAGGATTCCTATTTTTGGGTCTAAATTAATTACTTCTACTCTTTCCAAAGTGAACTGTGATCAACAGGGAGCTCTTCATCATTCTTTGGAATGTTTAGCACCCTTACGTGACACTGTTTGCTAGGCTTTTAGGAACCAGCTTATTGCTCTAATTCCTTCTTATGAGATTCAAACTTGAAGGTCTCATTCTTCATCCAGTCATTACCAATCTTTGCTGACCGTAGCTCTAATATCACTACTTGTCCCTTAGTCACTAGCTTAGATACTGATCTCCTCTGTGCACAGTGGAATCAGTGGAATCACAGTGTCTAATCTTTCTTTCTTTTTTTCAAGGATGAAACACTTATCCGCAGTACCAAATTAAATGTCTCCACACATATTTCACTTCTATCCCTCCTATAATTTTTTTACCACTGTTGTTGATATCAAATTACTTATTTAAGACCTCGACTTGGCACTTTCTTTCTTATAATTTCTCTTTAACATCTGCCCATTCCAGCTTCATTTAATTTTCACAAGTCTCAGCTACCAGGAAAGATTTTTCCTTCTCTCCAAACAGGAAAACAAACACAGCTTTCACATTCTCAGTTATGTTTTGTATCGGCTGTCTGAGATTCTAAGGTAGCTGTCAAGCCACATCTAGTTGTTCTGTGAGCTGTGAAACCAATAAAGTTTGCTGTCCTGGAGTATTTCCTATATCCCTGCCCCATACTCCTGCAATTACTGCAGCTTTTCTCATGTCCTCTATAATCGCATTATCTGTAATACCATCAGTTCTTTTTCCTGACCTCTAGATTCTTCCACAGTACCTTGGGCAAATAACTTCAAAAGTAATTTAGGAAAAATGGAAGGACAAAATGCTTTTACCACAAATTCTATGCTATTGTAACATGAAATAACTTTAAAGCACCAGCTGAGTAGAATTTTTTCTTATTTTGCATCCAAATACACAGATCTAGAAAATAAGAGTTAGTTAATTTGCACATACATGATGTTAATTGTGAAATTACAGATACCGCATAAATGCCAGCAGTCAATATTTCACTAGCACCCAAGTTTTTATTGAAAAAAACCCAGACAGCTTACCACAGGAACAACACCTCCTCAAATACTCAACTCCTCTTGTGGTGACAAATTTCCAAGCTAAATAAATATACACTATTAAATTTAAAAAAAAAAGGAAATGCAGAAGCAAAGTAGAATGCATTCAATCAAATATCAAGAAGAAAAGTGTAGTTGATACACTACACTTTAATCAGTTGATGCTGATGATATTAATTATTGTAATATTTAAGACACTTAAACACAGAAGTATGAACTGTACCATCTGAAACAGCTTTTGAATTTCCCATCTGATTCAGAAACCAAGCATCAAATCAATTAATCTATATCCAGTTTACTAAATAATAGCAAGTCTTGACTAGACATGATAATTATGACATTCCAAGGAAATTACATCATCAGTAGGTCGCATATCCGGAACACAATTTTTAATTTACCCTGGCAACAGACTGCATGTTGTAGCCAACAACAAACTTTGTTGCAAGTGTCAAACTGGGCTGAAAATCTGTGTTTCATGCTGACACAAAATGGCAGTAATACCAACACCTGCAGCTTGCCAGTAAAAGCAAAGTGGTTAGGAAGCTTCTGATAGAACACAGACACTCCAATCTAGAAACTAGATACTGACAACTTCTACAATTCACATGATTGTTTTTTATTCTTACACTTTCATATATAGGTTTTCCCATGTATGTGGAGCACACTGCAGATATGCATCAACAATATTCACAGCTGATGCACTCAAGACTGACAGCAATTCACATTTCTATACCTTCCTTTTTGTGCTGGAACTCTCTAAAGCCCTTTGCAAAGCAACAAACACCAAACCCAAGGAGAAACAGTGATAGGTCATCAATACAGTAGTGACTTTCTATGCTCAGGCTTAGCAGTCATTCTGAGTAAAACAATACATCTGAAATATGAGAACAAATTAATCTGAATAGTTCTGCCTGTGAGGGATCTTTTATGCAATCACCTGCACTACTATAGGTTGTATCTGCAGCTCTTTGATACTACTGTAGAAGGATAATAATTTCATTCAATCAGAATTTTCACTCTGCTGAAAGGCCAGTAGGTTTCCCCAACTTTCCCAATTGTCTTAAATATGTAATCTTACACTAAACCCCAGCTATTGGAGTGAACTGTCAAATGCACACACAGCATAAACAAAACTATTTATAAAGCAACTGCAGCTGCACTGGTAGCAGTAGCATAGAACAGCTTGAACCTTTCTTTCAGTGCTTCCTACTGCTCATTACAGATGAACAGCCCTCTGCATTTATTGAAGAGAATGGTTCGCTAACCTTCAGGAGCTGAAATTCAGATACCTGCTTATAGCTGCTCTTCTGTGCTCCCTGCTCCTCTTTTAGCTTCACACATTTATGAGTTCAGTGGTTTGGAGAACTCTTGTGGGTTTTCTGATCTGGAACCACCCCTCCAGCATCACATACCTGTGAAGGCACAGCAGCACAAGGCACAGCAGCAGCCATGTAGCTATCCTCCAGGGGTCACAATTGGGTTACAAATTCTATAAAATGTGATGACTGTGCATCACATTGATTTAGAGCAATTTATTCACATCCTTCTTCATTAAGATTCAAATGAAATAAGTAAGATAGAAATTGAACAGATACAGAAATTGTGCATGGCTTGCTTCTGTAGTCAGTAAACATTTATTCACTAGGCACAACTCTCTCTCGTGCTCTCTCATATTCTCTCTCCCTACCCTTCCTGCTTTCTGTTTTAATGCATAATTAAGAAGGTCAGAATTAATGAAGCAGTGTGGAGTAAAGTTCAAGGAATCCCCAGGCACTATTTATTTTATTAGATCTCAGGCATGAACATCAGATTGGCAGCATTAGAGGCAGAGGCAGTGTAGCTGGCAGCAGTCCAGGCGAGAAGCTACCAAGAGATTCTTACCTGCAGTGTCAAGTCATTGCTGAGCTCCCTCCCTGCAAAAATCACCCGCAGCTGGTCAGCTGGAACTCCCTGTCGCTGGGCAACTGCCTCCTTCAGCTGGAGGATGCTGGAATCCGGACCAACCTCCACCGGGAAGCCATGGCTGGAGTTGAACCTGACAAACACTGAACAAGAGCAAAAGATGTTTTGAAGCGAGCATTTCTCATGATATGTTTATATTAGAATGACAGCGAGAAGCTTACTCTTCAATTACTGGAAGCATGTACTATTCTCAGAGAAAAGCTATTAATAGTCCAGTGTGGTATTTTTAACCCCCTCACGGAATAGTTAGTGATCAATAAATAAAACCCATGTCTTTCCCCTTGGCAGTATTAGAAATGACATAGAGCATTTAGAACCAAAAGAAACCCAGCTAGCCAGCTGCTCAAGTAGTTGCTGCCTGGCACAATAGATTTTCAGTTCAGTCCTAACCTTCACGGGCACAGGGCACATGCACTTTCTGTGCCCCTTGTGCACTTTCCCAACACATATAACAAATAAATGCAGGTATGCTCTGGAGCCAAAATATACTAAATTAAACAAAGGAAAACAATTCCTTGTTACAAGGTAAACACAGTCATACAGACTGGTTTCCCATTAATGTAATTCTACAGAAGATGATGATAGAGAAGAAATCACATGTCAGAATAAATCAGAACCACAGAATTCTATGTCTGGGAACGTTGTATTACAGCACAGTCTTTTCAGAGTTCACTAAAATATCTGCAGTACATAACTCCTGTCAGCATCCACCTCCAGTGCAGAAAATCACTACTGCACCAGTCATATCACTTTTAGAGCTGCAGCAACTGGTTTATACACCCAGAGAAGCCTGGCAAACAAACTCATAAGCTTCCTGCCATTCAGCTGGCAGAGCTGTTTTTCATAAGGAGCTTGAATGTGCTCATTGAGCCCTTGGTCAGGGGAATGACTGCAAGACCTATGAAACAGGAAAAAGAACTCATTACATCCATATCAGTCAGAGAGGTTGTATGTTCAGTAGACATGATCCCAGTGGACTGCTTCAACCAATACCTTCACAGGCAAGAAGCAAAGGAATTAGCAAAATTCAACATAAAACAAAAAACCATTTGTATCAATTATACCTGTCACCTAAATTACCTGGGTATTGATTGCAACAACCAGTCTTTTTAATGATTTATTTCCCATTCCCACTACAATGTTTTAGCTGAAGATGTTCTTCTTGTGCATTTTTGTTGACTGACAGAACTGTAAGCTCAAAAGTACTTATAGAGTTTAAAGAAATACCTATTTTTAAAACTTAATATAGAAGTTTTATGATTTTTCTAATGTACAGTCTACCTGACAACTCCAAAGGTGTCCTTTAAGAATCTTTGAATATGGCTCAGGTTGCTACCATTGTTGTTTGCAGCCATCAATGTTGTAAGTATTTGCAATTTCACATCTTCAATTCAGATCTGGGTAATTTTTAAGGGATAAGACCATATTCCAATAAAATTCAATTAACCATTTTAAGTTTTATAGTTGGAAGTACCCTCTAAATATACTAAAATGCAGGGTAAGATTGCATAATACAGTGTTAGGCAGGGACCTTGCAGTCTGTTATGCAGCCTCCTGCAGTACATCTCATTATGGGGTTTGATTTCTATTAAAGAGTGTTCTGGAGATAACTCTCTAAGTTGTATATTCAGGCTATTCAGACGAATCAGTGGAATTTCAATTTTATTTTGATTCTGATTTGGAAACCAAAGTAGTATATGACAAAAAGTAGTTATCAATGGCAATTGAACATCTCCCATCTTTCCAGAAACACATGATGCTCAACTGTAAATAACATTATCCATGCCTATAGTAAAACATATAGTTAAATCAATGGGGATTATACTTTTCTAATGTGCTACACCGTGACTATGCATGTGCTCACATACACATAAAATGCATACATGTGTAGCTCCAAAGTGCTCTTCCTAACAAATATATAACCAACTTTCTCTTTTGCCTTGCAAAAGCCAATGCTATTGGTTTTGGAAATGAAAAAAAAAAAAAAAAAAAAAAAAAAAAAAAAAAAAAAATCAGCAGACGCAGTGACTGCAAATCAAATGTGGTGGTAAAAGAAAAATGCTTGATAAAAGAAGTATAACAAAAGCACCATTTAAATTAGTTGCACAGCAATATTTATTTTTAAAGGCACTATAAACCCAACACACTTACTGGAAACATAAGTCAATTTGACATCAAGAATCACAAATCCTTCTCTCAAATAAATTAGTTACAACAGGTATATCCTTCTCCTCCCAATGTGTATGAGGTATCAGAAATTTAGTCTCACCATACTTACCACAAGCAAACATAGGAAATGAGTGCAAAGTGAATAATTTTGCACTTTACAGCACAGAAGCCTGAAGAGTTAACTGAGAAAAAAATGATAAAATGCCAAATTTGCTTGCTGGAAAAATCTAGGCCACAAATATTTTGCCCTTAAGCACTTTAATTCTATGATATAGTCTGCTATCCAACAACACTTTTTAATGTAAAAGAACAGAAGAGACCTTTGCTCACTTGCACAGAGCATAAAGAGGTTGAATACAAACCTTCAGTCTGTGGAATAAAACCAAAATTTCAGTAATATAGTATTTCCAGCTGTCTTTTTAGGAAAAATAAACTTATTTTCTTTTTGACATTTCACCTCAATAAATAATCTATACCAAGTTGATATTCTTAACAACACACGTTATTCAAGAGATCACAGGTGAAGTTGTGCAGACACTCCAGTCCTCTTCTAAACAATACATATGTTGAAAAGATTTAGAATTTGAAGTTTGCCTACTGGAATTTAAATAAATATTGACTTAACAGAAGATCAGAGAATTTACCTGAGGCCTAAACTGCTGGCAGAAATCCAAAAGAAATAAATAGTTACTCAGACAAACGTACATGGGGCAGGTTTGTAGGGGAGTTGCAGAATTTCAGTGAAGGTTAGAAGAAACCTTGGGGGCAGGCACCCCTGCCAGAATCTCAGCAGGCCACATTCCAGAGTCCTAGGATTCAGCAGCCTGTCTTATTTGGCAAGTCATATGAAAGGAAGTTGTACATGTCCTTACATTGCTTCATGCACAACACAAATTTTCTTTTTAGTTTTGACATAAAATAGCCAATTCTTTTTCTTCCTAAAGTAATGAATTGCACAATCCTGCGTTGTGGCACACCAAACAAAAGCTATAATATAAAATGTATCATTTGTGGCAAAATAATGCACATATTTAAAATTTAAGATCTTAATCAATAGGATCTAATTCCCCATTCTTCCTACGGACAAAAAACCCCCCCAAGAATGTCACAAAAGTTTAGCCTAAAGATGGTGTAAAGTATGGGAAACTTTCTTTTATTTTTAAAAGCTCTTTCTCCACTGAGGTCATGTGAGAAGACCTTTGAAATGTTGTTTTCCTAAGATTGGGGGAAAGAAAATCTTGTGACAATATCTGTCTGTGGTGATCAGATCCTCTTTGCCTTAGCACATTGCTTGAAAACACAATGTTCTTAGCTCAAAAACCTACATCCAGACTTTTTCACACTTGAAAGTATTATCCTTTCCATTTCAGTATTAATTTTTTTTCTCATAAACTGTGATTAATAATTTATCCAGTACAGCTAACCAGCTTAGCAAGATTAAAACCAGGAAAATGCACAGAAAGGATAAGTAAAGCAAGAGAAGGTAGAAATTGAGACAACATAAAATCCTTGTTCCTATTAAAGTAGTGTAGAAATGTTCTGGAAGTCCCTCTATTACCTTGTAAGCATGTATCACCTCTCAAGGCACAGGATGAAGGCAGCTGTTCCAAGTATCTTTTTTATTTCAGTAAATAAAATAAAAACAAATAAAACATATTTTTCATATCCCTGGGACTTTTGCATCTCCAATCATACAAGACACTGTTCTAGTCTTTTAATCTTTAGACTCAATTGGCATTAGATATATTTGTGGACACTTTATAAGCCCTAGTGAATATCAGTTGCTGCCTGGAATTTCTACAACCTAAATTGTAGAAATGCAACTATAGGATTTATGCAGTATGAGAAATTAGCAGCAGAGCACAACATAGTGGGATAGCACTAAATCTTATTCCACAACTTTTTATTGCTATTTCCTAGTACCAGAGGAACTGAAAAAAGTGAAAGAAGTAAAGGAAAAGACGAAAGAGAAACAAAAAATGGAAAAATATGAGTTGAAGAGACTCTGCAAGCTAAGGTCATGACTGGAAAGCAATAACTCCAGAGTTGTGTCAGACTTGTATTACACAACCAGTCAGTATATGTTAATAAAAGTCCAAACAAATGCTTAAACAACTTTGTGCAAAGTTCTTTGAACTTTGACTTTCCACAGCAACTTAAGCAGGCTGGAAGTGATGTGGACCTTTTCTTCACATATCTGTACATTTAGGTTCTGCACTGTAATAGGACACATTCCCAACACCTGTAGCTCCCAAGAGCACTGGAGAGCAGTGTGGTTCAGTCAGCTCCACTTTAATTTCTACCCTACTTCCACTACATCAAGTCCTACTTCAGAGGCTGTCACTGTCACAAAGCTCTGTCCAACTGGCTTGCCTGATTTTTTCCTTAACATAAATACATGATAAAATCTCTTCATCATTGGAATAACCAGTCCCACAGCAATTCATGTATCCTTTTCATCAATTAGCAAAAATATCTTTAGCATTCTCCAAGAAAACTCTCAAACAGATGTCTTTTCCTCAAAAAGTTGCCAAATTCTGACAATTTGGAGCCAAGTTGACATAGCAAGATCCCGAGTCTTGATGCCCTTGCACTGAACATTCTGCCAAAAATCCCTTCTTTAGAGAAGGAAATCTAACTACAGAACCTCTGCTGTCTACACAAGGAGGAAGATAGTGTCTCAGAAATAAATGATTTCACACATTTCAGTCTGTATGGCTAAAGATCAACAGCTTGAACACTACCTCACGATGAGTGGGTTGCCGTTGCAGATATCAATGCATTGGTATGACGTTTTCCTGGAAAAATGCCCTAGTGTATATCTGCACCAAGTCCAGAGTGACAGGTATATGCAATGAAGTTACCCTTGACTTAATGAGTTACCACTCACTGCTGAGCCATGATAACTGAAAGGATTAGGTCGCCTCCATCACTGCATTTGTGAAATAAAATTAATGCACATTAATGTAAGCAAACTTCACAGCCGCAGCAGAAAAAGAGCCTACACAGGCAATAAGTGGCAACTCATTAAGCTGGAGTAATTTGGTCGCTTCCGATCATTTGTAAATTACCTTCACCTAACGAATGATTTTATGATGTAGTCACACAGAGCGATGTAGTAATCTAAAATAAACAATGTCTATAAAACCTCAACCTTGGTGAGGTTATTTCTCCCTTTAGGAAGGAACAAACTCTCAGGAAAACATCTTTAGTGCTGGCTAACACCAAATGAGTATCATAAAAAAATGTTCCCTCATCTTTAACTCAAAGTTTAAGATTGAGATTTCTAATGGTTTTATTTACTTTAAAAATAAAAATAACAACTGGCTTTTATTCAAACTACTGTTTTGGGAAAGCAAGACACTATTATTCATAAATATTAAATAAGTACCCGATGAGTATTCTACAAAGTCATGAGCAGCACAGAAAGGGTGAGTAGGGACAGGAGATTCACCTCCACCACAAGATTTGGGGGTATCATATTAAATTTATATGAGCCATGTTCAAAAGAGGCAAAAGCGCTATGTTTGCCCCCACTACTAGCAGCAGGCCTTCTGGAAAACTCTGTCAGAGAAGTGGTAGATGCACAATGTATGAATTTGGCTCAAGGGAAGAAAAGAAATGGGCAGTTTCAGGCAGCTCAGTAATCTCTATACTGGAAACAAAAGAATAATAAACACAAGTATGTAATAAATAGTTTATATGTAGGTTTTGAGCTCACAAAAGCAATGCCTTTCAAGTCATATGCTGAACCAAAGAGGAACTTATGACTGCAAGGAAAGTAAAAAACAACAGATACCATTGCACAATTTTTTCCCCTCCTCATTTTTAGGAAAACACATTTCAAAGCTCCTGTCATTTGAGTTAAAAATATTTGGAAGGACATCAGGGAGAAATATCATCTATGCCTACCCTATGGTCTTTCTTCAGAAGGGTCTCTGCTTACGGTTGCTGCTGCAGACAATAATACATTTACAGCTATTTGGGTAGTTGGGGTTTGTTTGTTGTTGTTTTATATTTTGGGGGGGGGGGGGTTTGTTTGGTTGGTTTTTGGGTTTTTTTAGAGTTTTTGTTTGTTTGTTTGTTCTGATTTGGGGGGTTTTTTTTCATTTGTTCGCTTTTTGTTGTTTTGGTTTTTTTTAACAGGGGTTTAACAGTCTCTGAAGAAGAAGAGTGCTCTTCTGTAGATGTCCTGGGTTTGTATTTCTATACACATACTCCAATAGAAGATAAGACTGAGTAACAAGCAGTCAGGTTAATGGTTTCCTCCTGACTCTTCATGCTACCAAATAATCCAAACCAAGAACAGAGGCAAATAAAAAAGACAAGAGCTCAGCACTAGCCTCTTTTTTTTCCTCCAGAGCTATGTATGCACATGCAGTTGCTTTCTTCTATTGCAGTGAGGCAATTTTTAAACTCAGCAATTCTCACAGTAACCTAATTTTGTTCTAGGAAGTATGCCTTTTAATCCAAGACATATGCTAAATTTTTCCAGTAAATTATTTTCTGTGATTAATTCACTCAGTTTTACTATTCTCTTTAAGCTGGAGGAATGCATAGCTAGCTAACTCAACACTACAATTATCTTGGCATTTCCTTTATAAGTCTCTTTAAAACTGCTCTTTTCCTAGCTATTTTGGCCCTGATTTACTGGCTGCTTATGTCAGCACCAAGCTGCCATGAATTCCTTGATACAGAATCAACCTAAATTCATGTTTCATTTAAAATAGATGCTTTTTGTTCTTTAATGTGCTTGGATATGGATGAGTCTTTCAAATCCACATATTTCAAGCCATATGATACAGCTTTCTGTATTAATAGGAAGTATTACACTTAAAAATAAAATATATACCCTTGCAGCTTTTAAATTACCCCTGTCCTGTGAAAGAATGGGCCAGTATTTTTGCAAAGACTACATGAGTTCAATGAAATTCATAAGAGGGTCAGAAAATCAGAAGTAGGACATACTGCAATAGCTTTAAGGCTGTAAAGGGAACTGTCAAGGTGAAGACTTCAGCAGGGAGATTCCACCATTTTAACAGTTACACTCATTTGCAGTTCCACATTAAATTTAATATAATTTTCTTGTGGCACCTACATACATCTAAATACCAGAAGCATTGGTGGACAGCTGAGGTTCCAGTCAAACAAAGGTGTGGTAAATATAGCAGCTTAGTCCCTCTTGAACACAAAAGGAGATTTCTCACCTTGTGAAGTTTGTTAAATGCTCGATATAGAACAAAACAAGTATAAAAACATATAAAATCCACATTATAATGTGGTTTAAAATGGCATATCTATCATCAGAATGACTATGTACAAACAGATTAGTTCCACACATAACAAAAAAACAGAAGTCCCAGAGAAAACACATCTATATACCCACCTACTAAAAACTTCAGTTTCACTTTATTTCATTTTTACGAGAACTACAACAAATAACACCAAACCAAAACTCCAGGGAATAAACATTGTTACAGCCCTGTTAAGCTCAGGACAGTGGGCTGTACAACTACTATATGGCTGGGTGCCATACAGCCCAGTGCATTGCTGGAAGGGAGAGGATGAGGCTGGATGCTCTGGAGAACAGAAAACTAAGAGGGCTTTTTTCCTTGGTGTTTGCAGATCTTATGTCAGCTTTTGAATGTCCAGATTTCATTGCTTTTACTCATCCCTTTAGAGGGAATCCCAGTATCATTACAATCATGGCCTGATTTGTTTCAAAATGCACGACACGCGAATGAAATTGTATTTCTTCATTGAGAACTTATTTTTAAGGCTACGTTCTGCAGCCTCTTTTTTCCTTAACTATCTTTCTGTTTTACCAGTTTTACTGATAAATAGTTCTTGACTAGAACTGTAAGCAGAAAAATAAGCTTTGATGTTCTGGGAGAGTCCAATCCTTGCCCTTCACCTTTAAATGCTAACCTCACTCTACTCCTTTCAAATCGTGGGCACCATTTTTTCCTCCCCCAAGACCTCTTTTCTCACCAGTAAAACTATGGCAGTGGCAGAGCAGCCTGAAGAGACACCATCAGGGAGGGCACTGGGGGTACCACCAGCCCTGACTGTCCCTGCCTGGCTTCCCCAGGGGCTCCACACTGTGCCCAGGGCCCCTGGGGTCACCTCCCTGCCTCAGCTACACCATGTCTGCAGCTACTTGGAGTCTACCCTGACGGGTTCAACTTAAATTCTTAAGGCAAAATCACATCTGTTAAGAATGTAATGTAAAGATGAGCTAAAGATCATAAGCAATGACATTAGATTTAGTAAGACTATCTTAGCTGCAGTACAATTTAACCCCTTAAATCAAAAGAGAACTGCAAAATGATGGATTGCCAAAGAAATCTACAATTGTGTCATAGGAATGCATACCCAGATTTTCTTCTGAACTGGTAAAAAACAGAAGTTCTTGCAGCTAAGCTTGAAGAATGACCACATATCGAAGAAAATTTTCTCCCTCTTGAGTTTTTCAAAGCTCTTCCCACCCTTGTTTGTTGGGGTTTTTTTAACATCTACTTTTCCTATCTATCTCACAGCTAAATAACAAGCACCTTTAAGTCCTTGGCTCAACAAAATACCCAACAGCCACTTTTGAGAAGAAAAAACATATGGCCCAAACTGACTATCAAAATAGTTTGACATTCCCACTATAAAACTGCTAGTTAGCAGGAAAAGAGAAACACCATTTTGAATATCTCAGCGTCAAACAAGAATCCCAAAAACTCACTACATTGTCTGAATACAGACAGAGAGAAATTTATTTGGCCTATTTAAAATTTACACAATTTCTCCTTAAATATATTAAATGTATTATTTATTTATATATATATATGTTTAATCCCCTGAACTCAGATGCTATTATTTTAGCACTGCATCAAATCCCATTCACTGAGCAGACTTAGACACAAGCTTGCTAAGTAAGAGTATGGGCTCCAATTCACAAAAATGCTTACTGGGCACATGACTCAAATGCACATGACAAAAATGAAAAGTTAAAAATTCCAAATAATGAAATGCCAAAATACAGTAGGAGGTCTCTCAAGAGACTAAAAAATGGTGACGTACACAGTATACCAATTGAATATAATGGGCTGAAAATTGTGAGACATTTCACATACAAGCAACTTTGCTTCTGTTTTGTTGTTTAGGTTTTTTAAAATCAACTCTAAGCAGACTGAAAACATGTATAAATTATACATAAGCAAGGCAAATACTGAAGACCATGTGGAGCTATGTTGTGCCATAAATATACTGAATAAGTTTCTTGCCATTTTACCAATTCTATTCCAATCTGTTTTCTGGATTTACCTTTACTGTCCAACACATCGGCAACTTTGAGGAAGATAACATAATGATTTCTCTCTTGGTTACATCTAGGTCCACAGCTGATGTGAACTTAGATGTTTCAAGGCTCGCAGGTTTATAATTTTGAGGTATATTTCACAAAAAAGCTAAGAAACTATAGGGTTTCTTTTTTTTAATTAAAGACAAAGATATCTATATATATTAATTCCATAAATTTAAAAATGGAGGCCTCATAATCTGAAGTTTTAGCTTATTGCCATCGTAGATCAGAATATGAAAATGGTTTATCTAGTTAGGCTATAACTCCCCTGGAAGAGCAGTTTCCACTGCCACAAGTACTGAAGCCAAAGATTTTCTGGGCATCTAGAATTATGAGAATGCCAGATAAAGAAAATTATTCAAAAGATTTGCTATGTCAAAAGCAAGATACACATAAATTAAAATGTGAAATAACAGCTGAACTGATGATGACAGGATGAATCTGTTCCTTCTTGCTGAAGTGAAAGCTGTTTTAAAACAGTTTTTAAGTTAAAATATTCATTTCATTAGATCAAAATGAACACATCTTCCCCCAAAAATTTTCCCAGGAGTTCAGAATGCAAATTCAATGAATTCTGATCAAGACATGAAGTTAAAATTTCTGAACAAGGAGAAAAATAAATCCATGTTTGATTACATGTAATTCTCTATACATGGGCTATATTACATTGGAAAAGCTGAAGCTTTGTAAGAGGCAGCTAGTACAGACTGCATGTAACATCCAACCTTAGTGAATGGGTCACTGCTGCCAAAATGTATCTGCATAGCATAGACCCACAAATTCCCCCTCAAAAATGCTGGTTGCCACACCTTATAACAGCGTGTGGAAGACAAAAATGCATCATCATTTCTGTGAGGCATGTGAGGTGCAATACAGTTTGAAAGAGAAGAGTTGTCTTAACTTGGTTTGGTTTTAAAGGCTGACTGTGCTGACCAGTTATTTCAGCTCTCTAAAGAAAATGTGTTAGACCAGTGTTAGGTGGTTATTTTGGGCTGTGTGCTGTATTTCCATTGTCCCTTGGTAGAAGGAATGATGCTAGAAAAGCAACTTAGTTTTCCACGTGATTTTCTCTTTTTCAAAAACTATTTTAAAGCCTGAAAGAATGGACAATCTTTTTTGCTGAAAAAAAATACAAGTTCTTCATTTTAACTACGAATATTCCCAGAAGATCCATCTCAATGTCACAAACACCTCAATACTTCTCAAGATTTCCTTTCCTTCTGTCTTTCTGACAAACCGCAGGCAGCTGCAGCCCATCACTCCCTGTGCCAGTGCATTTGTCAATTAGTTTGAAGGAAATCGCTGAGCACAAAAAGCAGAGCTTATGATCAGACAGGAAATTATAGTCTATTATGCAATTTTATTCTTGTCTGTGATTGACTGCACATCAAAGGGCCACTCAGTGGCAGCCACTGATACTTGTTAAGGTAAAAATAGTTCTGCAAAAGCAGATGGTAGAAGCATACACCAGTAGATCAGAAATGCTGAGTCTGAGTATATTATACTTTGGATGAGCCTTTTAGAAATGAACCAAAAGGATTTTAACACATTACGTTCCTTTGCATTATATTGACATTACAAACTGTATGGTGTTTTCAGATACAGTGGAAGCCTGCCAAATTCTGATCACAGTTTTCCCTCACACCCTATCTAGAGTGGTATCAGCACCTGTAAATAGGTAAATTTTTTCACAGCATATGCTCCATACACTGACTTTATCAGTGTATGAATTTAAGAGTATTAATAATTCCGTATGCAAATAACCTCACTGAGCTCAATAAGACTTTTAACTTTTTTTTACAATGATTAGGCATAAAATGATTGTGATGTATAATGCCAACACATCCATCCAGTAACACACTTTTAACACCTCATGAACCCAGTTGTGTCAGCTTAGGCAAGTGACAAATGTGAACAGAATCAAAACCAAGATTTATTTAAATAAAGCCATTAACTATTTTAAGCCAATAATCCAACTGAAACCATACCTTTGTAATGGCATATGGGAGCTCTGAATAGAGACTAAAACTAAAAATAAAATACCATGGCAAGCTGTAGGGCCAAAAATTTACAGAAATAAATAATTTGATCAGATATTTAGAAAGGTATTTGGAGGAACTAAGCAGCAAAATTAAATTAGTATAAGAAGAATAAGAATGATGAACAAAAATTGCTAGTTTAAACTATGTATGTCAAGCATTAGGTATAAATGTGTGACAATGTTTTTGTAATCGTCATTGTAGATAAGAGAAGTAAAATATGGACATATTTATTACTAGAAATTTTTGTCCTCTACAAAAAAACTCAGTGCTTTTCTTTAGGTTCTCTGCCCTCCAATAAATTAAACATGAATTATACAGCTGGCTCACAACTCAAAAGTTAACAGTTCTCAGATAAAAAAAAAAAATTATACTCATTATGGAAGAAGAAAGATACATTAGTAACAAAAATAAATTCAAATTACTTTGGACTACTATGTATTTATGATATATATATGCTGGTAATTGCAAAGTGGCAAATATTTATCATCACATAGATGAAATCCTTATTTTCTTTCTTCAAAAACCCCAGAAGACCTAGCACATATCTCATGATTTCCAGAGAATTAACATAGGTCATTTTTATGAGGAGGCTTTTTAAAATTTGCCAAAGACACTGGTATTAATGCATCCCAAGTAAGATTCTTTTTTGTGCAATTAATGTGGCTGAAACAGCAACAGCAATTAACTGTTACACTGTGTTAGTGAAACTGTTTCCTTGCCATGATAAACAACTTCTATATGGCTATTATTTACAAGAAGTAGAGAAACCAAAAATTGTATTAAGTCAGATTTAAAAGGGAGTGTTAACCTTTCCCAGCATCCAGCTTTTCTGAAGCCAGCTTTTTAATGTGCTTTTCATTCCCAAGCCTTACTGGCCTAGTAACAGGCAAGAAGAATTAGAATCCTAGAAGCTTCTGGCTCTCACAAGCAAAACAGAATAATGCAAAAGAAATAGTATAATGAAATTAAGAGAGCAAAAATTGGAAGCAGAAAAGAAATAGATCAGATGATGAAGAAAAGGCTTTTCCAGAATTAGAATCATAGAATCAAAAATTAATTTAGTTGGAAAGGACCTTAAAGATCATTTAGTTCTAGCCCTACTGAAATGGGCAGGGACACCTTCCACTAGACCAGGTTGCTCAGAGCCCCATCCAGCCCGGCCTTGAACACTTCCAGGACTGGGGCATCCACAGCTTCTCTGGACAACCTGTTCCAGTGCCTCACCACCCTTGCAGTAAAGAATTTCTTTTTAACATCTAATCCAAACTTACTCTCATTGTAAGGCCATTCCTCCATGTTCTGCTACTAGATGCCCTTGTAATAAGTCCCTCTTCATATGTGTTGTAAGCTCCCTTCAGGTACTGGAAGATTGCAATTCGATCTCTTCTCTTCTCTAGGCTGAACAAACGAAATTCTATCAGACTTTCCTCACAGGAGAGGTGCTCCATCCCTCTAATCACCTTGCTGTCCCTCCTCTGGACTCACTCCAATAGGTTGATGCCCTGGAGACCCCAGAGCCGGATGCAGCACTGCAGGTAGGATCTCACCAGAGCAGAGCAGAGGGGCAGAATCCCCTCCCTGGCCCTGTTGGCCATGCTGCTTTGGATGCAGATCAGGATACAAGTGACTTTCTGGGCTGTGAGTGCCCTTCATGGGTCCAGCCTCTCATGCACCAGCACCCCCAAGTTCTTCTGCCAGGGTTTCTCTCTATCTGCTCATCCCCCTAGCCAGGGGTTCAATTTTTATTCAATTAAGATGATATTATTAATCTTTTTATTTCCTTGAATATAATATTAATCTAAAAAAATCACCATCTCTTTTTTTATCTGATCTGTCTTAGACTTATAGTATCCACAGTGATTGTTGTAATCCTAAAAATTCAGACCAGCTTGCCTGGAGAGGTTTTAATCTAGTGAACTATCACTGTAACTCACTACATGAGATACTTCTGCTGTGTTCAGGTGTACTGAGAACCCTAGCTGCACTAGGGATACAGCTTGATTTACTTGTAGAAAGAAGGATTTCTTGCAAAGATCCCAGTAAGACTTGCCTAAGGTTGTGGAAAAATATTAAATTATCATTGTGCATTGTTTTGAGGAACTGTGATCAACCACTGAAACCCTACAATGGAAGAAGACTGAGAGCAGATGGCCAAGGGCATGTGCTCCCAAGGCTTATGGCAGAATGTAGGGAGTCACTGGTGACAGCTGCTACTGCAGTGGAACTTGACTCCATACAAACAGGCCCACAGGGGGACTTTGGCCTAGATAAATATAACAGCTTAGTGGATCAGCAACTGGTTGTTGTTATTAAATGAACCAACCAATGTTCATCCCCAGGTTAATGCAAAGAGACCAAATATCTTCCTGCATGTGCTGGACCAGCACTGGGTGTATGTCCACACTTCTACCAACAGAGCATTAAATAAAACAACTACAAAAAAAAAAAAAAAAAAACAGCTTTGGATACCAAAGGGCTTGGGCTGACTTCACTCTCCATGTATTCCATCCAGGGGACACCCAGTGTCACAACAATGGGAACATTATACAGACTGGCAATAGGAATCACATTCACATTGTGATTCAACTATATATAGAAACTGCTGTTTTCTGCAAGGTATAATTTGTCCTGGCATTGTGATTTTCATGTATTGTTGTACAGCTCTACTAACTCAGCATCCCATGCAATATCATACAACTAGGCTCCAAAAGGAATATTCTCCTATGCTTGACATAAAATACCCAATTATTTACTCATACTGAATCAACTTTGAAGATCTAGAAGACTATGATCCAGCAGGGAGAAACAGACAATAACAAACTGTGTCTAAAGGACAATTCTTAATACAGCAAATAAGACACAAGGGGTACGTTATTTTGTTTTTCCAGCATTGTGAACTAACAAAACCTTTACTAATCAATATACGCAACATACAAAATAACAAAGTCAGAAGTTCATACACTAGAGATAACACAAGTGAAAACAAGCTCAGTATTGAAATGTGACCCTGTAACCTTCATTTGGTACTGCAGCTCTATTATGAAGGGAATTTACTTTCCTCTGCCTCCTCCCTGAATAGGTGATACTTTAACAGGTCATTTTCAGTAAATTATTTTCAGTATTAGAATTCATCAAGTTAACAGTGGTGATAACTGCAACCGGGCTTGTTCCCTAAATAGTGTTACTTTGTTCAACATGTCATATCAGAGTAAGTTAAAGCCCTTTAAGCAGGCTTTTATGCTGAGGCATAAAAAGTGATGAATTAAAGTGATGAATTGGTGGGAATCCTGATCAGAGAAAGGTAAATTTGTATTTCTTGCTTGAATAAATTTTACTGTCTTACATTTGGTTTGTAGATTACAGGAACATGCATTTAGAAACAATACAGGCCTACTCGAGGTGGAAGCTCAACCAGCTCTCAATCATATTGTCATGACTTGGGACTAACTGTTTTTTCTATTGTTTGCAGAAATAAATCATAGCAATATAAAAATAACATAGGGGAAATGACATGCTATATTTCTGTTAATTTTATCTGCATATATAATGCATTTGACATCTTAAAAATTAATTTTTCTAATAGCCCCTTCTAGTTGAGGAATAAGTCATCTCATTATCTGCTGGCCTCTGGCACTAATATCCAGCTTCTTTGACAAAATCTTAAAACCTGTACTATAGGGAGGCTAAATACAATAAATAATAAGTGCTGTTCTTCAATAATAGATTTGTTTTGTGCTAGGAATTTCTGAATATGATTACACTCACATATATTGAATTAACTTTAAAAATACTAAATAACTTATGTTGTCAGAAGGGATTACCGATGTTTGCTTCAGCTGTCACACCAAATCATTCCAAGCATTCTGATTACTTTAGGACTAATATACATCCTTGGGAAGGGGAATTGAACTCTTATCCTATAAAATCCAACCAACTACATATTTAAAAAATCCCATTCAACAACTCTGCATAATTAAAAATACATATTGTTCTTGTGATAACATGTACAGCGATGGTAACAACATTTCAACACGAGATCCCTCTTGAGGGTCATCTCTAATATTTATCTTATGTAGCCTTTCTTGGAAAATATATCCACACACTGGCCTCTGAGTAAGGTCAATCTGAATACAGTACCCAGCAACATCTTTTTTCTACAATTTTAATTCTTGTGTTTTGAAATATGTTTACTAATGCCAAGCATGAAAGAAGAGAAGCAAGTATGTACAAGGCAAATGGAAAAGCTTCAGGAGCTCCACTGAGACCTCGAAATAATGCCTAAAGGTAGAATCAATCTTCATGTTAACAAAAATGTTGGGGCAGCAATTGTCTCTGTCAGAACGATCATTCTCTCAGATAACAACAGGGTGACAGCAATCACTGCAAGTTTTTCCTTAGGCAATCTGCATAAATGTGAAGACAACTTGCTTGGGCCTCACTCCTTACTATCTACTGACTCCTGCTAGGGAGCACATGCAGCTGCCTTGGGGAAAGCAAGGCAAAACCAGAACCTTTGAAGTTACCCTTCCTCAAAGCAGATCTAAATACTGGCCACAAACTAATGCCACTGAATTCTTTCTTTCTTTCTTTCTTTCTTTCTTTCTTTCTTTCTTTCTTTCTTTCTTTCCTCAAAGCTTTCTTTCTTTCTTTCTTTCTTTCTTTCTTTCTTTCTTTCTTTCTTTCTTTCTTTCTTTCTTTCTTTCTTTCTTTCTTTCTTTCTTTCTTTCTTTCTTTCTTTCTTTCTTTCTTTCTTTCTTTCTTTCTTTCTTTCTTTCTTTCTTTCTTTCTTTCTTTCTTTCTTTCTTTCTTTCTTTCTTTCTTTCTTTCTTTCTTTCTTTCTTTCTTTCTTTCTTTCTTTCTTTCTTTCTTTCTTTCTTTCTTTCTTTCTTTCTTTCTTTCTTTCTTTCTTTCTTTCTTTCTTTCTTTCTTTCTTTCTTTCTTTCTTTCTTTCTTTCTTTCTTTCTTTCTTTCTTTCTTTCTTTCTTTCTTTCTTTCCTTATTCGTTTATTTGTTTAGACACTAAAACCTATCCTATCCTAAGAAAATAAATTGCATATTAAGTACATTAAATAAATACAGTAGTTGGGTTTTCAGTTTTCAGTGTTGACTTGCATCAATATGGTGCAAGGCAGAACAAAGACTGCATGACAAAAATGTAAGAATAACCCCCAAAAGCTTATATAAATACTGCTTCATCAAAATTATCACATCAAAGAATCTGACTTCAGTCACAGATATCATGGCTTCATTAAGCAGTAGTTGAAGTACTTAAATCTGCATTTTGGGAAGTATAACTCTTTTCCAGAAGCTTGAGATTTAACATCCACAGTTTCACAGAAAAAAAACTTGAAGAAAAATAGCAGAAGTACTGCTTGCATTTTCACAATATATGTAAATCAAAATTTCTTTGATATTGAAGCTGATGTACAGTGTAGGAAACATGATTTATCATCCTAAGAAACAACATGCAAGGACTTTAAATGCTCAAAATACATGGACTTTAAGCACTACATGTAGACTGACAAAAGAGATACTCCCAAAAATCTCTTTAGCCACAATCTGTAAACAAAGAAAGTGCAACTGAGGTGACCATAATCACTTTTAATGTCCATTAGAAGATAAATTGCCTTTCTAATTAACTCTATTCACAAACAGATCTTGGAAATACTGTGCATACTTCTGTAAAAAGGATTATGTAAATAGCATGTATTTGCAAAATTGTTGACTTTGCCAAGACTTCTATTTATTCAGTGGAGCAGTCTAGCAGGTCTACGCAGTAAATAATGTAGGTTTTAAAAATCATCATCCATGTGGCAATATAAATTTACCCAAAAGCCAAGATTTAAAGTTTTTTCATATTAATAATGTATACAATAAAAAAAGGAATATGCATAATTAACATCTGACCGGAGATATAATACGTATTTTCAGGTGAGTAGTGTTTACATACAAGACGCAGCTGATGTAAATTTTTATATGCAATTACTGTTGCAGGTCAACATCGTGTATTTTATAAGTTTGAACTAGTGGAGTGACACCACAGTTAAACAGAGATGAGCTTCTAACTCAACAGATTTTTTGAGTGCTCTAAAAATCAACACACATGCTCATATTGTCCAGAAAATTACAGTCCTTAAATAGTGTAAAAAATAAGTTTACCACTAAAACATATAGTATTTTGTTACTGGATTTTTATCACTTTACCTATTTTAAAGTAAAACAGCCAACCAAAATTAGTTTTCTTGAGATTTTATTTCAGATCAACAAAGCATCGACCCCCCTAACTGTAGAAGGAACCCAGATGAACTGGTTGGTCCCATACCAGTAGTGCTGTTGTACTTAGTCCAAATATGTGATTGTGGCATAGTTTTAAGGAGACGGGATGCCTACAGGCTTCTATAAAGAGATAAAGAGGAGACAGGCTTGAAGGTTCTTCCTCAGATCTGAAATAAAAACCATAGACTTCAAAGCACATGGAAGCTGACAATGATGAATCTGTTTTGGTGACCTTGGATCACCTAAAAGGTGATCACACATTCCACAAATTGTATTAGCAGTAGAAATGTTATTGGCAAAAGTGATAGCTGATGAGGTCCTAAGTAGTTGATTAGTTTCAGCCATGCAAAATTCTAATTATTTATCCAGGAGAGTATTTGAGACATATAAACTATCACAGACACAGCAGTCACCCAGGCTACATCTGTAGTCAATGAAGATAAACTGGTAGGATAAATGGCTCTGTCAAAAATGACTCGATTTTTTCAATTTGAAAAACTGATCTTAGATCAATCCTACCTTTGGTAGGCATTTCCTGAAACAGTGCATGCTATTCCCTCACCTAATTCATACCTATTTATCCACTAAGGCTGGCCACAGGTATATCTTGTACATCCTCCATCCTAGGAAGCAATACTTGAAGAAAACATTAGAGATTATTTATACAAAGTATCTTCAGATTATGTGACACATTACAGGAATTACTTGTGAACTCTGCAACAAGGTCTCATTTATCTTAATGCCCTAATGTACAAACCACAATGTTTGGGTTAATGGCACCTCACTAAATGCATCCATACACATATGCTAACCCTTGTGGACTTGGATCTGCTGCATATGTTATCAGCCTCTATCCCAAGGCTACTTAGCTAGATGTTGTCCACAGTTTAAAAAAACAACAAAATGTATCTGTTGCTACTTTCTTAACGTTCAATAAGAGGTATAAGACATTTACAAAGCATGTAGTTCAGTAGAAAGATAATCCTATAGTAAGCTTCAATAAAAGAAGTTGATGACACTTGCTGATCTTTCTATAGTCTTTCCCAGGAAAAGACCTCCAATGTTAATGTAAGCATTTCACTATTAGATGGATTAACTAGACAGTATTCCAACAACATATTAACTGTGCAGAGTTATATTTTTTCTAGTAATATCCTTCCTTCTTTCATTCCAGCATAGTCTGCTATTTATGTATAGCCCTCAGCTAGCAGCAGTCTTTACTCCCACAAAACGACAATGATTTCTTTAGAGTATAAATGCTAACTTCATGTAGCAGCGAAAGAACAGAAACATTGAACAAATTATATGATTATAAATGGTCCTTCAAGAAGTCTGTCTGAACTCACTGTGAACATAGAACTTCTGTGCCCCAGTTCACAGCTTCACTCAAGTGGATCATAATTTCTATTAAAAAAAAAAAGAAAAGCTGTGTGAATGTAACAAAATGAGATGACTTATCTGATTGAAGTTTGTGAGATGCTCACCTTATGGATAACTAAAATTCAGTGCTGGCTCATACATTCTTTTTTCCAAAACTAGCTGCAATTCGTTCTATCTCTTGGTAAATTTATTAAGTCTTTCAGGAATTATTTAGCTGAAGTGTGTTAAAGAAATATAATTCAATCATTACCAAACCACTGGTGATTGCTGGAAACAAATTAGAAAGGTTCTAACTGGAAAGAAGCAATCTGCCTCTGTGCACATTTAAAATAAATTCCTCCTCTGCATTCCTCTGCCTTTTCCTCCACAATATTCCTTCTTCCTCTGAAGTTCCTTAAAAAATGCTTATAAGGCCTTTACTTAAAGATAGAAATTATTGCATGTTTATAAAAGCCTGAATTGGACATAAAGGTTTCAAATTATTAGCTATATAGACACATCTATTGATCTATTCTCCAGGACTGAACTAAGCCAGAGATGTTTAATGGCCAAATCTAAAGCAGGAGTCCAAATATTCTTTGTGTTTCTAGTGGTTATGAACCTGCACTTTCTTATATGAGCAAGGCTATTTGAGTATTTCAGCTTTGTTGTTGCCCCTCTCTTTCTTTGCCAGAAATGTTATGTTTCTGGTTAATGCAGTTTTTTTTTTTCCTATAGTTTTCTTGCTAAAAAATATAATTATATACCCTTGCAATCATATAACAAGTTCTCCCATAAAATGAAAACTATTAGAGAAAGCGACTGTCTTGGAGAACGAATTAGCTCAACTTCAGTCTGTCAAAAAGCTCCTGTTGTGGGGTGACAAGCAATTTTTTCCCTGTAAGGAACTTGACAGCTTCCTTCGGGTATGAGAGAACCAGTTAGCTGGCTAGTTGTAAGATGGACACTCTGTTTAGCCACTTAAGGAGCTGAGTACGCCTCTGTGATTCACATTTAAGAAAGGAGAAGCCTGGGAATCTCTCTCTTGCCTCCAGCTTCTGAACAGATCATGGGGGGGGGGGCACTCGGCTCAGTCAGGCCCCGCCCACTCCACGGGGCCAGGCCTGGCCAAGCAAGGCCCACTTGGCCAGGCCAGGCACGGCTGAGATCCTGCCACAGCTGAACCCTGGCCTGGCTGCTGAGATCCGGCTGCTCCTGCCTTCCCCTCTCCCCAGGAAAAGTCTGCAGCAGCTTCGGCCGCTGCCCAGCAGAGATCATGTAACCAACAGCAGAGCCCAGGAGAGATACTGACTCTCTCCATGCACAGATGAAACTTACAGACAGAAGTCCTCTCTCAAGTAAGAGGAAGAGGAAGGGTGAGGACACGTGAAGAAACTAACATGGAGACCCTGAGGTCAGTGAAGAAAAAGTCAAAGCCCAGAGGGAGGAGAAAGAGGAGATGCTTTAAACTGAAGTTCTTTTGTAAGGCTATGGTGATAGACTATGATATATCAGGGTATTCCTTGTAACTCATGAATGCAGTTGGGGGAACACAGCATTCTAACTGCAGCCTGAGCAAAGGTACCCATGATGAAGCAAGCAGATGTTGAAGTAGCTGTAGTCTAATGAGGAATTTGAACAGAGAGAAAGTCTTTATACCTTTTAAGGTTTTGAACCTGCTTTACTTTTCTCCTAATCCTTATTTCACAGCAGAGAAAATGAATAAATAAGTTTAGTAAGTGCACTGGAGTTAAGCCAGAGTACTCAACCCACTACATGAAATAAGTGTGCTGTGTGAAGATAGCGAACTAAAACCACTACAGGTCCCAAAACCACACTGCAGCTCCTTCACAGACTCCATGTTGTTAACACAAGAGAACACCTTAAAGAAGAAAGGCACTTAGCTGAAAAGGGGAAGCAAATCATCCAGTGGGACTTTCCCCTTCAATGATTGTTTCACATCACCCTGCAGCTAGTACCCCTCTGGGAAGCTGGGATCTTGAACAATAGAAAAAGGCTACTGAAGGTATAACTAGGTGTATAATGCCTGTGACCGGACTGCAAGAGATGAAAGCAATGAAACAGCAGAAATTGGGCAGAGGGAAAATTTAAGCTGTTCTTGAAGAGATGGTAGAATTTTCTGAGATTAATTGGAGGACCTAGAAGCTCGCATGGAAAGTATGGACTTCAGGTCAACCAAAAAGGAAGCCGAGTCATTGGCAAGTGTACCACAGGAGAGGTAAGTAATATAAACCAAGGGGGGGAAAAAATGGTACTGAAGAGCCAAGTTTGGAATAACAAATCTTCCAGGGCACAGACCAATAAAGCATCTTCAAGAAAAGAGAAGGCAGAAAGGCTGAAACCATTCAGGCCTTAAATAGCAAACAAAAATCCCACCAACTAAAGTTCAGTTGAAATTCCAACTAAAACATCTGAGAAGACCAAGATCAAAAATCAGTGTATTTCTACTTAGATACCAAATAGATATGTAAACAAGATGGAATGCTTGGCTCTAATTGACAATATTAACTGAACAGGCATGGCTGGCACAACTGAAAGGTGGTCAGCAGGAGACTTATGAATATGGGAATAACTTAGATTAAAATAGACCGCAAGAAGAGCCTGTGAAGAATTGTTAATGATGCTCAAGAAAATCTTGAGATTAATGAAGTTAATTGAAGGAACATGCATTACAGAATTTCTACAGGTTGAAAGTAACTGCCTAAAAAGGAAGAATATAGATCAAGATACTGTATCTGTCTTTTGACTAACATAACAAGTTACTGAATTTATAAAAAAAAAGGTCATTGAGATGTAAGAGCAGAAAACACACATTAATGGGAGAATCTTCTGAACAGTCTCATATCAGAGAGGACTATGATCCCTAAATTTTCAGATACCTCTAATGACCTTTTCTATTCCTGAGTATAAATAACTCCTCCTAGTTGAAATACAGTCTGTGATCCTAATACACTAAAATTAAACAAAGAAACTTCTTTACTATTACATAATAAACACAGTAAGTCCAAAGAAATACAGAAAGAGAAAATCAGGAAATTAAAAGGAGGAGCTAAAAGGGTGAAGCACTCACATCAGTGGACTAAGTGTTCAAAGACTCAAGCTCAGAGTAAATGTAAGCAAGCTCTCATGAAAACTTTAATCATACTGTAGAGAGTCAGAAAACTTACATGGCAAAATAAAAGGCTATTTAAATTAAATAAAAGATGAAGGTTTGTTCATGTGATGGAAACATTAAAGGATGTGCCCTCATAAGTTATATGGTTTTGGGCTACAAATGCAGCCCAACAGGATTTTGAGAAATGACTTGCAAAAGATAAAAAATTCAGTAAAAATTTCTTTCAAATACATTTTAGGCAAGAAAACTGCTATAAAGTCTGTACAGTTATTGAATGATAAAAGCATAACAGAATCTCAGGAATGATTCAGCTATTACACAGAAAAGCTCTGATCTTAGGGTAATTTGCAGCCCATGTTCAGGAGCTTAAGTAGATCTATNAAAAAAAAAAAAAAGGAACTTTATCAAACGGAAAATATGAGTGAGAAAATACAAAGACATAACCAGCAGCTCTTCTCCAAGACTTCTGAAGAAACTTGAAGATATAATTGTAAGCCTACCAGCTATTAGACACAAGACACAATTTAAGTCAGGCTTAAGCCAAATGTGTCCCCAAATTTGTACCAGCAGCATAATATGAGGGAACAGGCAAAAACAAGGAAATTACAAGTTTCCTGGTACAATGAAGAAGCATCTATAGAGTTTTGGTGAAAGTATTACAACGATATCCTTCACTGATGGAAAGGATGACCATGGGAAAGAAGAGTAACCTGGTCAAAAACGTGCATTTGGATTAAAAAAATTTTCACGATGTCCCTTAAAAGATAGTTAAAGGAACTAAGCATATAATAGAGAGAAACGATCCTGCATGGATTATTAGCCAATTTAAAAACAAGAGGGAAAGGATAAAAATGAGCAATAGGGTTTTGTAACACAGGAGATTACTGGTAGAATTCTGCAGAAGTTCGTGCTGGAGCCTCTGTTGTTCATGACAGTCATAAACGATCAGGGAAAGAGTTGAAAGGTAAAGAGACAAAGTAAAGTAATTTACAACATAAAAATTTTCTGATATAAAACTAAACAATTTCCCAAAATCACAATATTGAGAGATTTTTTGATAAGATTATACTAAAGCCTATAAAAGACTGGAAAACATAGGAATAAATGTGAACAATGGGCTCTAAATCCCCTCTACGCCTGAGGATAAAGATTATATGCAGTTCATTGGAATAACCAAATTAATGGCAGTTTAAAAGGCAAATTAAAAGCAAGATTTAGTAAAAAAAAGAAATGTATAAAGACTGAGCAGCTGAACAAAGCCTTTACCTCTCTATTTCATAAAGTAAAATAAGAAAAGTCACTGAAAATTGTGATAAGAATACTCAGAGGTTTAGTATCTATTGAGGGAGAAATTAAACTGACAGTAACTTTTCACACTGTAAGAGAAAAGTTCAAAGATCCAGGACTACCTTGTATCTTACGGAAGTTAATATGAGATTGCTGTCTTCAGGGAGGGGAAATTGGCAAAAGTATAATTTGGCACTTTCCTTGCAATCGTCTTTTCATTATTATCTACTACAAGCTACTATTGGAGATAAGGTTCTGATATAGATTGACCTTGGTGTGATTCAGAATAATCAAGTCTGATATTTCTTTTATTGCCTTTGTAACTTATGACTTGAAGCAGCTTAAATTTTAGTCACATTGAAAGTGGAAAAAAAAGAAAGAAAAAAAAAGTTCAGAAGTTGCTTAAAACTAGTGCAATTGAGAACATACAAAAGCAGAGCAGGGAAAAATGTCAGACTTATTGGCAAGTATAAAGTGGTAATTTGAAATTAGAAGTGGATATAATTGTCAAAATCACAAATGGAAGAAAGAGGCCCTGAGCGACTCTTGTATGACCAAAAATGGAAGTGAGAGATGGCAAGAGAAACAGAATGATGTGGCTGCCTTAAAGCTAATATGGGTTAGTGTGATCAACAAAATCAAAACCAGATGGAAGCCAAGAAAAATTACTTGGAGGTTCTGAGAAATTGTAAACACCATTTTGAGATTCTAGTCTTATACTGGGATCAGGAAGATGGAAAGAGTAAATGTTTGAATTGAATGTAGCTGGAGTGGAAAAGCAGAAAATCAAGCACATGCTCATGGAGATAACTAACCAAATGGGAAAGAGATGGAGAACTAATTAATAAATACTAAAAAAAAGATGTATGGAGTAAATGGTAACCACAGAAAGACAAGGACAGTTTTATGAAGGAGAAAAGAAGAAATACAAAGTGGACTGTAAAGAATGACAGGTGAGTTATGGTTGGTCACACTGACAAGTAATCAATTATCTAGAAAGCAACTGCCTTAGAATTGCTCGATAGTGCAATGATTCAGTTAAGCTGTGAAGTTTATGATGTATTATCTACTTTATTAAGTAAATATGAAGAGAAATAAAGTATTATGAATCAATAACATAGATAATTAGCAATGGAGAGAATCAGTGAATAAGTACATATGCAGTTAATCAATTATGGGGTTAAATAATTATTTGGAAAATAAAAATAGCAATAATTAATTAATATGTCTAATATGCAATAAATGTCTAATAGCCACTAAGAAAAAAAACACGCTGAAATATTAGTCCAATCTTCCCTTTCACACATTCCTTCTTCAGACATAAGGAAGTGCATATAACTGTGAACTTCTCTTCACTGTGCTCTTCAGACAACTTATTCTCTTGTGTCTATCGTAGAATTTGTTCAATCCTCAGCAATATCTAGGGCAGCTTAAGAAGGAACCTAACTGTTGCCATCACAGGTCCCAGTTACCATCAAGCATATACATTACTTTTGGAGACCTTTAAAGAACAGAGATGCATAAGCCATACAGTCTGTGCACTGCAGACTAGAGGCAGACATCTCCTACTATCATGGCATATGGCCCAATGTACAGTAATGTTACTGAAATTTCCTTCCTTTCCTTCAGAGTACGTGCCCTGTGTCATCTGAGAGGCACCACAGGGTGACTTGCATGTGCGGCTGGCAAATAAGACACAGAACACAAGTGAGAGCACTCACTTCAGCAGGTGGTGACACCTGGATGCCAGGTAAGAAGCAGGGAGGATTTTGAATGGCACAGCATGATAGTGTGTAGGAAATAGGATTAGGTCACAGGTGTGTGCTTTTAGGGTTGAAGTCACTATTTCTTTGCTGATCTCTCAGCTCACAACACTGCAGCGTCAGTAAAGATTGCATGTCTGGTGATCCAAATGCGAGTATAAACAGCCAAGCACTCCAGCCAGTGTCTAAATTAATGCATATTAACTTACTCCCTAAGTGACCTTAAAACACTCATTCACAACAGCTTCCATATTTGAATCTTCCCAAAGATGACAGAAAGTTGAGCTGAATTGCCTCAGTCTTACTAAGCAGCCCAGAAATGTCCCAAAAGCTTTTCTTGTTTCATTTTTCATTAGTCTTGCTTTAATGTGGATGATCAGCATGGTACCTATATGGTTGGTGGGAGTACTTGCCAAAATTCTTTATAATGAGGAGATTTTGGTCTCTCAATTATATGACCTGATATGTTGATAAAAATAATAATCAAAACCATACAAGGAAACACAGGAGGCTACTTGGAACGAGTGTACAGAATACAACATATCGGCATGAAGCACCATCCAAACAGTTTTATATCCCAGTATGAGACTGGATCACCTCCAGTCTCTAGAAAACGAGAACATGACAACACAAATCCAAGAACAAGTATTGCTAATAAATCTAACAAACTCAGGAAAAAATTATATAACTGGAGGGTAGCAAGTGCCATGTGTGTATTTATGAAACTGATAAAAGTAATATTGTCAATTATAGAATCATTAATGTTACCTTAATAGCTGAAAGGCTATAGAAGAAATTTTGAAGAAAAGTATAATTAAATGCATATAGGTAAAGGAAAATTAAAATAAAAGGCAATTTAAGTTAACAAAGTTGTAAAGCTGTTGCCAAGCTAAATATGTTTTTTCTTTTAAGGCTAGAAAATGAAGATTTAATTGGTCTGGAGTTCAGTAGAGTTAACACATGGCAGTGAAAGCGTAGAACGTGTAATACCCTCTTGCTAATGTGATACCTTAAAAGATAAAAAGGAAAAAAACCACCAATGTGTTATGCGAGAATAATTTTGTTATTACAGTTCCTTAAGGATTGGCTTTCGGATTAGTAATTCTTTTAATTCTTTGATTTTATGGAAACTTCATTAAGTTGTACTTTGCAGTGTTGGAAGGTATCATCAGTACAGCATAGAATTAAAGAGATGGATGATGTAGAAATTTGAAACAAGAGAAGGTGAAAATTTACAGTACTTAAGGGATAGCAGAATATTTTGCTATAAACTGGTGGCTTATTATGCAGGCACAACCAAAATTCATGCAGTAATTAACCACAGAAAGGCAATGAGACTTTGCAAAGGACAGGTTTCCCAAATTTCTTAAAGTTCTTTACTAATTATCAGTATTGTTCTGAACATATGGACATGAGAAATGACCATTGTGCCCAGTGAGGCTTCTGTAAATGTCATATATAGGTGCAATTCCAACTGATAGTCCTCAGCTTGTGTACAGGAATTACACGTATTCTATTAGCCACCACATCCTGCTGAAACTCATGCTTAATTAAACAGTGTCTTTGATGACCCTTATATTATTTGACTGTCTTCCAAACAATCATCCTGTAAAGGTGGTACAAATTTTGCATTAATTTTTATTTAAAATTATTCTGGTCAGATTAACCAATGTTAATATACCACCCAAATCACCTTGTAGAACTGATCTACTATAGCTGTGTTACAAGTATACCTTCTCCCTCCACCAATGTCAACGTCTGAAGGTTTTACAAACTGTGATTTTATCTCTCATCATCACTAAACAATACTCTAGTGTGCTCCTAGCTGTAGCTTTGTGGTGGAAATGAAAGCACCTATAATTCTTGCTAAAGTTAAAAACCAATAATACATTTTTTCAATGAAATGTGTATCAATAATTAACTCATTAACATATGAGTCATTGACCTAGAAAGTCACACAACTGAAGAAGAATTCCTACCCTGGTAGCAGTACTCTAGTACTAGGAGTAGACAACACTACTAATGAGTGGATTGTGGTTTTCAGTGTGAGTTAACACACTGCAGATCCCGAAAGACTATTTCTCCTGGAATCGTCTTTCCTTGAAATGAGGATTCTTAGCTTGAGACAGAATTCCTTGCACATATGTGAGCATGTAGACTAGTCAGCTCAAGGCTATATATGTTCTTCAAAATCATATCCTTAAACCTTGCAAACTCTGTATGTCTGTACTATCTTTGGAACCATTAGCTTAGAATTCAGTCATTTCTTTTATCTGCAGTGTTTGCTGACATAACTTTTTAAAAAGCGCTATTTCTAGAAAATTACTTCCTTCTACCTTTTAACACTCAGATTTTTAAATAAAAAAACCTTAATGCTCTTAAAGAGAGATTAAGGATGTCAAAATCACCCTGATCCAATGGTTTGAAGCCAAGAAATCTTTTCATACTGCTAAAATACCAGAGGCATTGCACAAATGTGCATGAAAATGTTTAATCTAAGTTGCTCTTAAATTCTGACTACTTAGCAAACTATTTTCAGCTTACAATGTAAACATTTAGTGATATACCAGTAGAAAAATATAAGTCAGATCTTTCTTTTATTTTTAACTAGTTTTGGAAAGTTTATTTCTATTTTTTAAAAAAAAATGAGATAAATGATGCTGTAAGACTATGAGAAACTGGTACTACCATCTTCCTGACCACCAGTCCAGTCAGATTTTTGTTTCTCTTCACTTTGATTGTTTCTCTTTCCTTAGATATATTTATACTTAAAGAAAACAATTAACATTTATAATAGAATCTTCCTTAAACAAAAATGGCTTGGGCTTATAAGTGAGGATTTATTCTTGTCATCACTGCTACCTGCAGCAAAATGACCACTGGGTTTAATAGACAGAGAAACGGTTTAAGAGGATTTTAGTTGAACTCCATTAATTCGGTTGCATGAATTGGGACTTGCTGTGTTTAACATTAAAGAAACTCAGAGGTAAAGACCGGTTTTTATCCAGAAGAACCTGCAGTCTAATTCATTCACAACCTATTACAAGTCCTTACCAGCAAGGTAACACAGAATTTCTTTCCTTCCTAGATTTAAATTGCTAGTAGCACTGAATTTCTGGATGGGGAATTAAACTCCTGATATCCTCACACTTATGAATTCCATTTATCTGAATTCAGTATATGGAGATGAGCCATACATCTACAACATGGAATGCACTGGAACACAATGGCCACAGCTACATGGCTTCAAGTCAGAAAAGTCAGATTAAAAATGAGAGACAACTGCCTAAGGGCAACTTCACAAAAAAAACTAACCAAATCACAGAATAAAAAATACCATGGATTAGAAGTGGAAGAAAATTTCCCAGATTGCAGAACTTTTGCTTTTATTTGGAATGGAATCAAATGATGATGATTTTTTTCTTTTTAGTGGCTTGCAGGATTTTTCCTGTTATCTGTTTATTTGTTCACATACAATGTAAGGTTAAACAAGCAAAAGGGGCAAAAAAGTCCTGATATTTGTTCTATGCCTAAGTTTGTTGAAAATGTATATATAGTTTCCTGTTTTCATATATAAAGTTTATACAGTTTTACACAATAGGGAAATTCTTACTTCTTACAGGGAAATACCTATTTTCTATGGATTGTTTTACAATACAATTTCTGAAGCAATGTTCAAGCATTTTAATTTTTTTTTAATTAAATGTGCAACGTGTTTAGAGTACAAAACTGGAAAAGTGATGTTTTGAAAACCAACACTATATATATATTAATTTATCCATGGAGCTAACAAATTACTTCTATATGACACTAAGAAAGAAATGAATATATAGCCTTATTCAGTTCTGCTACTTGCAGCAGAATCCCTGGTAGTGAAATCAGCTGCTGCTATTTTGCATTTTTATATATGCAAGACACACAAAATGATAGCCCTCTTCATAATAAACACTTATATGTTTACCACAAAACCAACAAAAATACCTAGCATTAGTGAAAATTTGGCATACAGAGAACCCAAAGAGTTTATAGGTTTGGAGCTGAGCTTCCCTGTTCTGGAACATGATTAATTTAGAACAGGGATTAAGTGAATTTGAGAGACAGCATTGAGGAAGCTTCTTTATTGCCCAAAATATTGAAAGATAGAGGATTCAATCATCCTGAAATCATTTTGGAAAATGTGCTTTTAGCAAAAGAAAAGGACATGTACTTATTTATATCTTACTGTCCACAGGTCAAAAGACAACCTTTTAGCATGTTTGAATGATTAGGCTATATATTTTTCTTATTAGATTACATTAATGAGATACACATTTTTACAACCAACTAAACTCCACAAGAAAGACTGAATGTTGAAACATATTGTCTTTATCACAAACTGAATCTTTCCAATTAAAAGTGCTGTTATCCTTCTTTGATTTTAATTTCATAAAATAGTTTTACTTTCTGAGTAATGACTTCCATTTCACTAAGGAACACTTTCAATTCAAAGCCAGCTATAAATTTAGGTACTTAAAGATTCCGATTTCATTAAATCATAGATTAATAGAAATGTGTCAGTAATAATTTGAAAGTTTAGAATATTCTTTTAATGATTTTACAGTCTAATTGGTAGGGGTTTTGCTATTTTGTAAAAAGCCATTTCTGTTTTTTCTCTCAGTGAGCAGATAGTAAAAAGATAATCACATTTACTGTAACAGAAAAATATGGGACAAAAAACAGAGTATCTCTACTCTTGCTATGTCATATAGGACTTTTTGGACTGTCAATATGTGGGACTTCAAGCACCAGGAGAGACAGGCCACCTTTCTTCAACAAATAGACTCTTACTATGCATATTATTCCCCTTGTCTATCTGTAATACAGGACATAAATAAAAGCAGTGAATTGGCTCTGCTATCATCCAGAAAAATGAAAGATGGATATATATGAAGATGACACCAGATATTTACTTTTACATATGTGTGTGTGTGTGTGTGTGTGTGTATGTTAGTATCTTAAATTGTAAATTACAATGCCAATTGCAGGCACATTAAAGACTGTTGTATCTACAAATGTAGAATTTCAGATGTAAATCTGCCATGGGACTGAGACTCTTTTTTTTTTCTTCTTTGTCTTCTTTTCAGGTGCACTTGGATGCATGAGTGCTATGTCAAAAAAAAAAAAAAAGAGAGAGAGCAAATCACAGTAGTCATTCCTGAGCTCAAACTGCATGATTAAAGTTTTGAGAAAGCAGAAATAAGGATATCAGTATTTTATATACATTTTATTCCAGCTTTTTCAAGCATTTTCTCAATCCAATGGAAATCTGAATTAATTGATTCTTAAAGTATAAGTCAATAAGGGAGGACTTTTGTGAGATTACTTATAAAGATTTCTAGCCCACATTCTTGTAATCCAAGACTATGGCTTGTATCATCATACTGACAGGTTTATCTTAATAAGAAATGTTTTGTGCTAGGAGAATTTATGTTTTTATGCTCAATTACAGTTTTATGTTAGAGGTACTAAGCAGGCAATAAAAACAGCCTACCTTACATCTATTATTCATTTTTCACATCTATGGTCATGAAGGTACAATACCCTTGGAAATGTATTTCTCTTGTCCTTATTAAGCAAACAATTTGTATTAATTTTGCTTATCTCAAACCTTACCATTTTCAGATGGGAAAATAGTAGGTCATAAATTACATAACCCTACAAGAATTGTACTTTCCCTTGATGCCTTCAGTTAGAACTGGATTCCCATCACATGAAACACTGCATAAATTGAAAAGGAAATAGTCTCTGCCATAATGAGTTCACAATCGAAAGTCAACAAAACATAAAACAGGTAAACTGATAATCCAAGACTCCCTGCAATGGAGAGGGTCTCATTTCAAATAAAGCAACATTTATTTCTAAGCAAAACAAAGAGTATAGCATCCAAGCATAATATCCTAATAACAAATTTAAGAAATCATACAAAACCAATAATAAACACTTGAAAGGTCCCAGGATTTGAAATTTGCTCTCCTCACCTCTCCCAATGTAGTACTGTACATGGTGCTATTGCAGAATAATCTAAGACAAAGCTCAACAATCACAATTTGTTGCAGGTTAAAAAAACAGCCTCATTAACTATGTTCATTACCATGATAGGTTAGTTAGAGACCAGTAAAAGCTCTAAATGTCCTTTGTAATCTCAATTAAGTTGTTACTAAGAAGAATGCCTAAGAAGTTTCAATGTTAACTTTTACTTCCGCACAACACACTGAAATGCTCTAAAGCAAAAACTCTCTAGGTCCCTATCCTTTATTTCAAGTGACAATCTGAATTAAATATGCCCTAACATTTTAACTTATTGGGCTAGCATACAGGAATCACAGAAAAAAACCTATAACTAATCATTAGGTAGGCTTTGATTTTCCTATCTTTTAGAACTTTTTTGCCCAAAGTATTTATTAATAGGAAATGGAATCTTTTGGCAGTGTGGTCACTAAGCCCTGAAGAGACGGCACAGTGAAACCTGAAGCCTGAAAAAGGAACATTTAGAGGAATGGATTAATTCATCCATTCATAACTCATCAGTAAATTATACTGCTTGGATTCCTTGAAGATGTAGCCAGTAACCAGGCTGGACTAAGGTAAGAGCAAAGAAAAATATACTTAGAAAAAAATCTGTTTCTTTGAATGCTCGCAATGCTACAGCCTCATGATTTTTCTAGGTTCTCATTAATCATGGGACATTCTTTCACAGTGAACTAACTGTTAGGTATATTCTCATGGCTACAATGATATCGTGGGAGGGAGAAACTCCACCTTCAGCATTCAAAAAGACCAAAATCCAAAAGCTCATTAAATCAAGCATCTATCAGCCTGAAGATGTATTTATTTATAAATGTACTTTGTAGCCAAATAGGTATTAATAGAAAAACCCATTGTAGGAAGCATTATATTCTGTAGCAAGGCGGCCCCTCTTAAAATCTGGGAATGATTATTATATGTCTTTAAATCCATATTTTCCAGTCCTATAGTTATATAGTCATTATTTGGCCACTGTATGATTTTTTTCCCCAGATTTATTTCTGTGAAATAATGCACAGTTTTGCACCAATATTTTTAGGAAATGGCATAGGGGAATCTGAGCAATCTGCTCTTGTTAACATGACCTGATAATACTGAGTAATGTGAGAAGAATTTGTGTGTACCCAGGGTGTGTGAACAGATTTTCCAAAACTGCCTCTGCTCAGAGGATGTTTGCCCCAAACGTGGCAATGCAAAGAAGAAATTAAGATTCACGGTCTGCTTAATGTGACCACCAGCTGGATTAAACAGTAGCAAGGCTTACAAGAGAGTAAAACTGAGTTTGAAATGAAGTATTTTAAAAAGGGGCAAAATCTCTGCATGGGTGGAGACCAGCAGCTGCCAGACAGGGTTTGATATTGCCAGAAGTTGCCCCACTGGCACTGCAACCCCACCTGCCAAAGGCTGCCCCTCCCTGCCCTATAGTGAGGGTGATGGCCTCTCACCAGCATGTTCATCAGTGGATCATGTGGAGCAGTGCAGGCACGTGGGGAAGGTATAAATACAGGAACTGCCCTCACAGGAAAGGGGGTGCTTGTAACCCACCCCGTGGGCAGGATGCATCCAGCTCTGAGACATTTGTGTGTGGTGAGATGAGAACTTCCTGGGAAGGAGTACAAAATGGTGTTCAGCAAATTCTAAGAATATGTTTACAGTCTCTAGGTCTCTCATGTTGTGGTTTATCTGTTGTGTTGCTGACTTGGATTCTGTAAGTGTAGTTCACTGATTGCCAGTTAATTACAGCTTGTTAATAAATCAATAAACCTCTTCGATCGCTACTCGATTTGGAAAGAAGTATGCAGCTGTTCCTTGCAATGAGGCTATTCCATTTTCCTATAATTCCTATGAAAGCAAACATAATCTGTTGTAAGAAAGCCGAGTGCCTGCCTTTCTTACTAAATCATAACTCACTTCTGAAATGGACGTGAACATCAGGGCCAGACGGCGTAATGCATCACTATCTACACGGTGGTAGATCACAGAGAAATGGGGAGAGGTATTGTGGGAAGTTTTCTGAAGGTGAAAAAACAATCCTCTCTAGCCTGTATGCCTGAAGTTAGAAATAAATCATTGTCTGTGCCCAGCAACAATGCGTTCCGCAGAAAATACTGCCTAGGGAACAGCCAGGGTCACTGCTAGCTTTTCTTAGCTACACAGGTGGTGTTCAGGAAAATTTCATCTGGGCCATGCTGTTCACTTGACTTAAATCAGCCTTCAAAGTTGCTACTCATAGAGGAAACACTGCAAAGAATTTTATGTAAGTTTGAATACACTTTCCAGATCTCAAACACTCTTTTTCTCTATATTACTGTTCTTCTGAATACACATTGTTTAGGAAAGTTATTTATTACTGATATAGTGTGTAAAGTGTGAATTCATTGTGTATGAACTATATAGAATTGAAAATAAACAACCAGAATATTCAATCTGCAATTATCTATGTTCTTTTTAGCATATTTGTGTGCCACTAATATAATTAGAATTCCTACAAACTGTATTGAGAATAATGTACTTAATAGGACAGCTTGCATGGCTGGGATTTGATGTCTTATATTTGGAAAGGTTTGAAAATACAGAAAAAAATTGAATTTTAAATACCTTGTTATAATAATTGGAGTTTAAAAATATTATTTAAAATATAGGAAAAAATAGCACAGATGATACAAAAAACCCCCAATGCGTCCCTCCCCACCACCTGCACAAAGCTAAAGGGACTGTAAAGAAAACCTTTGTCCCATAAAAAATATTACAAGGGCTACATAATGTTTTCTGTGCAGCTTCTTTTCTTTAATCTTTCAACATTTTGTAAGAAATTGGGGGAAAAGTATTTAAATCAAAATTTCAACCCATTTAAAGAGGTTAAAAATTAGTCAATGACTGTAACATGCTACCATATTGCTAAGTGCTCCCTTATGAGGCTCACATAACCATCCTTAGGACAGATTAATTTCCTAAAGTACTACTTTGAGAGTTCACACATCAACCCATAAACCCCCCCATGTTTCAGGCTTTAAGAAACACATTAATATTGTCAGCATTAAACTGTTTTGCATCAGGCAGGACCACTACCAAAGCTCATAGTCTCTGGTGTAGCTGCATGAATATTTATGTTCTCAGATATAACAGCTAGCAGAGCTCAGTAAGGTTTGGATAGTCAAAGAACAGAGTTCCCCATAATCTTCTCTGACTCTGTCCTACGCTTTCTATATAAGCAGTTTCTACAGATGTGAATATGGCAAAATTTTGGTCTCAGATTTGTACAGATGCTTTTTGTCCAGGAGTTATACCTGTTAAGTCATTCCATTTTGGAAGCAGGAAGAAATTAGGATTCTAAAAGCCAAGCTCCATCCTTGCTAATACCATTCCTACAGACTCAGAGAGGGAAATGCGCCTCTGTGAAGGATAATCCTTGAAGTTCCACAATGCAAGTTAAGACACGATGACTTCCACCATATACTAAGCATAGAAACTGGGTGTTCATACAGTATCCACCACTGCAAGATCTTATCCCTCCTTCCTCCCTTATAGAGTTTAGACAGAAAGTAGTAGATTTTAAAACTGCAGGTATTTAGAGATGGAAGAAATTCTAGATATATCATTCAGTCTGGTAGTGAACACTCTCTGAAAAAAGACCCAAACTATAAAAATACAAATACTATAAACCGTAGCCATTACGATTTCTTTAGGCTTCCCCACCTATTTGAATGCAAACTGCTGAATTATGTGCTGAACACCACACCGGGACAGTATAACAGATGTGTCAGAGCCAGGTTGTGCTCCCCACATCCCTCCGTGCTCAAGGCCAGACCTCTGGTAAGAGAGCAGGGTTTCAGAAGCCTCTCCTGCCTTGGAGAACCTCAAGAAAATTCCAGAAAAAGCTTCAGGAGCAGAGACTTCTCTGAGCAGCTAAGTTAAGGAGCCTCAGCAGAGGGCTCCACACTTGTGAAACTACTCTTAAGCTGAGGCTCACAGCCCCAGGCCCTGCCTAAACTGTGCTTCTGAACCCTGACTCTGATCCACTAATTGATATTCCTGGCTGGACCGTGAACTCTCCTCATCTCTGGGGACTTCTCTGGTGACGTGGTCTGCTGGTTCAGCCCTGGTTGCTGTCACCCTTCCTGTTTGGGTACTGTGTTGCTGCTCCCTTGCCAGTGAGGCCACAACTTCTGCCTGCCCTATTATCATGCTCAGCTCCCATCTTCCCTTGCCTTGGCGAGCATCCTGTTCCGCTGCTCCCTGACAAGATGTACGCAGAGCATGTTAACTAGATTGGGATTTTCAGGGAACACAGGCAGGGAACATATACCAGTTAATGAGTTCCAAAAAAAAGTTTGGGAAGAAAAACAGTTACAAAAGCAATTTTTGGAGCTCCCAAGGAGCAGCCCATCTGAAAGATGAGAAGAAAAGAACAGAACTGAATCTGGACATCCCAGTAATTCAGTCAGCACCTTAATTTTTAAACCAACAGTTTTTTAGCTATATATTTTGTGGGGGGTGAGAGTGACTTTAGGTAAACTAACTGAGGCAGTGAGGTCTTGACCAGGAAAACTGGAAAAGTCAAATGATAGTAGACTGTTCCTTTTTTCAGCAGGAAAACGATTAGGTCTCTGCATCAGCAAACAGGACTGTGAAACCCTGCCTCTGAGAAATCCTTGCCTCTCAGAGAAGATGTGCTTCACAGCCAAAAGTGCATGCAGAGAGCATGGCCCTTGACTCCTGACTCCTGGAAAGACCAGCGCAGAGTTTGGCAGTTTGTGAAAGACTGTTGCAAAGAGATAGGACTCATCAGTTGTCCATATCCATAGGGTAAAAACTAAGGTGCTAAGAAGCTTAATTGTAACAAGAAAGACTGAGGTTAGACATTAGCAAAAACAGGAATGGCAAGGGCAGAGGAGCTCTGCTGGAACAGATATTCTCCGGTGATTGTGGAATCTCAATGGAGAGAACAAAGAAACATCAATGAAGAAACACATTTGTAGAATTAACTGAAGAGAGACAGAGCAGGGGAAAGGAAACTATATGACACGTTGAAGTCTCTTTCAGCCTGTTTTATGATTCATGATCTCTTGATTCTTACTTTGGAGCTGATAATACTTATGTGATGAGCAATCATCCTGTCTGAGTTTCCTTTGGGGAAAAAAAAGAATCCTGGTGATCGAAACCTGCTGATAGTGCATGCAGCTGATGAGTTTTTTATTCGAATATTCATAAAAAGATTCACATTCATGTGCAACAGAAATACACATAGTGCTCTCTGCACATAAATACATTCAAATGAGAACCAAAGAGGAAAATCACATATTCCCTTCCCAGAACTCAGAGGAACTGGTCAGTAATGAAACCAAAAGAGGTGACAGAAGGGGAGAAAGCTCCCCTCCAAGAAACAACACCTACAGAAAATCATGATGCAGTAATTAAGAGAATATAAGAACATCTATTACTGATAAACTGTTACATCCCTGGTCCAGCCTTCCAAGCACAATGAAGGATTGGCTGTTGGCTACAAAGAAGTGACATTGTGAAATGAAAGCATTTTTTTTTTTAAAGACTTGAGATTAACAACTATTTTTAACACCAGAATTACTAAAAACAGTTTCAACTGTCCAAAGAACATGAATAATACCATATTTTCCTAGTTCACCTGCTAAAACCAGGGGTATACATAGGGTGAATAAAACAAATGCTGACATTACAAATGGAAGAATTGAGGTCTACATCAGGACTATGTAAAAAAGTTTTACATCAGGATGAGAAATGCTATCATAACATGACAGAAAAGGGACAAGATCAAAGAGAGCACATCTGAAGTTTTCCTTCATACTGTATCTAGTCCGCTATCAAAACTGGCAGCCATGGTACTCTATCAGACACTGAGCACCATCACAAGGAATGAGCTGCACCATCAGCCACACAAGAAATGAGCTGCACCATCAGCCATACTACTGCTTTCTTGCTTGGATTAGATGAAGACCTAGTGAGTGATTGTATACAGTTACCTATATTGACTGATATTTTAAATATTGCAGGAGAATGGAATGGAGTTAATTTGTTCTTTGAGACACGAAGAAATGAGCCTTACAGTCAAAAAAAGGTGTCAGGATTATTGATGTTGTACAATGCTGAAGCTGGCAAATATTCTCCTGTTTTAAATATACCTGTCAACAGTGAGCTACTGGGCATGCAAGGATATATAAACCTAAGTCCTAACTGGCACTTCTTGCCTTTCTCAGCCAGCTACAGCCTGGTTCTCTGGTATTTGCTATTATCAGCCTTCTGGTTTTGGCAATTCTGGCTTTAAATCCTGAATACCGTAACCAGCTTCACAGGCTGCAGTAGCTCGTGTAAAAACTTCCTCACTTCATATATCCTGCTGAATTTGAGAAATCTAGTTCTTTTCTTTGATAACTGTGATAGGTCACCAAAACGTTATGTTCTCTAATAGAGTGAAACACATAGTCAAGAAATTAAAATAAACAAAAATTTTAAAAATCAAAGCTAAACATAAATATACACAACTTGATCTATCTAAAAATAAAGGAAGGCATATCCTACTCAGAACTTTGAAGGTGCGATTGTTCTGTTTCTGGAATTTCTTGTTGCCTCAAACCAACTGTAAATTCCTGACCTTCAGACATATTCTGAAGTTTTCCATACAAAGCTATCATATTCCTACCATCTCAAACAGATGAAATATTCCAAGAGAAATCTGTTTAGCAAAATAGCTGAAGGATCAAGTCAGTATTTCACAGTAAACAGATCCAGCAATATTCTTCATATTTTGTAAAGTGACATATTGGCCAAGTCTTAAATCCCGGAGACACATTTCTTATCAGCATTACCAGCGGATTAACACTTCAGCACTGCAGCAGTACAGTGAAGATGTACTATTCTAAAATAAGTACAGGTAGTTCCAAATCTGTCATAAAAGAAGGAAATATGCGTCTTAGGAATACCATATATCTTCCTGTCTTAAAAAGTCTTTGTTCCTATTACAGTGCCCTTGGCCATGTAAGAGGGTTTCCAGAAGCAGGTAATACAAAAGGACCAGACCAAGCCATATGTGAGAGCTGCAGGAGATCCACCACTGTTCACATGCCCCCAGAAGTGTGCTGGCCTTGCTTGAGCTCTGCTGTAGCCGTGGCGGTGTGGAGCACCTCACCTACCCCCTCCTCACTTGCCCTTTCAACTCCAACTCAACCCTTTTTTCACTCTATTTTTATTTCATTAGCAATAGGAGTTCGTGTGTGTGTATGTGTGATAAACTCTCTAGCCCTTTGAAAACTGAAGAGTTTAGGTAATGGCACAGGGTACACATTCAGCACAACTGCTGACTCCCACCTCCTCTCACTCTGTCCTGGCACAAAGCACCAGGATTATGGACCCAACTTCTATGACAGAAGCCACCCCATCTGCTTCTCTGGTTGTTTCAAACGGCTTAACTGAGAACCTACCAGCTCAGTTGCTTGAATGTAGAGGCAAGCTTGAGTGAAAACAGGGAAAATGCGTAATCTTTATTGTGGAACACATATGGCACCCTCTGCTAAGAAGTGGTTTTCCTCATATGAGAAGTCATGCATTTCAAGCATTTGTAGACACCCATGAGATTCTTTTTTTACCCCTATCTTTAATCCATCTGTGGAGTAGTTCAGTCAGGACAAGTGATATAGCCACTTGTTTATATATAGTTTTGACAGTTACAACTTCAAAACCTATTGGATCATAGGAAAAATCAAGGGTGAGGTTATTTAAAATAAAGAGTTGGTGAATGCATATTTCTGTATATGTTCAGGAGTGTGAAGTTTCTATAAAAGCACAAACTTTGCATCCTTAGTAAGGACTGAAAAATTTTGATTTCTTTTTTTAGTACTCTAGACAGATTTCTTAAAAAAAGTATTTTAAAGTAAAAATAAATAGATATTCTTTTTATATGCTATTATTAACTATTTTAAGAATTAGACTGTAAATAATATATTTGTTCTGCATTATTATATTAGCTTCCTGATAAAGGACTTTTGGTTTGAGGGAGATGGAAATGTACTCTAGATAGACTCTTCTTAACCTCACTTTAAACAAGAAAGAAGACTGTATGGGCAACAGCAATTCCCAAACTTTCAAGCTAAGTAATATTTTCATGTGAAAATAATGCATCAGATGTATTGACATGCTTCTACCCTACATTATGAAGGATATTTAGGAAGATGTTTTGGTACTGATATTTTGGTAATAAGAATATGCTGCTTATTCAGTGATACTGTATATTCAGCATTTTAATACAGTTAAGTCAATGTGCTTTAGGTTTCATATCCTAAATAATTCTGTTATCAATACCAAATGACATTTTTGTCTCCACTGTCAATTAATTTAATGTTCCAATTGTTCCTTAGTATAAGAAACTAAAACACTTGACTTAGCCTGCTAAATAAAGTATATTTCTTTTCCTCAGATGTTACGTTGAAAGCTTATTTTGATTAATTTTTTTTTTATTCTTTGTGCAAAGCACCTTGAAATAGGTACACATTTTTTTCCCTGTATATTTCTAGGTTTTGGTTCATTTCTATATTTTTTTTTCTTTTTCTTTTGTTTGTTTGGTTAGTTTGTGGTTCTTTCTTCGTGGGTGTTCTTTATTTGTTGGTTTTGTTGTTTTTTAATAGATGCATAGATGCCTTAAGTAGCTTGCTTTCCTTTACAGGTTATGACATCAGACACAATCCAAAGCAGAAAATATCACCTCTTGCAGTAATTCACAATGGAAAACATATTTAATGTGATACAAGAAGAATAGATCTTGCTAAAAAGCTTCTGAGATATTTTTGGAATTTTTCCTATAAATTATGTGTTTCTTCAGGGAAAGAAAGACATATAATAATCTGTAACACAATCATTTTTTCCATAGTACAGTTAAAAAAATCATTTACACAGAAGGCACTCAAGAAAAATCTCACATCAGGATGCTCTCAGCTTTCTTCCAAGTTGAAAAGTAACCTTGAAACTTTTAAAATGCTATTTTCACAGAATAATACAGTTTTTCAGATTAAATATTAAGGATTTGATAAATGATTACAAACCTTGAACTGATTAACAAATCCATTTCTCTTGCTCACTATTTTTCCTTAAAAGAAAAGAAAAGAAAACCAACAAACCGAAAATGGAGAAATAGACATTAATACTTTCATTCAAAACTGTACAGAAATTTCTGAGTAAATATGAAAATACCAGCTTTGTAATAGCAAATTGAGAGAGTACTTATTTAATAGCTTTTCTTTCTGAGAAAGATCAAGTTTTTATCCATGGCCGCCAACTACAGACAATACTACAGAAAATCCTGTGGGAATGCTTACCACCAATACTCAAAGTAGAGTACCTTGTCATCTTTACATAAGAAATAAACACATTAAGAGTTATTTTTTATTGGTAGTTCTTTTTTTTTTTTTTTTTTTTTTTGTGATATAAAACAACCATAAAAAAAAATTGTGGAAGAGTTGGAAAGAAAGGTTTCACAGAAGACTTCCAGCTGTACTCACTGCTGCTATGGAAGCTATGACTTTCTTTTTAATAATATGGCTGTCCAGCTCTAACATTTGCCTGACCACACATATCATCATACCTATCCTGTGTAATGACCAAACACTTGAAAAAGATAAGGTAATATTTTTCAAAATCAGTACCAAGTAATATTTTGAAGATGGTACAGTTTCAGCATACAAAGAAGCTGCATTTCCTAAAAAATCCAACCAGTGGGAAATGCATCATCCCAATTTCTTAGCACAATTGCTGTGAATGTGTCTCACTTCACTCCCCCTACTTTTTCCCATAGTCCAGCTTTTTATAGCAATTCTTTATTCAATGGAGGAACATTTGCTCAGATATTCAAAATTCCCATGGCAATCTGCCTGGGTGTCTAAGATACCTCTGAGATGGGTCATGCCCCACAGCAGACACGTCCAACAGAACCCCTGTACCAGCAGGCCAGTGAGTACTGGAGGGACAACTGTTAGAGAATGATCAATCTGCAAGTCTGCAACATAAAGAAACGTCTCTTAAAAAAATGTTTGGCCCAGTCTTCATTGATAAACTTGACAAAATTTAAGCTAAATTTAAGTGTGGCATTCAGGTTGAAAACTATAGCTCTGATGGAAAATAGCTTTAAGGCACTATGACAGAAATCCAGTAAAGTCAGTAGGTAGCTCTGACACCAATAGGTTCAGAAGGCTTTTTAAAAAATTCCTTGAATAATGGGATTTTCTCCTATTTTACTCTTAGCAAGCCCAAATCTTTCACATCCAGCAAAAAGTATGCATTTTAGTGATGCACTGTGTTTTGGAACATACTTACTACTGCTACCAAAACGACTTACCTTTTTTTAAAACAAAATAGATACTGATAAGATAGTTTCACATGCAATCTTGTAACAACTGTTTTGCCTTTGTTTGATTTTTTGCTGTATTAATTCCCAAACTATGCTGACAAGGTCCAGTGTGAGCTTCTAGAGGATCTTTATGCATTAAGGGACTCCACTCAGCATAATGTTGTTGGCAGTGGGAACTTTGTTGTTTATTGACAGCAGATTATTCATTACCAAAACAATTATTTCTTTAAACATAATTGAAAACAGCAAACATGCCATCCAAATACTTTGTCCTCTCCCAGGCAAATTACAAGTAGGTGGGGGCAATTTGAACAGAACACAGTATTTACTTTACCATTACTAATAATACACGGGCTGTAAAGCCCATTTCCCTCAGTTTGTTAGATGGTATAACATACAAACTACTTCCTCTAAATGCAAACTTAACAGATGTTTTCCAGCTTTAGGGATTTTTTTTCCTAAGAATCACTTTCAAGGTTTGCAGTCTTACAGCAGAACTGATGAAAATATGATTGCTTTTCATGACTCCTCCTCTGCTGCTGGGTAGGCACATTAAAAAGACATAGCTGTCTATCTCACTGTACACATGCCACAGTAAAATGTGTGTTATTTACTGATAAAAACCACATGACAGCAGTTTAAAAACAGGATTTATTCTGTCAGTCAAATTAGGGAAGCAGAATATCCTCTATGCCAAGTGATTACTGTCTGGGTCTAAGTGTGGCAAACTGCCAGATCAATTATAATGGTAGAGAAGAGGAAATATGAAGACAGATTGGCTCAATTTTAAGCAGAAGAATCACTAAAAAAGAAGCCCAGGGACACTTTAATGCAACATCCAATTACTTAAAAGTGCATCTTTGGCCTACAGTGCAGTTTTTGTTTATATGGTTTCTTTCTACATAGAGTATTAGAAAGGGAAATCAGCATAGAGTTGGACAAGTCAGGTGTAAATAAAAACCACACTGATACAGCCTGTATCTTGACTCTTCTGAGATGTAAATTTCTAAATGTCAGTTTCTATAACTGTTGGGGTTTGGGTGTTCCTCCTTTTTGTTTCTCTTCACCTGTGGAATTTTTTCCCCCATCAGTTGCTAAGGGACCATAATGGCCGGGTACTTAAGGGGAACAAAAGAAGTGATTGAACTGAGGGAAACAGGTATTGTGAAGCTGGGAGAGGTTTTTTCTCCCAGCAGGGTGGGGGTACCTTGGAGTTTGGGGCGGGCAAAAGGTTTGGCTGGAGGAGGGGACGGGACTCTTGCTCTGGGCCGCCAGGGAGAACGGTTGGAGGAGCTGCTGCTGTTGGACCTCGCCGGGAGAGCTGTTTCTTCTGCTGTGGAAAGAGTCTCTGTCCGGAACCAGGACCTGTCACCATCTGTGTGGGTGCCCGGGATCCCTGAGTTTGCCTCTCCCTGCTCTGCTGGAGGCAGGGCTGCCGCTGCCCCGTCCCTGCCGCTGCTCCGGAGCTGCTCTGGGTTTCACGGCGCTACAGCCTCTGCACCCCCTGCCTACCGAGACACCGTGCCGTCCCAGCCTGCTGCCTTCCTTTCCCGAGAGCCTCGCCAGGACACCGAGATCCACTGCTCAAGGGGGTTTGTGAAAGTAAAACTTCTTTTTTTATTCCATCCCTCCCCGTCTCGGCTGTGTGTGGGGGGGATCCACCACACCACCGCCACGAGCTCTCCGAGCTCGTGCCACCAGCACCCCCCACCAGCTGTGACTGTCACTGCATCAGAAGTGGCTGCGAGCCAGCAGGTTCTCACTGGGTTCCTGCTTCTGTTTGTTGTTAATGCCATTGTAGCTGTTGTTTCTTTGTTTTATTATAAATACTAGTAAAGAACTGTTATTCCGTTCCCCATATCTTTGCCTGTGAGCCCCTTAATTTCAGAATTACGATAATTCGGAGGGAAAGGGTTTACATTTTTTTTTTTCATTCCAAGGGAGGTCCCCTGCCTTCCTTAGCAGACACCTGTCCTTCAAACCAGGACAATAACAAAAGCCTAGAAATACCATGGGAAAACAGAAGATATCCAATAACATTTCAGATGCAATCCTGTTAAAATAGCACTATTTCCCCCTTCGATCTGTCATTGATTTCAAGGGGAAAGAAAATGGCTAGATTGCTTTTCATACCCAAGTTTTTCCTCTACTTCTCTATTTGTTATTTGATGGATAATTTACCTTTCCCATTAGTGCAGAAAAAAAGTATGGCAGTAGAGATGGTAGATTAAAGCCATGTAAAACTGATCTATGATGTTAGCTCTCTTATAAGAGGAAATTAGAAAAAGGCAGATAAACGTGTTTTGTCTTTTCTTACTATTATTTTTATTAATACTGGAATTCATCCTCTCAGTTTCTCTTTATTTCAGGTTCCTACAGCTCACATGGGGAACATGGATGGGGAATATGAGTTTCCAAGAAAAGCCCAAGAATTTAGCATTCTGGAGGACAAATTCATCAGCTTTGTATTGTATGGTCTGATCAGTCTTCAGATGAAGCCTGAAAGAAATTGATTCTGATAAAAGTTGCTAAGGTTAATGTTCCACAAGTGGTGCAAATTAATGTCTCGTCATTATTTAACAGCAAAATGACATTGTTTTGAATGACACCAATCTGAAAACCTGCAGCCCTCACACTGGCCCTGGCCTATCAAAAATATTATGGGGTCAAATCAAATATGAGTATCTAGAAATGGATAAAATACAGTAAAACGAAATAATGAAGAAACTTTCAGGATTTCATCAGGGGATAATTACATAATGTTGTTTATACATGAAACTACTATATCTCTATTTTACAAAACTTTGGAATGCATTAAAATTCAGACACGTGCAGAAATGTGAAAGTTCAAGATATTTGCACCAGAGCAAAAGGAAAATTAGACCTATTATTAGAAGCCTGATGCATGAAGACTTTTAAAAGTCCTCAATATATAGGCAATATATTAGGTCTTAAAGATATTTTTGGTAGACTTTGAAGAAGGTTTATGAGAAAAAAAAAAGGACTGAAACAAGTGTTTTACTGAGACTCAAAAACTGTAAAGAGGAAAAGAAAAAGATAATAGTACGAGAGCCTTAATGTTTTTTGAATAATTAGGAAGAATTATTCAACTTTAACAGAAGAGAGATTTAAATGAGTAATACTGCTAGAAGAATTTGAAAATAAGCACAGGAGAATCTAATGCTAAGCTCTGTCAGTTTGTATTCCATTTGCCATTTTTTATCTCACCATTATGAACATGTATTTATAGTCCATAAATCTGTCTTATGAATACAAAGTATTCAAAAAAACCCTACAATTTTATACAATATATAAAACTGTTTAACTGATGGTTTTAAATCAGGAATCGTCATACCCCAAAGTACTCTTTGTTAGGGGTCCATTTAGTACATCATAAGAAACTGGAGGCAAAATACCATTCCATTAACTGCAGCTCTGAGAAACTTCAGTTTAAATCCAGCCTGTCAATGTGTGGAAATTATATTTCCATCTTGAACGAGTAAGCAGGTGAATACAACTCCCTCTATTTTCACTTTATAAATGTAGTACCTGAAACAAGAAAGATAAATGCTGGAATGCTGTCATTTTTTCTGGTGTCATTCCTTTCAAAAGGATTCTGAAAAAAGATGAAGAGAATGAGCTGTGTGGATGACTAAAAATTAGAAATAAACTCCATTATAATTAGAGAACAAAATTGCAATCTGTCGTGTTTTGGTTTTGTTGTTTGNAACTACTGAAATAATTTACCCAGGTACAGAAGGCATACTTTATGATTTGAAGCTCTTTAAGGGTGACCAGACATCTTTCTTGAAGAGATTCTATAGTCCAGACAGAAGTTTTGGTCATAAGCCAGAAACCAGTAAGTATCATTCTTTGACCTCTGCTCAGTATATCAAACCTGACGATCATTAAGGGTCCTATGCTGGTATAACAGTGTATGCATTTTAAATGGTTCTCCACATTACCATTTACTCTTTCTGATATATCTCAGAATCCAGAGAGATGACTCTTTCCTTATGACTGCCTTATCATTATCACTTATCACTAAGCCATTTCATTTCATTTCCCTTTGTCAAGAGAAATTCAAGATATATTTCTCACAGAATGTAACTTAAGCTGATCCAGTAATTAAGTCGAGTCAGCAGAGCAACTTCTAAAACACTCATGCTGAAGAAAGATGTCTCACACTTTAGGCCAATAGCAGAATACTCATGCAGAAGCTGAGGATGGCCATCTGCTTTCTAAGGCAAGTGGGAATGGACAACAGTCTGAAGCACTTGGCAAGGTCCACAGCTCCTGCCCCTGTGAGCCAGGAATACTCTCCCATTGATGTTTTTTATTCTTATCACATGGGAAACCCTAACTAGCTCTAAACACAACCACAGAATTTGTTCACAGACTGGAAAAATCTGCATTTTCTATGTTACTTGTCTGACTCTCTGGGTTCGGCCTCTACCTAAATCACTTGGAAAGTATGGTCAGGCATACTGATGGCATATACATCTTTGTGGGTAAGCAGACCAGCAGAGCCCTTCCTGAACCTATAGATGAGGCACCCCTGAAACATTAAGGATACATAGTTAAGCATCCACACATGAAGTGCTGTAATTAAGGTCGCATGCATTTTTTTTGCTGCATCTACTTATACATTAAATTTCCTGGCTAGAAAAGCTATTTAATTATAAGAGCACATCATAGTTCAAATATCAGTCAAATTACTCATTACTAATGTTGCATTTCTATTTTCCTGAAACTTACTTAATGTGGAACTACGATTTATATGACAGTTTTATGAGGTCTTGTACATTATGGTGAACAGTTCAGTCTTCCATGTTAACAAACACAAAAAGAAATTATTTGAGGAACAGCACTGGCTTTTAATGCAAGAACTCAAGTTGTACTTAATACAGTAATTCAAATATCTAGACATCATTTATAATACTACTTTGAATTTATTTTACAGTACTAAGTTGCTCACTAACTTCAGTTAATCAGGTAGCCTTCAAGTGTGTAATGGAAACCATAACAATAGCTGAAATTAAATATATTGCTATGGACAGTAGGCAGATTCCTGTCTAATTGAAACAATTAATGTCATTGTCAAGTAGTAATAACTAAAATACTGAGAGGGGGATATTTGGAGTGATGACGTTTGTCTTCCCAAGTCACTGTTCTGTGTGATAGCAGGGGCTCTGCTATCAGGAGGTGACTAAACACCTGCCTGCCCATGGGAAGCAGGGAATTAATTCCTTGTTTTGTTTTGCTTGCGTACATGGCTTTTGCTTAACCTATTAACTGTCTTTAGCTCAACGCACAACTTCTCTCACTTAATAGTCTTCTGATTCTTTCCCTCATCCCACCATGGAAGGGGAGTGAATGAGCAACTTTGTGGTGCTAGTTGCCAGCTGGGTTTAAACCACAATAGTAATATAAATTTTTACCAGTTGATGTTTAACTATGTCATCTGGAAGACCTACAGAAATATGTCACCAGGCTAATTCCTTAGCAGATGAACAAATAAATCAACATTCTTTATAATTACGTCCCTTCACTCTGAGCTATGATTTATTCCAACTCCAGGAACAGCTGCTCTTCCTTGTGTACTACCTTGTAATTTGGATGTTTACATACTAGTGACCCTTCTTGAGGCAAAAATGTACCTTCTATTTTACCAGCTGTTTACCAGAAGGATAGTCTACTTTTCAAGCTGTGCAGTGATCCAAAAAGGATTTCACTAAAGGTCCAGTTGTTATAAGAGAAACATGAACTTACCAGTACTGAAAAATGAATACTTGCATGACTGCCAGTATTTGAATGAAGTGACATCTGGTCAAGCTGTCCTCAATAGACATAGATTCACAGACCTGCCAGTCATGATGCTAAGCAAGTTATTTGGAGGACTCCCAGAAAATCCTAAGGACACAAACTCACTATAGAAGGCATGTCATTCCAAAGATTACACACTAGGGCACAAAACAACTTACTTTTTAAAAGGATGTGAGCAATTGCCAGGTAATACAGGTTGAATGGATTCTGAAGTAACATTCTTACAAAGCCAAATCTCTTGGGATTAATTTAGAAAAACTTATCATAGGTATAATAAGTGCATGCTATGTGCATTATTCTAGCTAATGATACCCAACTCTCTTTCTTTATGCCAAAATTAATCTTCTTGCTATCATTCAGAATAAAATATTCTATTTCCTTTGGGAAAAAAAATTAATAAGAAACAAAAATAGCTTCTTGAACACATGGAAGTAAACTGTCAATGGAATCAGCTACTTTTGTCTTCTCCATACAGGTTTGTTTGGGTACTAGCACAAGGAGAACCATTTAGGGCAGTAAAACTACACCAGATAATTAGGTACAGGAAGAGAACTTCTACTAAAATCAATGGATTTGCATGACTTTATATCAAGTACAATCATGGGTCAGCAGCATGGAATCCCTATGTACTAGGAAAGCAGGATTTGATTTTCTGCATTCTTTGAAAGTCTGAAGGGAGATGTATGAAGGACTCTATACAGGACTTCAATACATTACTTGCTGTCTTTTTCACATGACATCATTCAGTATTTGAAATTACTCTTGGTTCAATTATTTCACTTTCCCATTTACCAACCTAGATGCAGTAAAAGGGCATCCTTTTTTTTTTTTTTTGAATTCCATCAGCAGTAATTGAACTAATTCATCAGTCTTAACAAAGCCAATAGATTTGTCCTCCAATCTCCTTCCCCTCAAACTCATCAAGCATGCCACAAATGAACACAGCTCAGTGATCATGGAACTCGGAACATATTTCTTTTTCTTACTGTATAATTGAAGTTTGACATGTTTTGCTTTCTACTTCTTTGTGAGTGTGTGTGGTTTTGTTTTGTTTTACTTTATATCCTCTATATCATTTGCAGCTACAAATGGCTAAGAGGAAATCTGGACTTCACAAAGCACAAACTTCCTTGCCAGCTTTAACAATTATTTCAAAGATTTATATGCTGTTTCAGTAATGCCTTGTAACTCAAAATAACTATTTATTGTCTTCCTCTGTACAAGGAAGCCATTCTTCAGTATTATCCCCCCCTGCATGTGGCAAGAGCTATGAACTCTGTGAAAAAAGTTCCATTTTTTAAGATAAAACATATATTCATTATGTAAATAATCCTCTTAAATTAGGAAAGGAAACCAAAAGAACCTAGAAACATTACAGTTTGCTACTTCACTGCCTGACTGAGCAGGGAATAGCTCTGTTGATAAATCTTAAGGAGAATGGTTTTCACCTTCCTTTGTTTTTCACATTGATCATCTCTTCCTTCTGGAGCTTTATGTGACCAGGTTGTTCCCCTCTGTGCGAATTGGGCAATGTTCTAGATTTGCCTTTTTCCTTAGCTTGCTTAAAGAAAATGTTTCTTTCCTGCATATCGAGTTCTGTTTTCAAGTTGCATCCACAAGTTGTTGAAAAGTACAAATAAAAGAAAGAAGCCTACATGAGTTGTATGAAAGAAGCCTCTGTAAGTCCAGCAGAATGGAACTGCTGATTATTGTATGCAGAGAAATCAATTTAACTGCTTTAACTTTTTCTGAACTTCAGCAGTTCACACAAAGTTGTTACATACTAAATGTAGACTTTTTATCAGAGGAGATGACACAAAGATATTTTACTACTGCTCTATGATTAGCTGATTTAGGTATTTTGTACAATGTTCAAGAACAGAGCTGGTCTGGAGCTACAGATTTAATATATTCACTATCATTTATAATAAAAAATAGCTGTTTTGTTTGGTTTTTTGTCTTGCAGACTGTATACATGTTAAAAAATATCAAAACTAGTACTGGTCAATGCTACCATGGGTACCCTTCCTTTGGTGATATTAACTAGAAAACCCAAATTGTGAAGACAAATAAGGCACGAGGATATCAAAGAATAATTCAAGTATATGTAAAAATATGGGTTTAGTTTGGTTTCTGAGGTAAACTGACTAAAACAATTTCTGCCCTTTCTTCCCTCTAGTAACTGTTGAGTTCACTGATTTTCAAACTGATTCCAAAAGAGTAGTACAAATATCAAAACCTGTAATTCCTAAAGTTTAGGGAAACCTTGAAGATGTATAGATCAGAAGACATTAAATCATTACTTTCTGAGGAAAAACATCAAAGAGAAGGTGGTTATTATGCATTCCACAGGATAGAAGCCTACTTGTACAAGCAGTCTGTGAAAACTACCTGGACAAAATATAACAAGAGATACCATGACTGTGGTAGAATTAAGCAATATCTTTCTTCTGAATCTCAAGACAGTTGCTGTATATTTGTTATTTCACAGAAAAAAACTCAAACCAAACAAACCCCCACCAAATCCAAACCACATAAAAGAACAAGGAAAGTGAAGACCTTAACTAAGTAATCTGAGAGCAAGTTCCATGGTGTGGGCTGTGGTTGGATCTGAACTTCAAGTACCTATTAACATTGCCACAAATCCTTTCCCTTTCCCTGTCCTCATTCCCATTCATTCCTAGAAGATTTATTCAAGAAGGCATACACAACTATAAACCACACAGGACTGTATCAAAAGCTCCTTAAGTTATCACATAGTTATGACTGAGAATGCCAATGTATTTCAGTGTAAATTGGGCAGGTTAACTGCAGCATCTGCGAAAGTGGGTTAAGGTCGACATTGCAACTCCACTTGACACATGGTAAATAACATCCCTCGGCTCAGACCCCAGACAATTCTTATGTAGCTCTGCCCATCAAAGCACTTCCTGCTGTGTAACATTTTTTTGGGCTCATTTTTGTATGAGCTTTTCCATTGGCAATTCCAAAAACTTTTCACATGAAGAGCACATTTGAGTGCAATTCATTACAATTTGAATTAATTTGGCCTAAGTTATTCCTTGTACGGTGTGCACAGGTGTCAGAGACTGAAATAGTTAGTGACTCAAAATTGCTCAGTTTTGCTCATTTTAACAAAAAACCTGTATAAAAAAGCTACAGCCAAAGAAGCCTCTCTGAAGATACTTGACTAGGACTTAGGCCTGAAAGTCAAACTGCTGATTAGATAAAGGGAAACCCATTGTTCAGTCATCTCAAGCAGAGGGAA